>JBBCBC010000014.1:9338286-9860332 GCA_037126765.1 Stenogyne calaminthoides
AGTCTTCCGATTCATCCAAGGCTCATAACAAATGATCATAATCGACCATATTTCATATGAAGAGACGTATGATTATGTAGATGTTTATGGGAGATAAATCAAACCCTCTGTTTTCAACAAGGGTGCCATAAATGGGATTACAGGTTCGCGTGGGTTTGGCTAATAAAGCAGGTGTACAAGCAACTATCTGGTACATCGACAGTGGATGCTCAAGGCACATGACTGGAAACAAACATCTCCTCAGCTCATACATTGAACAAGAAGGCCCACGTGTACTCTTTAGTGATGATAACTTTGGTTTTACCAAAGGATTTGGAACCTTAGAGAATGATGATGTACAGGTTACTGGAATCTCGTATGTCGATGGTTTAAAGCATAACCTGTTATTGGTTTCACAATTCTGCGACAACAAATTTAGTGTTGAGTTCTCGACTGATCAGTGCACTATTAAGAATCGAGCTACTCAACAGATTCTGTTAACTGGTTCAAGGAAGGGAACAATCTACACTGCAGATTGGAACAGTTGTCCAAGAAATGCATGTCTGATTGTTAAGAGTTCCAAAAGCAGCAGTTGGCTCTGGCACAAGAGAATGAGTCATCTGAACTTTAAAACTCTTAACAAGATAGCAAAGATGTCTTTGGTTGAGGGTCTCCCGGATGAGGTATTCTCTAAGGATCAGACATGTGTCGCATGTCAGAAGGGAAAGCAGGTTAAAGCCTCATTCAAGGGAATCCCAGGACAAGCATCCAGCAGAGTATTGCAACTGATCCATATGGATTTATTTGGACCAGTTAACCACTTAGTCTTTGCGGACGCAAATACACACTGGTAATCATGGATGATTATTCCAAGTTTACCTGGGTTGTATTCTTGTATAAGAAGAATGAGACAACAACAAAGATATTTTGAGCCGCTTTCAAGAAATTGCAAAATGAAAAGTGGTGTCGAGATTAAAAAATCAGATCCAATAAAGGTACATAATTTCTGAACTCCTTTATTACGGACTTTTGCACTAAGTTTGGAATACAACATGAAACATCAGCTGCAAGAACACTACAGCAGAATGGAGTAGCAGAACGGAGAAACAAAACACTCAAAGAAGTTGTTAGACAATGTTAGTGAACATGCAACTCCAAACCTTTTTCAAGCGTAGCTTAACACAAAGATGCCATACTCGTAACATATGTGTTCTCGACTAAGATTCACTTTAAAACACCTTATGAATCGTGGGAAGAGCGTAAAACCTCGTGTTTCTTACTTCCATGTTTTTGGGTGCAAGTGTTTCATACACAACAATGGGAAGAGCCAGTTGAAAACCTTTGAAGTCATGTCAAATGAGGGTTCTTAGGATATTCCTCAACCAAAGAAGGCTTTTGGTGGTGTTCAACAAAGTAACCCTGGTTGTGGAAGAAACACCTCATGTGGTCTTTGATGAGACATCTTCTAACAGAGAAATACCTTTTAACAAGCAAAGATGCAGATCAACCGATACCGATGCATAGAAAATAGATCGGTTATCAAAGAAAAAGGATCGAGATCACGTAATGGTGTATGTTCCAAAAAATTGATCTTACTTAATTCACCAGTCAATCGGACCCAAAGGCACGCATAATGTCAATGAAGAAGTTTGGTATAGGTGAGACAAAGATCAATTGAACTATCCGGTTCGTGGGGAACACTGATGTTCCTATGGGATGACATCGAGATATGATGATTCCAACATCACCGAGACTTGTCCATGTCAAGTGGATCCTATTACTGCACCACTCCCAACCACTAGTGACTCAATATCAGATGAGGGTGATAATATCCAAACTGATATACATCAGAAAAGAAGGACTTGGTTAAGTGACCATCCGACTAATCTGATAATTGGCAATCTGAATGCCCGAGTCCAAACTAGACATTAGGTTGGTGAAAGTGCCATGTATTGTTGTTATTTGTCTTTGAAGGAACCAACCACCATAGAAGAAGCTCTACAAGATGCCAGCTAGATTCTAGCCATGCAAGAAGAATTAGAGCAGTTTGAAAGGAATCAGGTTTGGAAACTGGTGGACAGACCAACTCATCAAGATGTGATAGGCACCAAGTGGGTATTCAAGAACAAGAGAGATGAGATAATGTCATAACCAAAAATAAGGCAAGACTTGTTGCTAAGGGATATTCACTATCAGAAGGAATTGATTATGATGAGACCTTTGCACGGTCGCCGCCTCGAAGCCATTCGGTCAAGTTTTCGGCATATCCGCCTACAGAGGGTTTACTGTGTATCAGATGGATATAAAGAGTGCATTCTTAAATCGGGGTACTAGCTGAGGAAGTTTATGTTGAACAACCTCCTAGCTTTGAAAAAAAGGCAAACTGTTTAAGTAAAGCTCTTTATGGCCTGAAACAAGCTCCTCGAGCTTGGTATGATACACTATCTCAGTTCTTGATAGACAGTGGATTCACTGAAGGAGTATTAGATAGAACCATGTTTAGAAAAGAAGATGGAGAAGATATTCTGATGGTTCGGATCTATGTGGACGATATCATCTTCGGATCTCCCAACAAGAGCATATGTGAAAGATTCAGCAAACTGATGCAAGGGAAATTCGAAATGTCCATGATGGGTCAGATGAATTACTTTCTGGGTCTACAAGTTAAGCAAAGTACAAAAGGGATATTCATCTGTCAGGCAAAGTACACTAGGAATCTGTTGGCTAAGTTTGGAATTCAGAATAGCAAGGAAGCAAAATTCCTATGATGACTGGATTCAAGATGGATCAAGATGAAAATGGTTAGAAAACTAATCAGGAAGAATATATGGCTCTCGTTAGATCTTTTTACTATACCGATCGCCAACAAGAGAAGCAGAGATATAACTTTTGCAAAGAAGGTGTATGTGCGATTTCAGCAAATCCAATGCAAAGCCACCGAAGCAATTAAGCGGATTCTTAAGTATCTGAAGGACAAGAAACCTTGGTTTATTTCTACCCATCGATGATAATTTAGAGCTTAGTGGGTATTCTCGATTCGATTATGGAGGTTGCGAGAATAGACGAAAAATCAACCTCAGTACATGTCGGGTTCTTTGAAGCAAATTGGTCTCTTGGTTTTCAAAAAGTATATATGTTGCCACATCTAATACTAAAGGCAATATATGGTGCGAGGAAGTCGTTGTTCCCAATCGCTCTCGCTTACTCGGCGGTGAGGATTATAACATTATAGCTATGAATGTGCCCATATTCTGTGACAATAATAGTGCTATTGCAATAACTCAGAATCCAGTTTTACATACAAGATGCAAGCATGTGGATGTCAGACATCATTTTATAAGAGATCACGTGGAAAAGAAGAACATCATAAAGGAAAAGATCCATACTGATAAGCAAAGAGCTGATATCTTAACCAAGCCACTAGTTGAAGTCAGATTCAGAGAACTATGTATTGAGCTAGGACTTCTGGACTTAGGAGAAAGTGCACTAGAAATGTTTGGTGGACTGATCTCCAGAACCAGTTGGTTAAGAGACTGACCAGATAAGGAGGATCAGTTGGGAAATGGAACCTCACTTGATAAAAAAATTTCAGTCAAGAAAGTATTAGAAAAGGAATATCAGTTGAAGGGGGAACTTCAACTGATCAGATAGGATTAGAAGGAATCTGATCATATAAGTGGGACATTGTTGGGAAATAATAAGGATTAGGCTACCATCAGTAAGGTCAACGGTAATCAGGCGAACCGGATCGTAACCACGGTGGTAAATCGATGATTACAACATCGGTCGATGAATCGTTTTCTTATTCTTTACATATGTTTATGCTTATTTCTTTGGCCGATTATTTTATGACGTCATGCCCGCAAGCATTTAATGCGGATGTGGGATTTTTGTGTTAAATGCATTTATTGCTAACTTTTAAGTCCAAAAGTCTTGCGCTTTTTAAATCTCGATCAAGACGATGATATTATTTTTCAACCACTTGATCTTAATCGTCCAATTAAAGACAAGGATACTCAAGTGCCTTCAAATTTTTCGTATAAAATGTTTTCCTCCCACCTATTTAAAACCCTAATATCCTTTCTCTAAAACCTTTCGATTTCTATACCTCTTAAAACGCAAATCATTTCGTAAATTTCCTAACACTCAAAAAATCTCAAACGACAAATCGCCTCTATGGTAATTTGCGTACCTTATATGTGTCATATCTTATCTAGTTTATATACTAGGGTTATTGATTATATATGATTATAGTAGTTTTATGCATATGTTTAATCATGTTCATGATTAATCTCTGCACAAATACATATTTTAGAGATTTTATTTATGCATATTCAGCACACTATCTGAAGCATTTTGCCCATTTCTAACTTAGAATGTGTAATTGTATGTTTTTCTGAAATGGCAACATCTATAGTGCTTTCTGAAACTTGTGATTATGCTTCCATGATCAAGAACGTGATCGATGAGAAGTATGTGTTCTTCCACATCACCAATGATCCAGAATCAAAGGAGATTTTAGAATGTTAAAGGGCGTGTGGGCTTGAACAATTTTGCTATAGGCATCAGAGCAGCGTCTACATCGTCGAATCGCTGGAATTCTTGAGGAATTTACAATTAATAGACAACAAAGAGTTATATTCTTTCGTCAGAGGCAATGGATAGAAGTCGGCAATGAAGACCTTGGGAGGACTTTTGGACTCCCAATGGGAAGAAATTATCCGGATGAATTCACAGCAGGGATGTCCGACAAAGAATACCTGCAAAAGGTGCTGTTGAGACCAGGGAACATCGCCAACATCACCAATGTCAAGGTTCCCTACCTCGTAAGGAAGTCTGAGACTTTTGTTCGAGATTGTCTCGAAGGTTATTCTGGGGATTGCCTTCATCCCCGATGCTCTCACTCAGCAGAAGCATCACGTGATGACTGCTATTATCGAGAAGGCCCCAGACATGAACTGGATGGGGTTATTCAAGAATCGATTGCTGCAAGAATCTGCTAAATTTGCTATGAATGAGCAGAATCAGGTGATATTGACGAAAAACATCTACAATATTCACAAGGTATCCATTATCCTGGCGATAAGATGCTAGCCACCCCTCGGGTCGATATTGGGGGAAAGCCTTATTTGGAGAAATTCAAGGTGTTGCTGATCAAAGATGAGGAGTTGTCTGGGCAACCTGATGAGGATCCAGCCCCATACATGCCAAAATCTAAACCGGCCTCATCAGACATGCAGTTAGAGGTCCGAGCTCAACCAAAGGCAAGGTCTCCAAAAAGAAAACAAGTGGTGAGCAAACCAGCGAAACGTCAGAAAACGATTACCACTATGCTGTCAAAGAAGGCTGGTATGCCTGCTGGTATGCCTTATGGGAGTCTGCGAGATGAAGACTGCGACATCAAAATTTCGACGTCTGGTGGAGATCAGCCGCCATTTTGGCCGTGAGGAGATCGTTGTGAGTTTCAACACATGGTCAAGATCTGGTCATGAACTAATTAGGCCAGAGGAGTCCGGGTCCGATAGAAGTTGGTGGTGCTGCAGAAGAACATCTTGAAGAAGCTCAGGACGAGTCTGAGTCATCTGACTCGGCACATCTGAGCTCCCTCTTTAAAGGTCATGAATCCACCCACTATCCCAGATCACCCACCCCTCCATCATCTCATCCTTCTACACCCTCACCTATCCACATCTCGACTGAGCCTGCTCAACCTGAACCTTCAGAGAAGCCACACCAGATATACAAACTGCCAGGCAAAAGGCCTTATTTGTGTCTGTGGCTCACAATCCCTTTAACACTAGGAAAGTCTTCGAGTCACCTGAGCCAGAAAAGACTGTCATAAAATTCTTGAGGCAAAGGGTGAACAACTATTTGAACTCCCACTATCCTGACCTGATTGATCATCCGTGTTAAATCAACAAAGGTTGCTGATATTCTTTTCTGTAGGGATATCAGATTGCATCACATCGAAGATTTTCTGATGGTGCCGGAGGTCATGGGGAGTGATGAGTTTGTGACAATGGAGCTTAAGATGAAATATCTATGTAGGTCACCAAAGGCCGGCGATCCGCATATCGATGATGATGTCGCCTGGCTAGTAAACAAGAAGTTGGGCTTGCTGGAATTTACTGAGGAGTATGAAGAAGCTGCCGATGAATCAGCTGAGGGTGAACCGGATGAGACCCTAGCTGACGAGTCACAAACATTAGCACCGGTGGTCGTGATTCCGCCTGAGACCCTAGACCAAGTTTCGACGACTATTCTGGATGGGGTCAAGGCATCAATGGAAGCTCAATTCAGCATTCTTGCCAACAACCTGAGGGGAATCAGACGTCTGGAAAACTGGTAGAGATGCACTCTGAGGTTGCATCTAATGAAATGCAAAGGGTGGAGCTGATGCTTGCAAAACTTGGCGTGGAAGTTTCTATGCTTTTCGATGTCAAAATTCGTTTGAAGAAAGTTTATAAATCTTTAGTGCAAGCTGATACTAGCTTCGAGGCAGCAGTCAAAAGGTTTGAAACTTACATTTCCATTGCGAAGAAGGCCCTGGAAGATGCCGAGTCAAAAATGCTTGGTCCGACTCCATCTGCCTCACGTGTTCAGATCCAATCTCTGGAGGTCGATGAGATGAAGACTGAAATGCTATATCAATTCACCAAGCTTGACACCACGATTCGCAAGCTTCTTGATGCAACCAAAAAGGGGGAAGGTCAACCATCAAAAAAACATGACGCCCCTTCTGCTCAAATGATCTTATCTGCATCAAGACAGGCTGGAGTATCTGATGTCCAGGACACTGAGCTGGCTGAAATGTTCACAACTATGGAACAACATATCTTGTCAAATTTGGACATTCAGAGCAAGACTATATCGAAAGCGTAAAAGTCGAATCGTTGATTTGACTGCACGAGTGGATAAAATTGAGGATTTCTCATCAACCATTCAGACTAAGCTGCAAACGGAGGAAGAAGCCAAAAGTCTTGATCTGGCCAAAAGATTAGAAGAAGAAGAAGTAGCTGGGGCAGAGGCAGAGAAGAAGAGCCATTTAAAAAGAAGACAACCTAAACGCTCTGCTATTCAGAAGTATGTGGTCACTCAGTCAGAACAGCTCTTATCACCTGAAGAAATCAAAGAGCATGATGACCAGATCAAGAGAAGGAAGATTATGGGAAGAGGCTAACAGGAGGAAAAAGCTGAAAGAAGCAGCAGGCCTAGATCGAGCTTTTGGAAGGAAACATTAGAAGAAGGCTGCTACCGATGCTGATGAAACCTGGATAGAAAACGCCCTTCCAGCTAAGGTGAATGAAATTATGATATGCAGAGAAGACCTGCATGATCCCTGGAGAATAATAAAGACTGATTGACTGTGCGACGTGTTCATAATTCAGCAAGTTCTAGAAGAACAAGATGATAATCTCTTTGATGAGATCTTTCTGGACTCGCTTGAAACCAAATATATCGATTTTTTACAAAGAAGTCATGAGGGAGGGGTAGAAAATGATGTTGAGGCCTTCTGCTCCAAGATATGAATATCCGATCCCTCCTCTAAAGAAAAAATGAAGTATGTGATCCAAATTGGGTTTTGAAGAGCATATATTTTGATGCCTTTGGAAAGAGGGAATATTGTCGAAGAAGATCGCTGTAAGGAAGGTTTCAGATGAATGTATGACATTTTCCAAGTTCCCGAAGGCATGAGAGATCTCAGAGAAGTCAAGATGTTTTCTTTTAGATCATTTCATAGGTAATTCTTGTACTTGTAAACTTCAATCATTATCAATGGAGCGAATTACATTTCTGATCTTAAGACAGCAACTTATTGTCTTCTGATTTCTGTTTTTGTCTTTTACATTTTTGCATGGTTATCTGTTTTTCTGATTATTTGTTTTGGTTCCATCAAAAAGTGGGAAATTGTTGGGAAATTTGTATTAAGTTTTGATGGAAGTTCCAAAACATAGTATAATTGGACCAGTCAGACCTATAAGTTCATAGTATTAAGTTTTGAAGAATCGGGATAGATGACCAAATTGAGTTGTATAAAACGGTGATGTATAAGATAGGTCACATATTGAGGGGGGAACTCAATATGTATAGATCAGTCGACGAGTCAAGACCGCATTTAGTCAAAAGACTAGACGAGTCAGAAGATAAGACGAGTCAGAAGACCAGATGAGTCAAAAGACCAGTTAGTCAGATGATCGGGTGAAGACATGAAGCCGAAGACTCAGAAGACCTGAAGATCAGATGACTACTAGAAGATCAAGACCAGAAGACCTATATAAGTCGCAGTTAGTCAGATGATCGGGTGAAGACATGAAGCCGAAGACTCAGAAGACCTGAAGATAAGATGACTTCTAGAAGATCAAGTCGAGAAGACCTGAAGACCTATATCAGTCGAGTCTGCTAGTTGAGCTAAGACAACTTGCATCAGAAGACTCTATCGTAGATCGACCGGCTTTTTATCCGATCAAAGTCACCACACCAGTGTCAACTGATGTTGCACCAGATCATACGTTGTCAATCAGACAAGAAGAATGTCAACCTTAGTTGGTAGAACAAATACTGAATAGAGTGTACTTGTTAACCAATGAGAACGAGACACGTACGTACGGAGCTGACAATGCGGGATTCGGTGCTGTATAAGTCAAATGGCTAGAAAGGACAAACATACATGCTTTCGGCCATGTCGTTCCTGAAGCACGTCATATCAAGCCTGCAAACTACCAAATATAGCCTGAAATTCAAATTGCTCTCCAATGGCTCTTTGATTTCGAGGTCTATAAATATGGGATCACTCTTCATAGTGAAGACACGAAAATTATCATCAAGCTCAAGCAATAGCAAATTTCCGCACGAAGAACACAAACTCAAGAAAATTTTTAAGTGTTCATCACATTGTTCTTAGCATAGAAATCTCATCCTCTAGCTTTAGGCTACCTAAATACTGGGATAGATTTCTAGTTGGAATAACAACAAATCTTATACCCAAACCCACAAAGTTAGGTTAAGTTTGTTTTGCAAGATTTCAGACTAGGGTTTCTAGTTTCTGATTTCTGGGATCGGTTGAGTGAGAACTCCTTAAACATCTGTTGTATTATGTTGGACTGACACATTAAACTAGTCCAGTTGGTTTAGTTGGTGCCCCTACTGATAGGGAAGAGTGGACGTAGGACTGGTTGTCCGAACCACTATAAAAATCTTGTGTGCCTTATCTGATTTATCTGCTTTACACTATAGCACACTACCTGATTTGATATCACATATATATTCTCGAAGTCCGGATCGAGTTTTTGCATCAATAATCGATCCGATCTTTGACACCTTGTCATCTGATTGAAAACAGATAAACAGAAATCTGATTTATCAAAACTGGTTTTTCACAAGGGTTAAAACTTACTTCCGCACATCAGTTAAACTGATAGACACCGAATCGATTCTTTCGTGCAATAAGTAAGTTGGATATCACCAAACCGATTCATTACGCACTCTGATCAGGCAACCTATTTTCACACCTGATCTTTCACAAAAAGTTTCCAGAAGTCTATTCACCCCTCCCCTCTAGACTTCTGCCCTCACAAAACCCGTTCGGGACCTACAAAGGATCATCAAGAATGGAATATTTATGATGCAATGGAGATTGGTGTGTGATCTGCATCATACTCTTAGCGAGTGTAGTAAGATCTCACTTACAAACGAGATATTAGCTATCTCATGATGGATGCACAAATACCTTAGAGGGTATTGGTATACCCATCAGAAACCGTTTGATGTATTTCCACTATATGTGTCTATGAGTGTCTCGGTTAGTGGGGAGCGATCGCGATACTCCTTTGACTTGAGGTCAATCATACGACATGTGGGATGATGAACTTTGACCATGACCAACGCTTGCACCCTTTCATGGGTAGATACAGCTTGGATTGGGTTCATCACGAAGTGCATGTGCGTGGTAGTTGAGCCAAGAATATGATTCATTCCTCAAAGTGGATTTAAAGAGAATACTCATCTTCTCATCATAATTGGATCAAAGTCATCGGTCGATGCACATCAACTTTGACTTTGTGGCTAAGTGTGACATACATGATCAATTAGTGATTAGAGATAATATGATTAAGTTATTTGAATAGACATTTCATCATGTTCAAGACTTAATCGAGTATTCGTTAATGAAAGGAGGAAATCGTAATAGCCCATGGTTCAGTTACAGGTAGTTGCACGTTTCTCGCAACGTACCTCATATATTGAGAATGTATGATTTATTATCTAGGGTTCAATTAAGACCGTTAGTTTAACTAATCGCTCGATATATGAGGGCCTATGGTTCACACAACAAGTAATTCCCTTTGACGGATTATAGTTAGTTGATTAATTATTAAATTGGATTTAATATTTAATTTATGGAGAAGTAATTAATAATAGATTAATTTGGAATTAACTATTATTAATGTTTAATTAAATTGGATTTAATTAAATTTTTTCCCAATAATAATATTTGGAATATTATTGTAGTATTTAATATATATGGAAACAAATCGTAGAGATTTGTCATATATGGAATTTAAATCATTTGAGATTTTTATTTAGGAAATTAAATTAAAAGGGTTTAATTTAATTGATTAAAAGGGATTTTAATTTCCCAACAGGCTAGCTTAGGTTTTAAGCTGGTCCTCCCTATATATATTAGCTCTTGGGATTTCACAAACAGTTTTACAGTTCACAATTCTCCATAAAATTAAGAGTTGGATTTTCCTAGCTGATTTGACTCGAGATTCAACACTGACAAATCCGTGCAGATCTGTTGAAGGGGATTACGTGGATACCATAGTAGAGGAATCTGTCCTACAACAACTGTAAGTTTACTCGTTACGATTATTGTAATCGTTGTATGTAATTATATGTTCGTTGTTGGTGAACTGTTCTTTTTGCTGCGCATGTTATACGTGATTACGTGCCTCTAAATTCCAACACCAAGTTCCTCGAAAAAGACTATGCCTTTAAGGAACAAGGTCGTAAGCTGATAGAACTTGAAGAAATTCAAGAACCACAAATTAACAAAGAGACTGATATCTTGTCAAAGCAACATGATAAGGAATCAGTGGAAGCATTCAGCAACTTTCACGGTGGGAGTCTTTCACTAGGTGATCGTCTTTCAGCCAGTGGGAGCATAATTGGAGTTGACTTGCCTGTGCAAGAACCTCCAAGTAGGCTGAATGAGAACAGCATAGTTCAAACTCCCGTCCAAGAGACATCTGAAAGTGTAGCTCTTGAGGACTCTCCGGACATTGATGAAAGAATGTACAGCGTGCACAACCACAACTCCGTAAGTCAATTAGGAATCGTAATCCGCCCATTAGATACGGTTACCTCTTGGAGGAACTCTGTAATATGGACATACCTGATAAGGACGGTCCTAATACTTATTCTGAAGCAATATCAGACATTGATTCAGGGAAGTGGCATGAAGCCATGAAATTCGAGATGGACTCGATGTACACCAATCAAGTCTAGGACTTGGTTGAGTTGCCTAAAGGGGTTACACCCATATGTTGTAATTGGGTCTTCAAGCGTAAGACTGATGCAAATGGAAAAGTACAAACCTACAAAGCTAGGTTGGTGGCGAAGGGTTATAGTCAACGCAAAGGCATTGACTATGATGAGACCTTCTCACCAGTTGCAAAGATCAAGTCCATTCAAATTTTACTTGCGATAGCAATACACTATGATTATGAGATTTGGCAGATGGACGTCAAAACAGCTTTCCTCAATGGAGACATTGATAAGAAAGTGTTTATGACTCAACCGGAAGGTTTTATATCTAAGCCGAATTATAATCTAGTATGCAAGCTAAAGAGATCCATTATGCAATTTTATGTTTATACGTATTCAATTATGCAATTATATGTTCTGTTGGGAAATTTGTATTTAGTTTTGATGGAAGTTCCAAAATAGTTTGTAATAGGACCAATCAGACCTGTTAGATGACTGATGATTTAGAATTAGGTTAGGATGACCAGACGAAATGTATAAACAGCTGATGTATAAGGTAGGTCACATATTAAGGGGGAACTCAATATGTATAGGTCAGGTCAGAAGACCAGTTGAGATCAGAAGACCAGACAAGTCAGAAGACCAGACAAGTCAGAAGACAAGACAAGGTCAGAAGATCAGATGATCAGTTAGTCAAATGATCAGTTAATCAGATGATCAGGTGAAGACATAAAGCCAATAGCTCAGAAGACCTGAAGATCAGAAGACTACCAGAAGATCAAGATCCAGACCAGAAGACCTACATCAGTCGAGTCTGCTAGTTGAAGCTAAGACAACTGGCATTAGAAGACTCTATCAGGTAGACTGATCAGTTCTATCTGATCAGGTCAGCTCACACCAGGTGTCAACTAATGTTTCACCAAGTCATACGTTGTTGATCTAAACAAGAAGAATGTCAACTTTAGTTGGTGAACAAACTCTGACATGCTGTACTTGTTAACCAATGAGAACAAGACACGTATGATCTGAGCTGACACTGCGGATTTCATCGCTGCATAGTCAAACGGCTAGAAAAATGACATACATGTTTTTTACCATGCCGTTCCTGAAGCACGTCACATCAAATCCTGCAAACCTACCAAATATAGCCGGAAATTCAAATTTCTCTCCAACGGCTCTTTAATTTTGAGGTCTATATATATGGGATTACTCTTCATAGTGAAGGGCATGGAAATTATCAAGAAGCTCATACTATAGCCAAATTTCCGCACGAATAACACAACCTTGAAGATTATTTTTCTAAGTGTTCATCCCATAGTTCTTAGCACAGAAATATCATCCTCTAGCTGTTAGGCTACTCAAATACTAAGATATATTTCAAAGTTGGAACAAACAACAAATCTTACCCAAAACCCAAAGTTAGGTTAAGTTTATTTTGCAAGATTTTAGACTAGGGTTTCTAGTTCTGATTTCTAGGATCGGTTGAGTGAGAGCTCTATAAATATCTGTTGGTCTAATGTGTTGGACTAACACAATAATCTAAGTCTAGTTGGTTAAGTTGGTGCCCCTTGTGATAGGGAAGAGTGGACGTAGGACTGGTTGTTCGAACCACTATAAATCTTGTGTGCATTTACTTGTTTGATTAATTGCTTTACACTATTGCACACAACTTGATTAAATCTGCATATATATTCTGAGTTAGGATCAGCTAGCACCAAGCTACTGATCTAATCATATTGACTCCATAGTCAGCTGATTGAAAACAGCTTCAGAATCTGATTTGTTATAAACTGGTTTTTCACACGGGTATAAACTAGCTTCCGCACAATCAGTTAAACTGATAGACACCGAACTGATCTGCCCTCAGGTGATCAGTAAGTTGGATATCATTCCAAACTGATTCACTTGCACTCTGATCAGGCAAACTACAATCACACCTGATCTGCACGAAAAAGTTTGCAGAAGTCTATTCACCCCTCCCCTCTAGACTTCTGCCCTCACAAAACTCGTTCGGGGCCTACAAGTGGTATCAGAGCAATGGTTCTACGGACCACTGGCTTTGAATATCATTGGTTCTTGAGGAAGAACCTTTGTGGTCACTTGAACTGATCTTGAAAAACCTTTTCAAATCTCATCTGTTTTCAAAATCACGATCAGCATGGATAACACTTCGGGTGTGTATCATGATTTGCCTAAATTTTCCATTGATGAGTATGCAGACTGGACGATATACATGAGCAACCATCTGGGATCGATAAGCAGCAAGATGATGGAAGTTCTTGAACGAGGACCCATTATCATATATCACGTCAACCCAGCTATTGGAGGTGATCCAGACTTTCCAGCTGGAAGTCTTGTCAGAAAGAGTCCTGCCCTGATGGATGCTGAAGAGAGAAAACTGTACACTCTGGATACAATTGCCAGGCACATAATCATGAAGACGATGGACAAGATAACCATAGAAAAGATAAAGTATCTCAAGACAGCCAAACAGATGTGGGATACACTTACTGAAATGTGTGTAGGAAATGATCTGATTAAAGATAGCAGACTGCAAGCTGAACTGGTGAAATTAGAGAAACTTAAGATGCTACCAAATGAAACCATCAATGAGCTCGATGGAAGAATCACCATGTCAGTCAACAAGCTACGGGAACTTGGACGAGAAATGTCAGATAAAGACATCAATTACAAGATCTTGAGATCTCTGACTAAGAAGTGGGATATGAAAGTCACTGTAACAAAGGATTGTCAAGATATTTGCTAAGATGAAGCCAAGCAGCCTGTTCCTGAGTCTTAAAGCCCATGAGTTCGATCTGATCGAAAGAGGGCAAGAAGAAGAAGATGAGTCGCCTGCTGAAGCCACACCTGCCACATCAAAATCAGTTGCATTCAAAGCAGCCAGCAACAACTCAAAGTCTACTGAACCTGTTGGAAATATTATAAGCCAGACTGAACAGATTGCTTTGCTAACCAGAAAACTTGAAAAATCTAACATCCAACTTGGTAAGTATCGCAGATTTTACAGGGATTATCAAAACAGTAGAGGAAGAGATAGGAGGCCAGCTGACAGATCTCCAGAAAGGACCAGATCTGATGATCGTAGAGATGATCGCAGAGAAGATAAGAAAAGAGATGATCGGTCTGATGAAAGAAGAGACAACAGATCTGAGAGAAGAAACTCAGACTACAATCAAACAGGTAAGTCACCTGACAGATTCTACAGACGAAATGACTCACCTGGCAGAAGAAGTTCCGTGGATCGTGGAGTGTGTTTCAACTGTGAGAAACCAGGTCATTACAGCGCAGATTGCCCAGACCTGACACCAAAAGAAAGAGAAGAGAAGCGGAACAAAAGAGAGCAACGCTATAGAGACAGGAAAGCCATGGTTGTTGATACATCTGAAATTGATGATTCTTATCTGCCTTCTGAGGATTCAGGTTACTCATCTATAGAAGATTTCTGTTTGATAAGCAACGCTGATGATTTCTACCACTACGATGATCTGATATTCTCTTCTGATGATGAAATCTGTCTGATGGCTAAGGAGGAAGACCAAATCTGTTCTGAAAGTTAATTCTTCTGATCAGGAGAAGCAGATTAAGGAACAGCTAGCTATCAATAAACAACAATCTGGTGATTTTAAAATCTTACAAGCCAATTTTGATGAACTCTTCCGACTACATGAGAGTCTGAAATTAACTGAGGATAGTTTACGTAAGAAAATACAGGTTTTCACGAAATCTTTGAAAACCGTTCAGGATATGAACAACTATTTTCGAACGACAACTAATAAGAAGGGAATTGGGTATGAAAACCCTTTTACATCCTCAAAAGCCACGTCTGATTCACTTCAAAAAGGTGTAATCAAACGAGTTTCTGATATAGATACACATAAAGCAAAATATGTATCTAATAAGGGAAAAAGACCTGCTGAACAAGTAAGGCAAGTGCCCAATCAGAAAGGGAACAGAAATGAACCCCAACTGATCAAGCATCAGCCGAGGAATCAACAAAAGAACCCAGGTTCTTCTGAAGAGACCTCAACATGATCAGCAGATTAGGTATCAGAAAAGACAACCTCAAAAGGGGAAATCTGATCTGAAACCTAATCAGGTCAAGCTGCCTTAAAAGGCAAGCCAAGGGTAAACTGCTGAAACCAGATATGCAAATAAGATATGAATCTTTTAATGGTAGCAGTGGTACCTACCCTTATAATCAGAAACCTAGGGCTGCAGCACCTGAGCCCCACTGGGTTAAAAGAAGACAAACAGCTAAGAAAAATCCCAAGTCTTCTGATTCACGCAAGGCTCGCACAAATAATCATACTGATCAGAATGCATATGAAGAGATGTATGATTATGTAGATGTTTATGGGAGACAAATCAGGCCTTCTGATCTATCTGATTACAATAGAAGTGCCCTGTTTGTATGGATCCCTAAAACCAACACTAACCCCTCAGGACCCAATCCTAAAGGGGTACCTAAAGCCTGATTTGATTGCAGGTTCGTGTGGGTTTGGCCAACAAATGAGGTGTACAAGAAACTATCTGGTACATCGATAGTGGATGCTCAAGGCACATGACTGGAAGCAAACATCTCCTTAGCTCTTACACAGAACAAGAAGGCCCACGTGTACTCTTTGGTGATGATAACTTTGGTTTTACCAGAGGATTCGGAACCTTAGAAAATGATGATGTACAGGTCACTGGAGTCTCATATGTCGAAGGTTTAAAGCATAATCTGTTATCAATTTCACAATTCAACGACAACGGATTCAGTGTTGAGTTCTCGACTGATCAGTGTACTATCAAGAATTGAGCTACTCAACAGATCTTGTTAACTGGTTCAAGGAAAGGTACGATTTATACAGTAGATTGGAACAGTTGTCCAAGAAATGCATGCCTGATTGTTAAGAGTTCAAAAGGTAGCAGTTGGCTCTGGCACAAGAGAATGAGTCATCTGAACTTTAAAACTCTTAACAAGATAGCAAGGATGTCTTTAGTTGAGGGTCTTCCGAATGAGGTATTCTCTAATGATCAGACATGTGTCGCATGTCAGAAGGGAAAACAGGTTAAAGCCTTATTCAAAGGAATCCCTGGACCAACATCCAGCAGAGTATTGCAACTGCTCCATATAGACTTATTTGGACCAGTTACACCAGTCAGTCTCAGCGGAAGCAAATATACTCTGGTAATCGTGGATGATTATTCCAAATTTACTTGGGTTGTATTCTTGTATAAGCAGAATGAGACAACAACAAAGATACCCGAGCTGCTCAAGAAACTACAGAATGAGAAGGGTGTCAGTATAGTGAAAATCAGATCAGATAAAGTTACAGAATTTTTGAATTCTTTTATTACTGATTTTTGCACTAAGTTTGGTATACAGCATGAGACATCAGCTGCAAGAACGCCACAACAGATTGGTGTAGCAGAATGGAGAAACAGAACACTCAAAGAAGCTGCTCGCACTATGTTAGTTGAACATGCAACACCAAGCCATTTCTAGGCAGAAGCCATCAATACTGCATGCCACACTCAGAACAGATGCTCTCTGACTAAGGCTCACTACAGAACACTCTATGAACTGTGGAAGGGCAGAAAATCTCGTGTTTCTTACTTCCATGTTTTTGGGTGCAAGTGTTTCATTCACAACAATGGGAAGAGTCAGTTGAAGACTTTTGAGGCCAAGTCAGATGAGGGTATATTCTTAGGATATTCCTCATCCAGCAAGGCTTTCAGGGTTTACAACAGGCGAACAAGAGAAATCTTCTGAACAAGAGAAATCTGCCTCAGAACAAGCAGTACCAGATCAACCGGAACCTGATGCACATAAAATGGATCAGCTAAGTATCAAGGAAAAAGGATCAGATCATGTAACAGTGTATATTCCAGAACTTGATCTTGTTGATTCACCAGGTCAATCAGACCCTAAGGTACGTACAACTGTCAATGAAGAAGCTGGTACAGCTGAGATAGTATCAACTGAACCATCTGGTTCAGGGGGAACTCCTGAAGTTCCTACGGACAGACATCAACACATGATGAGTCCAACATCAGCTGAGACTTGTCCATGTCAAGTGGATCATAATTTTGCACCACTCCCAATCACTAGTAATGAACTACTATCAGAAGAGGATGATGTTCTCCAAACTGATGCAAATCAGAAAAGAAGGACCTGGGTAACCAGTCATCCAACTGATCTGATCATCGGAGACCCATCTGATAGAGTCAAAACTAGACATCAGATTGGTGAAAGTGCCATGTATTGTTGTTATCTGTCTTTGAAGGAACTAACTGAAGTAGAAAAAGCTCTACAAGATGCAAACTGGATTCTAGCCATGAAAGAAGAACTGGAACAGTTTGAGAGGAATCGGGTTTGGAAACTGGTGGACAGACCAACCCATCAAGATGTGATTGGCACAAAGTGGGTATTCAAGAACAATAGAGATGAGAATAATGTCATAACCAGAAATAAGGCAAGACTTGTTGCTAAGGGGTATTCACAATCATGAGGAATTGATTATGATGAGACCTTTGTACCAGTCGCTCACCTGGAAGCCATTCGGCTATTTCTGGCATATACTACCCACAGAGGGTTTATTGTGTATCAGATGGATGTAAAGAGTGCATTCTTAAATGGGGTACTAGCTGGGGAAGTTTATGTTGAACAACCTCTAGGTTTTGAAAAAGGCGACCAGGTGTACCATTTAAGAAAACCTCTTTATGGCCTGAAACAAGCTCCTCGAGTTTGGTATGATACACTCTCTCAGTTCTTGATAGACAATGGTTTCACTAAAGGAATAGTGGACAGAACCTTATTCAGAATAGAAGATGCAAAAGATATTCTGATGGTTCAGATTTATGTGGACGACATCATCTTCGGATCTCCCAACAAGAGTTTATGTGATAAATTCAGAAAGCTGATGCAAGGGAAGTTCGAGATGTCCATGATGGGTCAGATGAGTTACTTTCTGGGTCTACAAGTTAAGCAAGGTACAGAAGGGATATTCATCTGTCAGGCGAAGTACACTAGGAGTTTATTGGCTAAATTTGGAGTTCAAAATTGTAAGGAAGCCAGAATTCCTATGATGACTGAATTCAAGATGGATCCAGATGAGAATGGTCAGAAAACTAATCAGAAAGAATATAGGGCTCTCATTGGATCTTTACTATACCTGACTGCCAGCAGACCAGATATCACTTTTGCAGTAGGTGTATGTGCCAGATTTCAGGCAAATCCAATGCAAAGCCACCGGAAGCAGCTAAGCGGATTCTTAAGTATCTAAAGGGGACAGTAAACCTTGGTTTATTCTACCCATCAGATGATAATCTAGAGCTTAGTGGGTATTCTGATTATGATTATGGAGGTTGCAGAATTGACAGGAAGTCAACCTCAGGTACATGTCAGTTTTTAGGTAGTAAACTGATCTCTTAGTTTTCAAAGAAGCAGACATCAGTTGCGACATCTACTACTGAAACAGAATATATGGCTGCAGGAAGCTGTTGTTCCCAACTGCTCTGGCTAAGTCAGTAGCTGAGGGATTACAACATTGTAGCTAAGAACGTACCTATATTCTGTGACAGTAATAGTGCTATTGCAATCACTCGGAATCCTGTTCTACATACAAGATGCAAGCATGTGGATGTCAGACATCATTTTATAAGAGATCATGTTGAAAAGAAGAATATCAGAATGGAAAAGATCCATACTGATAAATAGAAAGCTGATATTTTAACCAAGCCACTAGCTGAGATCAGATTCAGAGAATTATGCAATGAGCTAGGGCTTCTGGATCTCGGAGAAAGTGCACCAGAAATGTTTGGTGGACTGGTCTCCAGAACCAGTTGGTTAAGAGACTAACCAGGTTAAGAAGAATCAGTTGAGTTAGGAATCTCAACTGGTCAGAAGATCAGTCAAGGAACTGATAAGAAAAGGTTTTATCAGTTCAGACAAAGAACTGATCAGATTAAGACATATTAGATTAAGGGGAAACTGATCAGATTGGAAGGTTATACTTTGTAAGTCGATTAAGCCATGTTCAACAAACAAGTTGTATAAGTTTAAGGCTACAAATCTCATAAGTAAGTAGAAACAACACAATAATGAAATAATAGAACTTTTCATTGATAAGGACCCAGAGGTCAGATTTACATTACAAGTTACAAGTACAAAAGGACCCGGAGGTCAGTACATAAACCTTAAACCATAAACCCTAAGCCTAACCCTAAAAAGGGGGGGAGAGAGGCTTTAAAGATTTTAGAGCCTGATGCTCCCATTTTCCCCCAACCCTAAAAGGGGTGTGAGAGGCTTTAAAATAATCCTAAGCCACCCTCAGAGCTTCGGAGTGAGGAGCGAGAGCGGCATTGAAGGATTTCTAAGCCAGGAACCCCTAGTCCTAAAATCAATAGGGCTCTCCAGCTGTTAAATGGGACACAAGTGCCAAAGATGTGGTGCAAAGACCATATGGCCACAAGTGTCACATGCAAATATTGAGTTTGATATACGATGATCAGCTGTTGTCTGATCAAGATCGTATACCAAACTCATGTTTTGTATCAGACTGAGTCTGTTGATGCTAATTCTGTCATCTCGATAGGCACACAAGGTGCATACAGTTAGGAGAAGTGTCTTCTCATTTGCTATAGCAGATCCGCCGCCTCGGTGGTAGAGAAGCTTGGAAATAATCATATGTGTAATCTTCGATGACGATTAAAGCAGTAATAAGGGACACACAGGGTTAATTTGAGAAGCTGAAATCATTTGAAAAGGGTTAAAGGTTTTTGCCGGAAGTTTCAGGAAATAAGGGTTCATCGAAAAACATGGAGTTTAAGCTAAATAAAGAAGATGAATGGTTTATGTTGTGTTGTTTGCCTAAAACCCCAGATTTATTTATTGAAGAAAAGCAGGGGTATAGGTGCAAATTTAATTTCTCAAGACCCTTAAGAGAAATTTACACCGCAAGGACAGCGCGTAAGAAACACGCGACTGATGGTTGGATGAGTTGAAGGTGTGAGTTATCACAACGTATCCATATCATTATTTCGGAGTGTCAAATCACGCCGACTTAGGGAATCTAGGCGACTTTTTGACTCCCCGAAGTAAAAGCTTTGGCGGGAGTATGACACAAATCCCTACGAAACGTGGCCTGAATAGAAGAAGACTGAAGTTCAATACAGCTGGACATCCGAATGGCCTGAACAAGAAATCTGAAATCCTGAGTTCTGAAGTACTGAATTGCTGAATGTCAAGAGTGGATCAGGATGGATCCGTAGAAAACTGATCAGATAAGAAGGATCAGTTGGGTATGGTATCTCAACTGATCAGAAAGGATCGGTCAAAGAGTTGTTCAGAGATAACAGTTGAAAAGGGAACGTCACCTGATCAGTTTGGCTCATCAGAAAACTGATCAGATAAGTGGGACATTGTTGGGAAATACTATGGTTTAGGCAACCATCAGTAAGAGGTCAACAGTAATCAGGTCAACCAGATAAGATCAACAGTGGTAACTGACTGATTACAATATCAGTCAGTCAGATACGTTTTCTGATTTATCTTCACGCCTATTCTATGTTAGTTATTACTGTTCACATTACTTTATGAGGTCATGCCTGCAAACATTAAATGCGGACGCGGGGCTTGTGTATTAAATGCATTTATTCCAAACCTTTAAGTCCAAAAGTCTGCCGGTTTAAAATCTTAACCGAACGATTGAATTACTTTTCAACCGCCTCAATCTTGACCGTTCACTTAAATCAAGGACACTCAAGTACCTTCAAAAATAATCGTGCAAAATGTTTTCCCTCCCATCTTTTAAAACCCTAAATACCTTTTCTCTGAAAACCTTTTGCATTTCATACTTTCTAAAGCGCAATTCAGTTCCAAAAAATTCTCGCAAACATTTAAAATATTCAAGCGATTAATCTATCTTCCAAAACCCTCATATCGATTTTCTGGTAACTTACTCATCTTGTTATTTTTGAATAGCATATCATGATCAGAGTATAGAAATTGTGTGTATTACTGTTAATCATGATCAAATGGAATTTAAATCAGTCATTGTCATTTCTATATACATCATAAACTATATGCATATTGGGGATAGATATTCATGTGTATTGATTCACAAAATTGCTCTTTTATGAATAACACTGTTTGATTGATTATGTTGTTTCGCATAGCACTCATTTTGTATGTTTGTTTATGATTTCAGAAAATGGAATCGTCAATAGTGGTATCGGAAACTTGTGACTATGCTTCTATGCTCAAAAATGTCATTGATGAAAAGTATGTCATTTTCAATACCACAAATGATCCAGAATCAAGGGAGATACTAGAATGCTTAAGAGCCTGTGGACTTGATCAATTTTGCTATTGCCATCAGGAAACTGTCCATATATTTGAATCGTTGGAATTCCTGAGAAGACTAAAGGAGACGAACAACAAAGAGCTATTCTCATTCGTTGGAAGGACCAGAATCGATGTCTCCAACGATGATCTCAGAAGAATCTTTGGTCTTCAAATGGGTAAGAAATACCCTGATGAGTTCACTGCTAGGATGACAGATAAGGAGTATCTGTAAAAAGTGCTGTTGAGACCTGGGAACATCAATCAGCTCACACATGTCAAAGTGACATGTTCCCTACCTCCGAAGGAAGTATAGACTGCTTTTCGAAATTTTCTCAAAAGTTATTCTTGGGATCTCTTTCAGCCCAGATGCTCTAACCCAACAAAAGCAGCATGTTGTGGCTGCAATCATTGAGAAGGCCCCAGATATGAATTGGATGGGGTTATTCAAGCATCGTTTGCTGCAGGAAACTGATAAGTTTACCACAGATGAAGAAAACCAAGTGAAGCTGACCAAGAATATCAGTAATATTCACAAGGTGTCTATAATTTTGGTTGATAAGCTTCCCAGCGACTATCCTTGGTCACAAAATGGGCGGAAGCAATATGTGGAGAAATTCAAAGCCTTGCTCTACAAGGATGAGGCACTATCTGGATTACCAGATGATGATCTAACACCATATGTGCCGAAGCCTAAAAATCCTGAAGGCAAAGCTCCATCAAAGAGAGGAACGAGAAAGAGGAAGCAGGCTGTGAGTAAGCCTTCTGATGCAGCTGCGAAACGTTAGAAAAGACTTACTACAAGAGGTCTTCAAGATGAAGGAAGTGATGTTGATATTCTGGAATCAGGCGAAGATCAACATGAAGAATCAGGTCGAGAGTTAATTCTGGTGGAAAACCCAGTTCAGGTGGAAACCATAGGAGCTGATGTACAACTTGAAGAGAATCAGTCTGATTCTTAACCATCAAACTCAGCCCACATAAGTTCTCTTTTCAGAGGGCATGAAACCACCTACTGCCCCACTTCACCCACCTCCTCTTCAAAACCACCTTCACCTGAACCCTTAACCAGAAAACCATCACCCTCACCCGAACCATCAACCAGACAACCACCTTCAACTGAACCTTCAACCGGGAAACCGTTTACCCCTTCTCCCTCTCGAACCCCCTCTCCCAAAATAACTTCAACCACATCAGAACCACAGCCCGATCAACCTTCAACCAGTCAACCAGAAAATCCTCCACCCCCTCCCGAATCTTCTCAGTTAAATCCACCTATTTTGGAAGTTGTTCAGGAACCTGTTCAAGAAATCTTTCAGAAATCTATTCCAACACTTGTTCTGGAACTCGCTCAGGAGGAGCAAGATGTTGCTGAGAACAAAGACATGTATGTCTCCATGTCTCACAACCCCTTCAACAAGAGGGCCCTCCTCGAATCACCTGTACAAGAACACTCTATGGTGTATTTTCTACGGCGACAGGTGAATGCCTATCTGGATGAGCATTTTCCTCAACTCATCGATCATATTGGGATCAGACAGCAGATGGAGGAGATAGTCTTCTGGAGGAACATCAGACTCAAGGATATTGAAGACTTCCTGATTTTAATGAATGCCTTGGAGTCTGATTACTTTGTTGACTTGGAGAAGAAGGCGAAGCAGAATGCCGGTGTATCCAGCGCAGCCGAACTGGCTACAGATACTGATATCAGATGGCTGGTGCACCAGAAGCTGGGTATTTCTAAAGAAGAAGAAGAAGGTTATGATACTTATGCTTATACTAAGTATGAGCAACCTGCCGATGAACCAGGTATGGGTGCTGCAGATGAGACCCAGCCAGGCGAGGTTTCAAAATCTGGTCAGACTACTGTGCTTAGTGCTGATATCCTAGATCTGATTACTGCGAAAATACAAGATGGGGTAAAAGCTTTACAAGATGGGGTAAAAGCTTCAGTTGATACACAATTTACGACTCTTGCTGCAAATCTGATGCAGAAATTTGAAGAAGCACAAAGCAACCTGATTGACAAAGAGAGGAAGCTAACTGTTGACCAGATCTCAAACCTGGTTGATAGTGAGAGGAAGTTAACAGTCGAGAAGATCACACATATGCACGATTTTATTCTCGAATCGGTAACGAAACGAATTGACCCTCTTACTGACAAGATGAAGATCCAGACTAATATGCTTGTAGAGACACAAGTTCTCTTGGAAAGTGTATGTGGATCCTTGGAAAGGACTGATTCGTGTCTGGACAATAGCAAAAAAAGATTTGATCAATCTATTACTCAGGCCAAGAAAGTTATTGAATCTGGATTAAATAGGTTCCTGGGTACTGCAACTACTTCTGCAAATGTTCAGATCAATCCTCTTGTTGTGGATGAACTTAAAGACGAGATAACACGTCAGTTTTAGGCCTTGAATCTCAAGTTGTCACACCTTTTTGATGCAACCAAAAAGGGGGAAGGACAAGATAAAGTAAAACAAATGCAGACGGAAAAACAGTTGCATATGGTAACTGTTGATTTACCAAAAGCCACCTCTTCTGGTTTACCTGAGGTCACTCCGTCTGATGCCACTCCTTCTGAAGTCACCCATTCTGAGACCGCTCCTACTGCTGAACTAAAACAATCTGAGGATCAACACAGCAGGGAGATCGAGGCTCAGGGAAAAGAAATCAATGAGCAGAAGACAGCCCTGTCTGAAGTTGTTGCTAGGGTAGACAAAATTGAAGACTTCTCGTCAACTGCACAGAAAAGATTTGATCAGGAGGATCAGGAGAAAAGTCTCGAGTTGGCAAAGAAGCTGCAGAGATAAGAAGACACTGCTGAAGAAAGACAACTGCGGAAAGGCAAGCAAGCTAAGAAGCAAATCAAGAAGCCAATCGTGACCCAGACTCAATTGCAGACATCAGATGCTGATAACGAAGAACAACTGATGAGGCATTGGGTCATTGAAGCAGCTATCAAGAAGAAGAAGCTTGCTGAAGCTGCCGGCCTGGACCGAAGATATGTCAAAAGGAAATCTAAGATAGCAGTAGAAGCAGAAGAAGAAGATTGGGAAGAGAGAGTTTTTCCTGCTGAAGTTGAAAGCATTCTGGTGGCCATACGAGACTTGCTTCCTGAATGGACAAGGATTAAAATCGACTGGCTGAGCGATGTCTACATTATTCAGAAGATACCAGAACATGCCGATCAGGGTGAATTTGATGCTGAGTTTCAAAACTGGCTGGAAATCAAACACCCCAGATTCTTCAAAAGTGGTGATGCATGAAGGAAAAATCATGACATTAACTCCTTCTGCACCCAAATTTCAGACAATGATTCCACCACTCAGAGCTGATCATTCTCTTGACCCAATTGGATTCAAACAACTCTTCTATGATTTTGCTAAGAGAGGAGACATTATTGAGAGTGAAAGATTGGAGGGCTTGCTGCAGAGAATGTACAAGATTTTCAACATTCCAGAAAGTCTTCAGAACTTTGCTTATTGAAGGAATCAGAAGATGTCTTAGATCAGGTGATAGGTAAATTTTGTACTTGTAATCTTCATCTCTTATATATAAAACAAGTTACCTTTCTGATCTTAAGACAACATCTCATTGTCTTCTGATTTTGGTTGTTTATGTTTTTACATTTTGCATGGTTATCTGTTTTTCTGATTATATGTTTTGGTTCCATCAAAAAGGGGGAAATTGTTGGGAAATTTGTATTTAGTTTTGATGGAAGTTCCAAAATAGTTTGTAATAGGACCAGTCAGACCTGTTAGATGACTGATGATTTAGAATCAGGTTAGGATGACCAGCTGAAATATATAAACAGCTGATGTATAAGGTAGGTCACATATTGAGGGGGAACTAAATATGTATAGGTCAGGTCAGAAGACCAGTTGAGATCAGAAGACCAGACAAGTCAGAAGACAAGACAAGGTCAGAAGATCAGATGATAAGTTAGTCAAATTATAAGTTAATCAGATGATCAGGTGAAGACATAAAGCCAATAGCTCAGAAGACCTGAAGATCAGAACACTACCAAAAGATCAAGATCCAGACCAGAAGACCTACATCAGTCGAGTCTGCTAGTTGAAGCTAAGACAACTTGCATCAGAAGACTCTATCAGGTAGACTGATCAGTTCTATCTGATCAGGTCAGCTCACACCAGGTGTCAACTAATGTTTCACCAAGTCATATGTTGTTGATCTAAACAAGAAGAATGTCAACTTTAGTTGGTGAACAAACTCTGACATGTTGTACTTGTTAACCAATGAGAACAAGACACGTATGATCTGAGCTGACACTGTGGATTTTGGCGCTGCATAGTCAAACGGCTAGAAAAATGACATACACGCTTTCGGCCATGTCGTTCCTGAAGCACGTCACATCAAATCCTGCAAACCTACCAAATATAGCCGGAAATTCAAATTGCTCTCCAATGGCTCTTTAATTTTGATGTCTATATATATGGGATTACTCTTCATAGTGAAGGACACGGAAATTATCAAGAAGCTCATACTATAGCCAAATTTCCGCACGAAGAACACAACCTTGAAGATTATTTTTCTAAGTGTTCATCCCATAGTTCTTAGCACAAAAAATCTCATCCTCTAGCTGCTAGGCTACTCAAATACTAGGATAGATTTCAAAGTTGGAATAAATAACAAATCTTACCTAAAACCCAAAGTTAGATTTCTAGTTCTGATTTCTGGGATCGGTTAAGTGAGAGCTCTATAAATATATGTTGGTGTAATGTGTTGGACTAACACAATAATCTAAGTTCAGTTGGTTAAGTTGGTGCCCCTTGTGATAGGGAAGAGTGGATGTAGGACTGGTTGTCCGAACCACTATAAATCTTGTGTGCATTTACTTGTTTGATTAATTGCTTTACATTATTGCACACAACTTGATTAAATCTGCATACATATTCTGAGTTAGGATCAGCTAGCACCAAGCTACTTATCTGATCAGATTGACTCCATAGTCAGTTGATTGAAAATAATTTCGGAATCTGATTTGTTATAAACTGGTTTTTCACACGGGTATAAACAAGCTTCCGCACAATTAGTTAAACTGATAGACACCGAACTGATCTGCCCTCAGGCGATCAGTAAGTTGGATATCAGTCCAAACTGATTCACTTGCACTCTGATCAGGCAAACTGCAATCACACCTGATCTGCACAAAAAAGTTTGCAGAAGTCTATTCACCCCTCCCCTCTAGACGGTTGCCCTCACAAAACCCGTTCGGGACCTACATGTTCGTTGTTGGTGAACTGTTTAATTCCGCTGTGCATGTATTACGTGTTTACGTGCCTCTAAATTCCAACATATGGGTGGTAATTTAAGAACAATATGTTTCAGTTTTGGAAAAGTAGGCTATGTAGTTTCAGCTTGACAAAAGTATGTCTGTAAGTTTTGAGTTTACACAAGTGTAAGTCCATAAATTTTAAGTTTCCACAAAGTAGGACCGTAAATTTTAAGTATTTAGAAATTTAGGTTCATCAGTGTGAGAAAAGTAACCTATATTTGCTAAAAAAAATTAATAATGTCCTATTTTTTCCAAAAGAAAAGTTAGTGTCCTACTTTCCAAAAACTCAAACTTAATGTCCTTCCGTTAAGTTGACATTGTAATAAACGATATTAGAGATATTTTAAATTTGACAATATAAGTATTCTAAACTAAATAATTGAATATTTTCAGTTAAGTTGAAGCAAAGTCATTAGTTCACCATAAAATTTGCTAACGGTTTAATGTTAAAATTTGTAGCGTTAAACTATTTAATTTTATGTTGTGCATTCAATTGAGTTTTAATTTTTTTTATTTTTAATCAAGTCAAATATATACTAAATTAAATTATCCACATAAGAGAAAATGTGTACTTTTATACTGACATATAACATTTTAATATTGACATAGAGTATTTAACACTAAATAGCAAATAAAATGACCTATATTTGACCCAAAAAAAAAGTCAATATACTACTTTTTCCAAAATAAAAGTTTATGTTTTTATGTTTGTTGTACAAAAAAAATAAATGTCCTAAATTTGCCCGTAAAAAAGGTTAATATCCTACTTTTGTAAAAAAAAAAAAAAAGTTTATATCCTACTTTTCTCGAACTGAAGTTTATTGTCCTTAATTTGCCACCTCCCATAAGTTACGAGTCTTAAAATAATATTTTTCCATGGTTGACCCTATGCAAAAACTGACTTGGAAAGATATACATTTATTGTCAATAATGAGGGAGTCAAAATATATTTTCAAAGAACTATTTTCTCATGTAATTATCCACACGTGTATACACATAATATTTCACGTTAAACCCTAAGCTCTGCAATGAAAGATATTTTAAATGGTAGCTACAACTTCATTTGTATATATAGCAAAAAGTTTACCTTTTTGTATTAAAATCATGTGAAAGGTGGGATGGTACCTGAAAATAAATCTATCACAATTCATCTAAATATTTCAAATCATCGAAAAGAAAAATTCCCACAATCTCAATGGATTAATCAACACTATGAAAATTTACTTGTATATAAAAAAACATACAATAATTGTATAAGGTTAATTTCAAAAGCATGCATTAAAACACCACATCACTATGAATTAACTCTAAATTAAGAAAAGAGAAGCATAAATTTCATCCAGCCGCTCACTCCACAACTTCCACCATACAAAAATCTCAGATCTAATCTCAATATTCTTCTCTTCTTCTCCAAGAAGCCACTAATATCCTAAAAAATTATCATAAAAGATGTCTCTATTAAAAAAAATATATTTAGAGCTTCTTGTTGGGGTTATACTGAAAAGTATATTTTTTACTTTGTATAACCAAACTGAATTTCTTATTTATTTTACTGAAATAAATTATTTATCACATGTTGCATTAAATATGAATGAATGTTATATATATTTATTGCATACCCGTTCGATAAGGCAGTACGTGTTACGTTGTAGTTAATTTGGTGATACCAGATCACAGAAGATCAAATTAACAGTTCCTCGTGACTATGTACAAATTCATAACCCAGATGGAAATGAACAATCCATCGTGAAAGGTTGAAGTGTAAGGCTCAGATTGGCTTGTCTTGACCAAGAGATTACACTAGTGCAGTATAATGCGTTGAAAAGGACCTACGGGGAGGATAAATTCTTCGGTACTGAATATACAAGAATTAGACCTCAGTGGTTTGTTATTTCTTAATCTTTGTCTCTTAAATAGGATCGTATAAAATTAATAACTATTGCTTTGACTTATGATGGGTAGAGAATCAATGCGATTCGATAACTTGTATCTTGGGCAATATTATTAATTACATGACAATTGCTAAGATTTAATACGGAGAATCGCGTGCAAGTACTGCTTGCTTGATTTGTCCCCTTGGTGGGCTCAGAATCTTTATCATACCAAATCTTGCAAGTGGAAATTTATTTCCGGTATGGATAATAATGTTGAGCTGTCTTTACTCCAAGGAAAAAAATATTAATTAATATAAAGTTTGTTCAGTGGCTTAATTAATTAATGGACTAAGATAATCTTAAACACGGGAAATAATGACCGGGAGCCATATTATTGTGAAGTCGTAATGTGGATTAAGATGGATAGTTCAATATTAATTTTATAGTGGAGTAAATTAATATTAATGGGCTTGAATAATATTTTGGCTAAATATTAAAGCTTCATAGCCCATTGGAGGTCCAATATTAATTCTCTTAAAGGCCCCTCAAATAGCCCAAATTAAAGTCCAATTAATGAAAAGGAGAAGAAAATATTTTGCCTATTTTTCCTAATTATTTTCGAAAAATATGAGTAGGAGAGAGGAGATTTTTTCTTGATTTTCTTGGAAAGATCTTATGGAATAAGTATTCTTGAGATACAAGTTTATCCCATAAATTCAAGAAAGGAAAAAGATCTTATTTCTTCCTATTTTATATGATATTTTCGAAAATAATGGACAAGAAAGGAGGAGGAAATTTTGTTGGGAGATATTTTTGGAAATAGAATATATTGGATATATTCTAGATTGTGTCTTGAGGAAGAAGCAAGGAAATTTCTCAATGCCCAATAATGCCCTAATTTTCGTCCCCCCCTAGTCCTATAAATAGGGGATGAATTTTTCATCCCCAATGTAATTCCATGTGTTGGAAAAATTAGAAATCCACAAAGGTGGTGGCCAAATATTTTATATTTGCTCCTTTAAATTAAAATCGTTTGTTGATAACCTCCCACCGGATTACGTTTGTGGACTTGGGACATATTTGAAAAGGCACTTTGGGTTGATCCATCGTCTCAGCGGTTGTCTCTACAAGACGTATGTAATCTCGTAACTCCTAGATTCCGCTTGCTTAGGATTTACGTGGATTATGTGTACGCATGTTGTTTATTTGCTTATTAATTATTATGTTGAATTGGTTTAGGATTAATTCATATTAGTAATTAATTAATTAATTTAAATATGTACTTAAATACACCTCGAATAGATCGGGCACCCCTAATTCCCAACAACTGGTATCAAAGCCTCGGTTTCGAGCTTTGTATTTAAATTGTTATTTAAATTATGTTGGACATTAAATTTTATTGAAAATTGGATAGTAGAATTATTAGATCTGTTTTGCAGGTATCCAATTATCATGGTATTTAATGTGTTTTAATTTTCATGCGTATGAATGGTTTTAATTCGACTCATTCGAATTTATTTTTCTCGTGAGAAAATCCACGAGTAGATTAGACTATTTGATTTGTTCAATGTAATAGACTGGTCTAGGTTTAAGGTGTATTTATTTTCTCGTTAAATAAATTGTAACCTGATCGAAGACGAAGACGGAGACGAAAAATTAAAATGGATCCGGAACCATACGCGGGAGACGTGCATCGAGCAAAATGTGCCAAGGGAAGCACGCGACGCCGACGCTGGACGCCGCTAAAGCATCGGTACGATTTAAAGGCGTAGGCGGCGACGCCTTTAGACGCTGGGTATGCGGGGATCGGTGGGCGAGGATGGCACTGGGCGCAGCCAGCGTGGCACCGCGGCGCAGTTTACGGCGGCGGTAAGTGGGCGGGCGTTGCGCACGCTACGTCTCCCTGCCTTTATGCCCGCCGAGGCTGCCGAGAGTCGGGCGGGCGATGCCAGTGGTTGGCGCCTAGGCGTGACGTGGGTCGCCGCTAAGGGGTCGCTGGATGCGGGCGTGCACCCCGGCTGTGAGCTACTTGGCGTGGCGATTCGAGAAGGAATTTTTTTTCGAGATGAACGAGTGGGAGAAATTGAAGACGGCGTTTCTTCAAAATCAAGCCAAGAAAAATCAAATCATGATTGTTGGATAATTTGTGCCCAATGTGTTTATTTTCTGATTTGCTTGATTTATTGTTGTATTTTCTTATGCTTTATTTAATTTGGTTTTTTAATCAAATTAATTTTGACCTCCATGATTTATTTATTTGTGAAATCTTTTGGAGAAATTTCCCTAAAGGACGGCCAAAAGAAAGCATGAATAAATTCTCAAAAGGATGATTGTGAATTATTATTAGTGGCGACGATGACCCTCCCAAGAGCTCGATCAAAACGAAATAGTAATTCTGTATTTAATCATTGTTATTACTTAGGTACAAAATTGATATGCATATACTTTGCCGAAGTCCTTGTCCATTTTGTATTGGTCGAGTGGGAGCCAACTATTAATTAATTTTCTTTTAATTAAAGGTTTGTAACTGTTCTTGTTTGTAACCTTCTTGAATGTGATTTAAATGATGACCCTCCCAAGAGGCTCATTTAAAACTGTTTTGAGATGTTAGCTGATGCATGTTCATTTTTTATTTTTTTTTTGAGATTTCATTATGAACCATGTGATCTAATTATGTGATTTTCTTTGTGTCAATCCGGATATTGACAAAAGATGTTTGTTTATTTAAGTTCAGCATGTCGCAACCTTTTAATCCACTGTTAATATACTTAAAGTCAATAGAATTGTATAGGAAACTATGTTGATTGGAAACGAAAAGTTATGATTGTCCTAACTGCACAAAAGCACAAGTGGATTCTTGACACACCAAAAACCAGATGAGCCAACTGACTAGTCAAAAATGCGGGGCTCTTCAGATCACCTTGCGAGAGATGTTTTCGCTGAAAATGGTGGAGGACAACCCTGTAAGGGATTACGTCCTCAAAATAGATGGTCCACCTGAACAAACTTGAGATTCTGGGTGCAGATTATGATCTGGAGACCCAGATTGATTTGGTACTCCACTCTCTGCCCAAAAAGTTTTTGAGCATTTTGGCCTCGCTAGCTGATTTGTTGCAAGCTTTCGTTTTGGCAGATATGTTGATGGGGCACCAAACTCAAGCTTTGACGGCAAATAGTCCGTCTTCATTTTCTAGGCCAAGGGAAGGCAAGAAGAAGAAGAGGACCAAAATCCATAAGCAATCAAACTCAACTGTTGCCAAGGGCGATGGTAAGATTGTTGGGATATAACCCCAACAAAGATAAGGAATGCTGGTGGTGTCAAGGAATTGTTTCAACTACGGTGCAAAAGGACAATGGAGGTTCGCCTGTTCCAACCAAAAAAGAGCCGGAAAGAAAGGTAATTCTCACACATTAGTTGTTGAAACTTTTTTAGCAGCGTATGCTACCCATTCGTGGGTAATGGATACGGGGTACACTAATCATGTTTACTTCACGGGTTCTAGCGGACCCGGAAATTTAGTGGAAGAGAGATCCTCATTACGCTAGGCATTTCTACGAAAGTGGCAGCTGAAGCAGTGGGAGACGTGCACCTGTCTTTTTGAAGACAAGAGTTTAATTTTAAGAGATGTTCTTTATGTTCCTGTTTTTCGAAAAAACCTTATTTCTGTTTCAAAACTATTTGCTGATGGATATTCTGTTCGTTTTAATAAACATGTTACTATTTTTCGTAACGTTGTGGTTATCTGTCATGGAACATTACGGAACAATCTCTATATTATTAATTGTGCACATCACTCACAGAATGCATCCTATAACACATCTATTGTTTCAAGTAAAAGGAAACGTTCAACTAATGTGAACGAGACACTTCTTTGGATCCTAAGATTAGGTCATATTAATCCAAAAAGGATCCAAAGGTTGGTCCAAGATGGTTCATTGGAGTCCCTCCTGATTGAACCATTTCCAACTTGCGAATCATGTTTGGAGGGTAAAATGACCAAGAGGGCATTTGGAGCCAAGGGGCTTAGAGCTAAAGAAGTGTTGGAGATCGTTCACACCGATGTATGTGGTCCAATGCAAATCAAAGCAAGAGGAGGCTATGAGTATTTCGTTACGTTCATCAATGATTACTCACGCTATGGATACATTTTCCTAATGAAGCATAAATCTAAAACCTTTGATAAATTCAAAGAATTTAAGGCTCAAGCAGAGAATCACAAGGAAAAGTGTATCAAGTTTCTACGATCCGATCGTGGAGGCGAATACCTCAGCGATGAATTCTTAAACAACCTGTCGGATAAAGGGATTGCATCCCAGTTGACTGCACCTGGTACCCCTCAACAAAACGGGGTTGCAGAACGAAGAAATAGAACACTTCTAGAAATGGTAAGATCAATGATGAGTTATGCGGATTTACTAAAATGTTTTTGGGGTTATGCTTTGCAAACAACAGCTTATATTCTGAACTTAGTGTCATCCAAATCGGTTCCCAAAACCCCTAGAGAATTATGGAGGGGCGCAAGCCCAGCTTAGGACACATGAGGATCTGGGGGTGTCCGGCATACGTGTTGGACAAGGAAGCCGGTAAATTGGATGCACGTTCGAAATTAAGGTTGTTTATAGGGTACCCCGGAGGAACGAAGGGATGCATGTTCTATGGTCCCGAAGATCAAAAGGTCATAATCAGTACGCACTTTAGATTTTTGGAAGAAGACTATATGAACGATAAAAAGCCTAGAAGCGAGATTACCTTAGAATAACTTAGGGGGGCAACTCCGTTGCCAACTGTACAAGACGAAATACCAAGCGTCACACCGACACAACCAGAACCTCGTCGTAGTGGGAGGGTTGTTAGGCAACCCGAGCGATTCTTGGGGATCGGAGAGTCCTCGGACTTGATCTCAGGAGAAGAATTAGATCCATGATCCTACAACGAGGCGATCCAAGACAAGGATGCAAATTCTTGGCAAATCGCAATGGAAGCCGAGATGGGTTCAATGGATCACAATAAAGTGTGGGAGCTAGTTGAACCACTCAATGGGATAAAACCCATTGGATGCAAGTGGGTATACAAGAGAAAAAGGGGACCGGATGGAAAGGTTGAAACCTTTAAAGCAAGACTCGTGGCGAAAGGGTACACTCAGAAAGAAGGGATCGACTATGAGGAAACCTTTTCGCCCGTAGTCATGCTCAAGTCCATCCGCATTCTCTTGTCGATTGTCGCGCACCTGGACTTTGAGATCTGTCAAATGGATGTCAAGACCGCTTTCCTTAATGGAAGTCTTGACGAAGAGATCTATATGCAACAACCCGAAGGCTTCATTGAAAAAGGCCAAGAGCATCTAGTTTGCAAGCTAAAGAAGTCTATTTATGGACTAAAGTAAGCATCCCGTGCTTGGAATCAGTGTTTCGATCAAGTTATAAAATCCTACGGTTTTGATCAAAACAATTTCAAAAGTTGTGTGTATAAAAAGCGTGACGAAACTGCCTTGGTATTCTTGGTATACGTAGATGACATTCTGCTCATTGGGAACGATGTAAAGATGTTGTCAGACGTAAGGGCATGGCTGTCAAAACAGTTTGATATGAAGGATTTAGGGGAATCCGGTCACGTCCTAGGGATCAAGATCACTCGAGATCGCAGGAAAAGAATGATCGGGCTTTCGCAAGCCTCATATATAGACACCGTTTTGAAGAGATTCAGTATGCAAGACTCCAAGAAAGGCTTTGTACCTTTCAGGCACGGAATCCATCTATCTAAGGAAATGTGTCCCAAGGCACAAAAGGAAATAAATGACATTTCCTTATGCTTCTGCTGTAGGAAGCCTCATGTATGCAATGCTGTGCACGAGACCGGATATCTACTTTGTTGTAGGCATGGTGGCAAGATATCAAAGTAACCCTGGGAAAGAGCATTGGGTTGCGGTTAAGAACATTCTGAAGTATCTAAAGAGGACACGGGACAGAATGGCAGTTTATCAATTACACAGTCTAATCCCCCATCGATTATACGAACTCAGATTTTCAATCAGACATAGACTCCAGAAAGTCAACCTCGGGTAGTGTGTTTTTTCATGGGGGGAGGAGTCATGACATGGAGAAACGTTAAGCAGAAATGCATCGCCGATTCCACCATGGAAGCCGGATATGTAGCTGCTTGTGAAGCAGCGAAAGAAGCGGTTTGGCTCAAGAACTTCCTAGTGGACTTGGACATCTTTCTGGATTTGCCCAGCACGATCACGGTTTATTGTGATAACGTCGGGCCTGTTGCAAATTCTAGGGAACCGAGAGCCCACAAGGCCAGCAAACACATAGAAAGAAAATACCATCTTATACGAGAAATCGTTAAGAGAAGAGACATAGAGGTGGCAAAGATAGCGTCCGAAGACAACCTAGCAGATCCATTCACAAAGGGTCTGCCTCAGAGTACATTCGAGAGACATGTGGAAGGAATGGGTGTCAAGAGCGTTGTCAATCTGCTTTGAGTATAAGTGGGAGAAATATTATTAGGTTCGTGTAGGGTGACATTAGATGTCACATAGAACATGAGACATGTTGTAGTATACTTAAAAGCAGACTTTGAGTATAAGTGGGAGATTGTTGGGGTTATACTAAAAAGTATGTTTTTTACTTTGTATAACCAAACTGAATTTCTTATTTATTTTACTGAAATAAAATATTTATCACATGTTGCATTAAATATGAATGAATATTATATATATTTACTGCATACCCGTTCGATAAGGCAGTACGTGTTACGTTGTAGTTAATTTGGTGATACCAGATCACAGAAGATCAAATTAACAGTTCCTCGTGACTAAGTACAAATTCATAACCCAAATGGAAATGAACAATCCATCGTGAAAGGTTAAAGTGTAAGGCTCAGATTGGCTTGTCTTGACCAAGAGATTACACTAGTGTATTATAATGCGCTGAAAAGGACCTAGTGGAGGATAAATTCTTCGGTACTGAATATACAAGAATTAGACCTCAGTGGTTCGTTATTTCTTAATCTTCGTCCCTTAAATAGGATCGTATGAAATTAATAATTATTGCTTTGACTTATGATGGGAAGATAGTCAATGCGATTCGATACCTTGTATCTTGGGCAATGTTATTAATTACATGACAATTGCTAAGATTTAATATGGAGAATCGCGTGCAAGTTCGGCTTGCTTGATTTGTCCCCTTGGTGGGCTCAGAATCTTTATCATACCAAATCTTGCAAGTGGAAATTTATTTCCGGTATGAATAATAATGTTGAGCTGTCTTTACTCCAAGGAAAAATATATTAATTAATATAAAGTCTGTTCAGTGGCTTAATTAATTAATGGACTAAGATAATCTTAAACGCAGAAAATAATGACCGGGAGCCATATTATTGTGAAGTCGTAATGTGGGTTAAGATGGATAGTTCAATATTAATTTTATAGTGGAGTAAATTAATATTAATGGGCTTGAATAATATTTTGGCTAAATATCAAAGTTTCATAGCCCATTGGAGGTTCAATCTTAATTCTCCTAAAGGCCCCTCAAATAGCCCAAATTAAAGTCCAATTAATGAAAAGGAGAAGAAAATATTTTGCCTATTTTTCCTAATTATTTTTGAAAAATATGAGTACGAGAGAGAAGAGATTTTTTCTTGATTTTCTAGGAAAGATCTTATGGAATAAGTATTCTTGAGATACAAGTTGTTGGTCCCGGTGTAAACGAGTCTTACACGTGTATGGGGGGGAATACATGTGTTCAGTGTTTTTAAAACTTTTTTTTCTTCGAGGTCACTTGGGGTCGATAATCTCGAAGATTAGGTTCGAGAAGCTAACCGATCGCTCCGAGTCAAAGTCATCGAGAAAGTGATCCCGAAAGCTTTCAGATACCTCGAGATAATCCCAACCGAGTCCTCGAGTAAGTCGAGATCCCGAGTTGCTTGGATCGATAACTAACTTATGAATCCTCGTAAGAGAGTTCAGTTTGATAACTATATGTTCTAGCTACTCAGTCGTGCGGAATGGTTGGCCCTTTAGATTATACTCGTTTTAAGCTTTGCTGAAAACCTTCCCTTTATGAAATAGTGATTAGGCTGTGATTCACTTATACAACTTCAGTGGATTGATTCCAACTGAATATCAGTGAAAAGTATGCTTTAAAAACAAGTTAATGCAATTAAAAAATACAGATAAGGAAAGCAATAAAGAACACAACAATTATAGTGGTTCAGAGACTCAAGCTCCTACGTCCACTCTCCCTGACTCTTCAGAGAAATTCACTATCAACTTCTGAGCTTTCTGACTACCTCGTAGTTTATTTTACTCAACTTCGCCCCCGAGTTTTCTAACTACTCCACGAGTTTACTTACTCAACCCGACCTTGAGTTTTTCGACTACCTCCGTAGAAGTTTTACTCAATCACACACAAGCTTTCAGACTACCCCTGTAGCTTACTAACTTCTCCTCTAGAGTTTTCTGACTACTCCGCGTAGTTTACTAACTCTTTACAACTCTTTCTCACCAACAAACACACTCCAGCTACCTTCTCAAGGGTTTTGGGGGTTTCTCGGTTGGTTTCCAACTAGGATGAGATATCCTTTACAATGAAGCACAATGCAAAGGGTTAGGATATCTCGACTAAGCTTTGGATAAATCTTATCAAGCTAGGCTTAGTATAGTGAGCTCTCTTCAATATAGAAGCACTTGGGAAATTCAAGGTTTTTCGAGTGCTTTCACTTTTACAAGAATAAGTTTGAGCTCTTGAGTTGCGTATAAATTTCTCGTAACCTTACAATGTAGAGGGTCACTAGTATTTATAGGCATACACCAAGGTCACTCTTAAAAACTATCCGTTGGAGAGATAGCTTCGTGAGTTCCCTCTTGTGGTGTGTGAAACGGCTATATTTAGGGTTTGAAACTCCCTAACACGTTTTAGGCAATAGCCTTTCATGTAGCCGGTCTTCACTTTTTGCGATGCCGAACTTTTGTATATTTGACACATTTTTTCAAATGACCATCATCGTCGGTGTCAAGTCGATGGTATGATGTCGTCTTCCTCTTTTTGACTTTTGTCTCCAGTTAAAGGTAGACACCTTCAACGGCTCTTTAGGTTACAAACTCTGAGTTTGATATAACCTTAACAACACTTTTGACTTAGTTCCTTTTTGCGCATTTGAATGTCTTGGCAATATCTAACTTCTTAAGAAATCTCGATCTTCTCGAAGATTGCATCCCCGGATAGATATTATCGGTGCCTCGGAACACTTTCGGGTTCATATCGAGCATTCAAGACATTCTTGAGTCTTGATAATTCGCGTGCCTTGATATTCTTGATCTTGATTCTTGATCTTACGTCTTCACGTGTCTTGAGTCTTGAGGTCTTCGAGTCTTGGCGTCTTACGAGTCTTCACGGATATCTTTGGCCGATATCTTTGAGTCTTCGTCTTTGAGTCTTGATTTTTCAATATCATCTTTGGGTCTTGATCTCGATTTCATCCTCGAAACTTTGGATACTTAAAACATCGAGTTCATCGAGTCTTGTAACCTATCTGAACTATATCTGTCACGACTATACATTTTGCGAATAAACATCCTGAATACTCTAAAACTGAATCCATACTCAACTATCAAGATCATTCTGAACATGTCATACTTAGGGGTTTTGGGATCTTAATCAAAATCATATATCTTTATTAAATTCATCTCCCAACAATTTCCCCCTTTTTGATGATGCCAAAACCTATCTTGTTACAAACATATAACTTATACTCAGGTTTCAGTTTATCCTATTACAAGATTGGTTGTCTCCCAACAATTTAAATCAGAGAATCTCCCAACAATTTTAGAGTTTCTCAACAGTTTAATAATTTCTTCAGTAATGAATCTTCTTAAATAGTTCATTACTAAATACTTAAACACTTTCCCAAATTCAGACAATTTCCCCCATATCATCATACATTCAGGCATATCAAAATAAAAGACATGTAAATAAGATAATGAGATATTGTCTTTTGAGCATAATGATAAATCTTCATTGATGATGAGTATACCATTACAGATTATGAAATGAGTTTATCAACAAAAATCAAAAGACAAAAAATTTAAAGATTACGTAATCTTTCGAGTCTTGATCTTGATCTTGATTTGGCTCTTTCTTACGCTCTTGATTTGCTTCATTCTCAACTTCATCAGTGGGCATCCAGATCGAACATTCCGAAGAATCTCTTCTTCAGCTCATTTCTTTCCTTGATGATGTCTGGACTATTTCGTTAGGATTAACCGACCAAAGATAATCGAGCAATCTCTTGAGTAATGGCCTTCTCATTCACCAAGCCATTATCAAGTCTTGGAGGAGGATAGGAATATGGACCAGGGGCTACTATTTGTACTTCTCCTTCATCCGCAAGGTTAATCCACTCAGAGATACTTTGGATAGAAGGTAAGGAGATACTCAATGAATGCTTCATTCGATCCGAGCCTTCCCCTCTCCATTCCCTTGAGAACATCATAATTGAACCAAAAGGTTCTCTTGACTTCTTCCCACATATCGTTGAGTTTAATGGGCATCCATTTATCAACGTGGGCCACTTTTAGCGCTTTTGATGTTCCTTTCCTCTTGCTCGCAAACTTCCTGAATTCACTCCTTCGCTTCTGCTCTTCGTCTATCTTCTTTCTGATCACAGATGCTCCTGAGACCGAAGCAGCAGCTTTCTTAGCTTGTTCCATTTGGAGTGTCTTCAGAGCATTTCTAGTATTGAAGACTTTCATCTGAGGTTGAGACTCAGATTCTTCTTTCTCTTCATCATCCAGAGTCAGCTTTCTCTGGATTGGCTTAGAAGCTTTTTCAGACGCTTGCTTTCGGGTTGAACAACACCGAGGCTTTCCTCTTCATAGGCATTTCAAAGAAAGAAGAAGATGGCTTGTTCCAACCTTTGCTCTAGCACTCGGTTTTTTTTTTTGACACATCAAGCATGGTTTGCTTAGAAACTCGAGTGTAGATGTGCTTCTCCACCGAGCAAACTTTAACTTCTCAAAAGCTTCGACTTCTTTTAAGGCTTTGGCTAAATTATACATTTCAAAGATCTTTTTAGCCTTCTTCTCCAAAGCACGTGCCATGAACTTTCCGGAGGTCTTCACCTTCCTTTTCCCCTCTTCGCAACGTAATTTGGAAGAAGTCCGGAGAGTCTTTGGTCCATGTGATATTGCTCTTTGCTTTTGGCCGAATGTCTCCCCGCTATCCGATCTTGTTCGTCTTCCATCCTCCTTAGATGGTTCTTGGCCACGCACAATTCTTGAGATAAGTGGGCATCTTGGCGAGAGTGCTTCTTTGAACATCTCTCGTCATCTTGGTCATGAGTAATGAGCTCATTTCCTCAACAAGCCAGACTTGATTAGCACCTCATTCTTTTCTCGGTTTTCACCTCTAGGAAATCGAGAACTCTCCGGTGTTTCGCTCGGGGTTCATCACTTAACTTTCGATCTTGACTCCTCCAAAACTTCTCATTCAATTTTTTCTTCCATGGAGGTCATCCGGGTGGTCGAGTGTTTTGAATTTGCACCACTCTACAAGAGTGACTAAGACTTTCCATCTTTTGAGCTTGATTGGCCAACGTCTCTTCCATCTCGAGCAATTTTGATCATCATTGTCTCAACCTTCTCAAGTTTCTCCATCAAGGAGTGAGATCAATCTCAGAATCTTTGCACCTCCCTGTCTTTTCTCGATCATCCTGCCTCGGCTTCGTCCTGAGCTCCGAGTCTCCAGGCCTAATCGAGCCTCGATCCGTTTATCGACAATTGAGTTAAAGATAGGACTTTCAGTAACTTTGGCATAATTGTTAATAGTGCCAAAAGGTACCTGAAGAGTTCTAGCTTCAGTCTGAGGTTGACCAATTGCAGGTTGATCAGCAACAGAAGTCTCTTTTTCCATCTGAGACTGCTTCTCAACATCTCCCTGTTGGTCCCCATCTCCATCTTTAGATTTGTCTCATTTGCTTTCGGCACCAACTTCAATTGCTCTTCTTTCAGCCAACTTCTTACGAACCAAACTCATCAAAATCGGAGTTTTTCATCCCGAGCTTTGTCCTCCGAATCCCGAGAAGTCGGTCCGGGGAAGGTGTCTCCTCATTCCACCGGTCTTCCCCTCACGAATGCGGCAATATCAAGCATCTCGGGAAGAGTCTGATTGAGGATGAATACAGTCGTCCTTAATCTGAAGAAAACATCTTGCAGATCAGGGTATGAGCTGAGCTCAGGGTAGCGGTCAAGAATGAACCGTTCCCCCTTGCTCCTCCACTCGCCTTCTTCAGCTTCGCCCTTCTTCCATCTTGGGCTCTCTGGTTCAGTTGAAACATCTGCTAAGGGATCAAGAAGTAGATCACTCAGGAGCTCATCAAGAATATTACGCCTCCCGAGCCTCCTCGCAAAGATCTCAAGTTTTTGTGCGGTCAGTCCTCGGTTGCATCTGAGAGGGTTCTGAGGCCTGAGTTGGCATATCCTCAGTTTGAATCTGAGTTGGCTCGTCTGTCTTCGAGCTCGCACATCTTCAGATTGACTCTGGTGGCTCTTCCGTGCGAGCCTCAGCACATCTGAGGTAGGTATCTCTGAGGTCTGAGCTCCTTTAAAAATTTCCTGAGAAATTTTATCTGAACTGAGCGATGTCTCGAGCACCTCAGAGAAGACCTGCTCCTCAGTCTGATCCTGTGTCCTCGAGATAACCTGAGCCAACACTTGTAATGGTGAACTCTGAGCGGTTTGGTGCTCCGGTTGAATCTCGTCAGAATCACTTTCATCTTCATCGGTGAGAACCACCAATCTTCTGCGTTTTGGAGCAAGATCCTTCAGTTTCAACATCTTTGCTCCCTGCTCCATCTTTGCTCTCAAAAAAACCTTCCCCCCGGTTTGTTGAGTCTTTTTCACCGAATCGGTGATTCAACCTTCTTTTCTCTCTTCCCTTGATGACCCGCTTTTGCAAAGAATGGGTTTAAAGAGAATTTTGGACTTAGGGAATGGGGTCGAATTGGCGAAGATATCCTCCTCCTCTCTGCACATCTCCAAAATGTAAGCAATTTTGGTGGCATGGTGGATCTTGCCTTTTATTGAGATCGCTCTGGTCAACCTTCTTCAAAACTTTTGGTACGCTCACTCACCGTCGAATCGAAATTTCACCCGATTGAAGTCGGTGGTGGGTGAGGCCTCTATCGCCGCATCATCGGTCCGAGCTTGGTCTTGACCGCTCAAAAATCCCCCAGAAGACTCATGATGCATTTACTCACAATATCCATCAATACACGATATTGTGGCTTTAAGTGCCTCTTATGCAATGTCGGCCTCAAACTTAACAGATTCTCAGCAATCCTATCTAAGTATTCCTGCTCTCTACCCGACATATACATCGTAGGATCCTCTCCTCTATCACAGAGCTCAAAAACATCATTCAGATTTTTCGGGGTTATGTACAAATCCCTTTCAAAATCGACGTATTTGGACGAATGCTCTAAGTGTGATGCAGTAATCAAAGAATGCATACAGTCCTCTTCATCTACCTTCAAGTTATAGATGAATTCGATTACCCCTTTCGCAAACTCCTGGTCTGGTCGGTTTGCGATTAGTTGGGTGAGTTTAACCAGTCGAATCATATGCAGAGCCTCCTCTTCTGGATTTGAGTTGGTTGTGCTTTCGAGTGAAACAACGAACTCGTACCACGGCTTGTTGGTTTCGGCTAATCTCTCGAACAAGGTTGGAGCCATTTTAGAGATTGATTTGAGAAGTGAAGCTTTAGGGTTTAGGAATTTTCGGGCAAGGGATTTTTTTATTTCACAGCAGAGGATTTGGAACGAAGGGTTTAATAAAATTTTGGCTTGAAAGGCTTCTTAGGGTATATATAGCTTTGAGATCGTGGGGAATCGTGTTGGTTAGGTGAAAAACAACGGTTGAGATTAATCTCCGATTAATTGGGTATACGAACCGACAATCTCCGAAAAGTAAGCCGCCAAAACATCCTCATTGGTCATTAATGTAGCAGAGCATTAAATGACTGTTGACCTTCTTCGGAATTTAAAATGATCCCGCCCAAAAACATTCCTCAGGTGTTTTGTATTTATTGTGAATGATTTCTGAGCTTCACTTAAGCAATAAATGAGTTGTATGAGTCATTACTTCTTCAAACTAATTTTCCTCTATCAGTCTTACTGAGTATTGACCTTGATAAACCGTCAAGATAATAATCGAAGTAATTGAAATGGTTCTCATTTACTATCGAGTAATCGACCTTCAAGAACTGAAGTTTTCGAGACTCCGCCCAAAAGATTTCCATTTTATCCTAAGCTTCTCAAGAGAATCTGAGAAAACTTCATGCTTCTAAAAACCTTCAATTTTTCAGATTTTACTTTATACACCTGGTTCTAACATCCCTAATTCAACTGAAAGTTCCTGAAATCTTGATTTAGCCAAAGGTTTAGTCAAGATATCACTCTCGCTTATCAAGATGAATTTTCTCCATCCTTATGTCCTTCTTCTCGACATGATCTCTGATGAAGTGATGTCTGATATCCACATGCTTGCATCTGGTGTGCAATACCGGATTTTGTGAAATAGCAATGGCACTATTATTGTCACAAAATATTGGTACTTCATTGGCTACAATTTATAATCCCTTAATTGTTGTCTGAGCCAAAGAATCGGAAAGCAAAAGAACTTCCTCAAACCATATATTAAACCAAATGAGTACTTTGTTGCTATCGAGGTCCATTTTTTCGAAAACCAAGATATCGACTTACTTCCTAGAAATTGACAAGTTTCTAAGGTGGACTTCCTGTCAATTCTGCAACCTCCATAATCAGCATCTGAGTAACCACTTAACTCAAGGTTATCATCAGCTGGATACCACAATCCTCTATTCATTGTGCCTTTAAGATACTTCAGAGATCTTTTGGCAGCTTCCATGTGACTAGCCTTAGGATTAGCTTGGTATCTTGCACATATCCCAACAGCAAATGTTATATTTGGCCTACTTGCTGTGAGATAGAGCAATGATCCAATGATTCCTCTATAATCGATCTAAAACTCGACGATTTGCCTTCGTAATCGGGGATCCATCTTGTAGTTAGTATTCATGGGAATCCTAACTGAGTTGCAATTCTGTACACCATATTTGGCAATCAGATCTCTAGTGTACTTTGCATGGTTGATGAATATTCCTTCCTTTGATTGTTTCTTGAAGACTTGAAGACCTCCCATCAACATCTCAAATCCATCTTTTCTCCCATCATTGACATCTCAAATTTGCCTTTCATCGGTGTTGAAAACTTTTCACACAGCTGATGGTTTGGAGATCCAAAAATGATGTCATCAACATATATCTGAACTAGTAAGATATCTCCCCCATCCTCTATCCTAAATAGAGTTCTATCAATAGTCTCTTTGACAAAACCATGGTCAAGAAGATGAAACCGAGAAAGAGTATCATACCATGCTCGGTGCTTGCTTAAGACCATACAAAGCTTTTCCGAGCACGTAAACTTGGTCATTCTGTTTGAAACCGGAGGTTGTTCCACATAAACCTCTTCTTTAAGCACACCGTTCGAAATGCATTTTTCACATCCATTTGATAGATGTGAACTTAATGCAAAGATATGCAAAAAAACAATCGATGGCTTCTAGTCTTGCAACAGGTTCAAAGGTTTCATCATAATCCAAGCCTTCTTCTTGGGAATAACCTTGTGCAACTAGCCTTGCCTTGTTTCTTACAATGTTGTTGTTTTCATCTCTTTTATTCTTGAAAACCCACTTGGTTCCAATGACATTGTGCCTTTCTGGTCTATCTACCAGCTCCCATACTTCATTTCTTGAGAATTGATTCAAATTTCATCTTGCATAAGAAGAATCCAATGAGAATCTTGTAGTGCTTCACCAATCTCAGTAGGTTCTTTCTCTGATAGGAAGCAGCAGAATAGTGCACTCTCACCATGGAACCTTCTTGTTTTAACACCTTCACTTAGATCACCCACAATCTGACTTGTAGGATGACTATCTAACCATTTCCTTCTTGATGTTCCTGTTTCAATAGTGTCCTCAACATTTGAAATGTTAGGTTCAGTTAAATCAGTAAACTCAGGGAACAACAAAACAGGAGAAAGGGAGTCATCTTCCTCAGGGGAAATTCTATTCAGAACATTGTGAGAGACATTTGTTCCCCTTTGGTTGATAGATTCAAAATTTGCCTCAGCTGTGACCACATCTTCATTGGCATCACATACCTGAGTCTGAACTGGTGTCTGTTCAGATTGGTCACCTTTTGAGTGTTGGTTTTCCTGAGTCTCACCATCCTGAGTTCCATCCTGAACTTCTTTATCTAAGTCTGAGTCACTCCAATCATAGATAGTGATTGACTTCTTCTTTTCAGGTTAAGTGGATGATTTATCTTTCTGTTTCAGGCTTAATCTGGTGATCCTCTTGGTCAGTTCATCTGCATCATGTTCTTGTTTCTTCTGAACACGAGTAGATTCATCAAAAACAACATGAGGTGTTTCCTCCACAATAAGAGTCCTCTGATTTGTAAACCTCGAAAGCTTTTATCGACTTCAAAATATCCTAAGAATATTCCTTCATCGCCTTTTACTATCAAATGTTTTCAATTGATCTTTACCATTATTGTGTATGAAACACTTGCAACCAAACACACGAAAAAGAAAGAAACAAGAGGCTTCCTTTCATTCCAAAGCTCATAGGGTGTTTTGCCTTGACTCTTGGTCAAGATGGATCTATTTCCGAGAGTAGCATGCAAAGTGTTGACTTCAAATTTCAAAATCTTTTAGGAATATCGCCTTCACTATCATTGTCCTTGCAGAACTTCTTCGAGAGTTACATTTCCTTCTTTTCAAGAACACCATTTTGTTGAGGGTCCTTGCGGTGATGTTTGTTTCATGTAAAATTCCATTCTCTCGCACAATAATCGATATGATATGATTTATAAACTCGGTTCCTCGATCGGATCTAATTTTGACCACACTCTCGATTTTTTCTCATTCTCGAGCCTTTTCGATGAATGCAGCAACTTTATCTCGAGTCTCTTTTCATCGAGTAAGAATATGACCCAAGTATATCTTGAGTAGTCATCAACTACTACCAATGTGTATTTCCTGCCATTAGTGCTCACAGATGTTATAGGACCAAAGAGATCCATATGCAATAACTAAAGTATTCTTTCAAAGAGAAACTTCAACTTTGCTTTTTAAATGATGCTTTAACTTGTTTTCCTTTTCGCACGCATCACAAATGTGTTCCTTCTTGAACACTTCATTAGGCAACCCTCTCACAAGAGCTAATCTTGCAAGCTTGTTCAGGGGTTTTGAAGTTTAGGTGATTCATTCTTTTATGCCATAACCAAGTTGGTATCTGTGGAACTTTTTTAGCAACTAAACATGTATCTTTAGGAGTTGAACTCCAATCAAAGAAGATAGACATTCCCTTTTCTTGTACCGGTCCAAGAAACTTTTCGTGATGTATCATCTTTCACAAAACATAAGTTCTTGGAGAACTCAACATTGAAACCCTTATCACAGAATTGGCTAATTGGATGAAGTTATGCTTCAATCCGATACATATGAAACACCATGGATATGAACGAGTCTATTTCCAAAGTTCCATATCCTTGACCGTCCCTTTGAGTTATCTCCAAAAGTGATCTCATGGGCCTCTTTGTTCAACATAGTCACCGAAAGCATCTTCTTGAATCTGTCGTATATGTCTTGAGCATCCTTTGCCAAGATACCATATATCGAGAGCTTTTTCATCTCTCGCTCATCGGTGCCATGTGGTCTTTCATCGACTTAGTGCCCTTGTTTTCCTCCCGAAAAAAGCAGATCAATTCTTAGGTACCCAATTTGTGTAGGGTCCCACGAGGTTAGTTGCATGTACCTTTCGAATCCAAATCTTCCCGACAACTCTAATCACTTTAGAGTGGCTAATTTGTCTTCCATAGACAACAACATATACATGCACTACTCTAGGTGCCTTAGCGGTTTCAGATATGTGTGCTAGCTTTAGCATGAACGTGGGCTTTTGAATTCTTCTTTGGTTCAGCCTTCTGCTCGGATGCTTAGGCTTTTTGCAGTTTGGTCTAAATCTTTGTTGACTTGGGTTGAGATAACCTTTACCCTTAGGCAAGTGAGGTTCAGTTGTTATGCATCTTCGAAATCTGGTCTTTCGATTGTCTTCGAGGACTTGGTCTCTTGATTGAGAATGTCTCTTTGAGTGTTTCTCATCCGATGATTCCTATGATGGTTCAATGTGGAGCCTTTCGGGTTTCCATTCTTAGCCCGAGGCTTTGAAGTACTTGCTCGAAACTTTTCAATCGATCGCTCGGGTTTTCTAGCCTTCACCGAGGTTTGGGCTTTCTAACCCGATCATTCGATTTTCTTCGAGACCATAGGTCCTTTTTCCTTGTCTACAACCTTGGGCATTACTCCACTTGAAGTGTAGGTGCCATCTGGTTTTACAAAGATAGTCTTTTGCTACTAGATGCAAAGATTCGGGATGACCTTGTGAGGTTCCCCCCGAATGTATCCCAATCCAGATTTTTTATAGTGGCAGATCTCGATAACTCAATTTCATCTATTACATTAGATGCTTTATTCAATAGAGTTAACTTCTTATGTGCACTATCCTCACAGTTCTGTAGAGTTTTATGCTTCTCAGAGAGGTCATTGAACTCAGTTATGATTAGCTGAATCTCTTCAGTGGATTTCTCTAGCTTTTTCGGGGTTAGGGACATTATCGAACTTCTCTTTCTTCGAGAGTTGTACTTTTCGAACATCCAGTTCATCAGTAGCTCCCATTAATTGAGAAGTGATTTCAATATTGCTAGATTCTTTCCATTTTAGATTTTCAGCTTTCAGTTCCTTATTCTGCTCTTGAGTTCTATTTAGCAGTCCTTGCAAAACAGCATAGTCCTTCATCAGATTCTCAAAAGAATCCATCAGGTCAAAATGATTGTTTTCAGTGGAACTTGAAAACTCTTGTGCTAGTGTAGGAGCAACAACAGAGAAAGAAGAGTTTACCTCCTCAATGGCCATCAGACAGATGTCATCACTTTCATTGTCTGAGAATATCTCATCTGAAGAGCTAGATCGCTCCTCAGAGTGTTCTTCTTCTTCAACCATCGCCTTTTTGCTAGAGAACTTCTGATCTCTTTTAGCTTGCCTTTCTCTTCTCTCCTTAGCACTCAAATCTGGACAATCATACTGGAAGTGACCTTTCTTCTGGCAATTATAGCATTTGTTGGTATCATCATCCTGATCATTTTCTTCTTTGGACTTGGAGTCCTTCTTTCGGATGAAGATCCTTGACTTTTCAGTCCTTTCTTCTTCTCGGTTGATGATCGTCCTCAGGTTTCTTCTGGTACCTGTGGTTCCTGTAATAGCTTTTGTATTTTCCAAATCTACTATTAAGTCTGTCAAACCTCCTTGCCATCAGTGCTAGCTTTTCCTCAAGCTCATCCTGATTTTTGGCATGGGGGTTCTCAGACTCTCTAGTTTTACAGGTTTTATCTTTGGCTTTTAAAGCCACATTCTTACTCGATGAAGAATCATCTTTTTTTGTCGGCCTTTTTGGATTTCTTATCAATTACAAATTCATAGGCCTTGAATTTCGGAGAAGACTTGTTGGTAAGGCATTGAACTAATGTTCTTGGTGTTTTCAATCACCATCGCATGAATATCCCATTTCTTAGACAAACCTCTAAGAATTTTTAATGCAACTTCTCTCTGTGGATATTTCTTTCCAAGTTCATTTAGATCATTCATGATGCTAGTGAATCTGACTTCCAATTTGTCTATTGATTCACCATCATCCATTTCAAAACTATCAAACTTTCCAATTGCCACCGAAAAGTTTTTTTTTTTATATGATGATCGTGCCTTGGCACATAACAACCTAGTGTATCCCAAATCTCTTTAGCAATATTACGGTGAGAGATCATTCCCATCACACCATCATCAATTGTAATCTTTATATAGTGTGTCTTTTGCAATGTAGTCTAGATTGACTAACTTTTCTCTCCTCAGAGTCGGGTTGGTCATCGACTTAGGAAATTCTGCTTCTAGGATCAATTCTCTCATCTTCTGTTTCCTCTGGGATTCACCACAAGAACTGGAATGGTCCTTGAGAGACCACTCTCCACATACGCTCATGTTTGGAATACAGATGAGCATGCATTCTTAGTCTCCATAGGTCATAGTTCTCCACTGAGAACATGGGAAGTTTTTTAGAAGACATTTTTCTGATCTTTTGAAAAGTAAAAATTTCAAAGAAATAAGATCGATTCAGATAGACCACAAGTATTTTTTAAAATAAAACTTTTGGTCAACGGCGGGTGGTCAAGTTGAACCACCGCTCGATACCACTTGTTGGTCCGGTAAAACGAGTCTTACGTGTATGGGGGAATACACGTGTTCAAGTTTTTAAAACTTTTTTTTTCATCGAGGTCACTTGGGTCGATAATCTCAAGATTAGGTTCGAGAAGCACATATCGCTCGAGTCAAAGTCTCATCGAGACAAGTGATCCCGAAATCGCTTTCAGATACCTCGGATAATCCCAACCGAGTCCCGAGTGTCAGAGATCCCGAGTTGCTTGGATCGGATAACTAACTTCATGAATCCTCATAAGAGAGTTCGGTTTGATAACTATCTCGTTCTAGCTTTACTCACCGTATGAATGGTTGGCCCTTTAGATTATACTCGTTTTAAGTTTTGCTGAAAACCTTCCCTTTATGAAATAGTGATTAGGCTGTGATTCACTTATGCAACTTCAGTGGATTAATTCCAACTGAATATCAGTGAAAAGTATGCTTTCAAAACAAGTCAATGCAATGATTTAATACGAGATAAGGAAAGCAATAAAGAACACAAAGAATTATAGTGGTTCAGAGACTCAAGCTCCTACGCCCACTCTCCCTGACTCTTCAGAGAAATTCACTATCAACTTCTGAGCTTTCTGACTACCTCGTAGTTTACTTACTCAACTCGGCCCTGAGTTTTCTGACTACTTGTTGGGAAATTTATAGTTTTGATGAAAGTTCCAAAAACACATGTAATAGGACGGTCGGACTGTTAGGTCGATCGATGTTTATATTACTCGCTATAGGAGACCATTGATAATGATTATATAGAACAACCGATGAAAAAGATAGGTCACATATTGGGGGAAACTCAATATGTATAGGTCGATCTCAAGACTCAAAGGGACGGTGATATCCCGAGGCGCGAATGCAAGATAAGAACAGAAGATCGATCGATCTCGATCTAGTCGATATCTCACCAAGTCATAAAGCTCAAACTCGTAATACTTGAAGATCGGGGATGACTTCCGTAAGATCGACGGAAGACCTACATCACCGAGTCGCTAGTTGAAGCTAAGTCAACCCGCACGAGAAGACTCCATCAGTAGATCGATCGATTCAGATCGATCAGTCACCACCAGTGAAATCGATGTCTCACCTAATCATCGTCGATGATCCGAACAAGAAGAATGTCAACCTTAGTTGGAAGAACAAACACCGAAAAGTCGCGCTCATAACCAATAAGAACAAGACACGATGATCGGAGCCGACAATTAAGGGATTTGATGTTGCTCTCTAACGGATATAAAATACAAGTTCACGCTGCCATGCCGTTCGAAAGACGCCACATCAATCTCAAAAACCTACCTAATTATAGCTCGAAATTCAAATTGCTCTCCAACGGCTCTTTGATTTCAAGGTCTATAAATATGGGATCACTTCAGAGTGAAACAACGGAAACACCGAACAATCAAGAAGATCAAGCAATTATCGATTTCGCACGAAGAACACGATCAAGAAGATTATTCTATTAAGTGTTCATCCCATAAGTTCTTAGCATAGAAATCTTTTCATCTAGCTGATAGGCTACCTTAAACACTAGAAAATATTTCATAGTTGGAACCAAAACAATCTTATCCAAACCCAAGTTAGGTTAAGTTGTTTAGCAAGATTTCAGACTAGGGTTTCTAGTTTCGATCTCCGGGATGGGTTGAGTGTGAACTCCTTAAACATCTAGTTGGTGTCTTTGTGTTGGACTTACACATAAAAAACAAAGTCCGGTTGGTTAAGTAGGTGCCCTTGTGATAGGGAAGAGGACGTGGGATCTGGTTTGTCCGAACCACTATAAATCTTGTGTGCCTTTCTTCGCTTTTTTTATTAACCGATTACACAATCGCACACAACCTTTAAAGCGATACATATTCCAAGTTGAGATCGGTTAGTACCAAGCTTCGATCCGATCAAACTTGACACTTCATCAACCGATTAAAAGATTAACTTTGAATCGATTTATCAAACCGGTTTTTCACACGGGTAAAACTTAAGCTTCCGCAGACACATCGCTTAAACCGATAGTTACCGAACCGACCGCCTCAAAGCGATTAGTAAGTTGGTTATCGGCCCAGCCCAATTCACTCGCAAGACTGATCAAAGTTAATCGCCTCACACCGACCAAGACACAAAGTTTTTTAAGTCTATTCACCCTCCCTCTAGACTTACGCCCTCACTAAACCCGTTAAAGGACCTACACTACTCCACGAAGTTTACTTACTCAACCCGACCTTGGTTTTTCGACTACCTCCGTAGTTTACTTTACTCAATCACACACAAGCTTTCAGACTACCCCTCAGAGCTTACTAACTTCTCCTCTAGAGTTTTTTTCGACTACTCCGCCGTAGTTTACTAACTCTTTACAACTCTTTCTCACCAACAAACACACTCCAGCTACCTTCTCAAGGGTTTTGGGGGTTTCTCGGTTGGTTTCCAACTAGGATGAGATATCCTTTACAATGAAGCACAATGCAAAGGGTTAGGATATCTCGACTAAGCTTTGGATAAATCTTATCAAGCTAGGCTTAGTATAGTGAGCTCTCTTCAATATAGAAGCACTTGGGAAATTCAAGGTTTTTCGAGTGCTTTCACTTTTACAAGAATAAGTTTGAGCTCTTGAGTTGCGTATAAATTTCCCGTAACCTTACAATGTAGAGGGTCACCAGTATTTATAGGCATACACCAAGATCACTCTTAAAAACTATCCGTTGGAGAGATAGCTTCGTGAGTTCCCTCTTGTGGTGTGTGAAACGGCTATATTTAGGGTTTGAAACTCCCTAACACGTTTTAGGCAATAGCCTTTCATGTAGCCGGTCTTCACTTTTTGCAGTCTGGAACTTTTGTATATCTGACATCTTTTTGACAACTTTATCCTTTGTCGATTTGTCGGTATGGCACGATGTCGTCTTCCTCTTTTTGACTTTTGTCTCCAGTTAAAGGTAGACACCTTCAACGGCTCTTTAGGTTACAAACTCTGAGTTTGGTATAACCTTAACAACACTTCTGACTTAGTTCCTTTTGTCTGCATTTGAATGTCTTGGCAATATCTAACTTCTTAAGAAATCGCGATCTTCTCAGTATTGCATCCTTCGGATAGATATTATCAGTGCCTCGGAACACTCAGGTTCATACTGAGCATTGATACATTCTTGAGTCTTCGATAATTCTTGTGCCTTGATATTCTTGATCTTGATTCTTGGTCTTACATCTTACGTGTCTTGAGTCTTACGAGTCTTGAGGGTCTTCTCGAGTCTTGGCGTCTTACGAGTCTTCACAGATATCTTTGGCGATATCTTCGAGTCTTCGTCTTTGAAGTTTTCGATCAAGATCATCATCGAAGTCTTCAAGATCTCGATTTCATCCGTAAACTTTGGATACTTGTAAACATACCGAGTTCATCGTAGTCTTGTAACCTATCCCGAACTATATCTCACGACTATACATTTTGCGAGATAACATCCTGAATACTCTAAAACTGAATCCTGACTCAACTATCAAGATCATTCTGAACATGTCATACTTAGGGGTTTTGGGATCTTAATCAAAATCATATATCTTTATTAAATTCATCTCCCAACACAAGTTTATCCCATAAATTCAAGAAGAAAAAAGATCTTATTTCTTCCTATTTTATATGATATTTTCGAAAATAATGGACAAGAAAGGAGGAGGAAATTTTGTTGGGAGATATTTTGAGAAATAGAATATATTGGATATATTATAGATTGTGTCTTGAGGAAGAAGCAAGGAAATTTCCCAATGCCCAATAATGTCCTAATTTTCATCCCACCCTAGTCCTATAAATAGGGGATGAATTTTTCATCCCCAATGTAATTCCATGTGTTAGAAAACATAGAAATTCACAAAGGTGGTGGCCAAATATTTTATATTTTCTCCTTTAAATTAAAATTGTTCGTTGATAATCCTCCCACCGGATTACGTTCGTGGACTTTGGACATATTTGAGAAGGCACTTTGGGTTGATCCATAGTCTCAATGGTTGTCTCTACAAGAGGTATGTAATCTCGTAACTCCTAGATTCCGCATGCTTAGGATTTACGTGGATTATGTGTACGCATGTTGTTTATTTGCTTATTAATTATTATGTTGAATTGGTTTAGGATTAATTCATGTTAGTAATTAATTAATTAATTTAAATATGTACTTAAATACACCTCGAATAGATCCGGGCACCCCTAATTCCCAACACTTCTGACCCAGTTCATTAGAAAGTATCATATCACCTGCACAAAGACAGAATAAATGACACACATATACACATCAATTCGCCACTTAAATGGCTACGTACATTAAACATCATGTTCATCATATCATTACACAAAGTAATTAGTCAATGTAATAAATGGATTAATGAAGATTGATTTGGCAAGAGATCGGATAAAATAATAATTAACTAATTAGTTTGAACAATGAATGCTCTAATTCTTCAGTCCAATGATTAAACCTTTAATGCAATTGAATAAAAGAAACTACTAAATGCAAAGAAAATTGTTGAGTTTCTTAGTCTCAAACTTAATATTGGTGATCCATTTATTGTGCTTTAAAGGTTGTATCTATAGTGCAATGAATGCACTTTTTGTTGCCCTAGTATCTTTTTGGAATCCATGTATTAAATACATGAATTTTGGCTTTGAGTTGGCAACACCACATCTGTTCTTGAAGAACATATTCAACCCGGCCACTACGAACCCACCACTTGTACGCTGACAGAAGATTTTCTTACATTCCTTGATTTACTTCCTAATCTAGGTATGGTTCCACCAACTGTTACAAGGATGTCTTTCCTATTTAGGAGTGATCTTGTCTGGTTGGTGCGTCTGTGGTAGTTGAGTCTCATACCAGGCGAGGTTGAGCTTGTATAAATCCCCATCGCATGGTCTTTTCTTGGTTGAACAACTTTATCTTGTCTTGACTAAAGATTGTTTGTCGCTAACTCTCTCATGTAGATTTTTGCTTACTCACCGAGCAACTCTCTTCTCGGTAGCTTCGCCTCTAATTCTTCTTCAAAGGTATCTGCTCGCCCCACTGTAGGGCCCCTCTTGTGGGACCTCGCAAACGTGGCGGACCTGGAAACAATCGTGCCATAACCATAAAGCTCTTGTAACATAGTCTTTAACAGACGACCATTTTATAATTTGATACTCAACTCAACTTATTTCATGCTTACATAAATTGTTAAGTGTAAAGATCTGAGTCTGTGTCAGTTGTGCTTAGAAAACAACTAATAAACCTTCAAGATGATCTTCTAGATCTTCTGGTCTTTAGGCTTGACTAATCCTCATTCTTTAAACTCAGTTCATAAGTTGAATTTCCCTTAACTTATTACGGTGGTGTTTTGAAACTCAACCAAAAAAATAGAAGCTTATTTTTTTGAAAAGTTGATTCTAACAACTTTAAAAATAAGTGCATCTAGAGCACTTTTTAGAGTTCTAAAACAAGCACTACAAGTGAAGTAAAATCTATGTTTAGAATCCACTACAAGAAAATATAGATTTGGCTACGAAATTTTACACATGACTATAGAGTTCTCCAACAAAAAATACTTTGGTCTTGAGGATTGCCTACAACTTGCCTACGAATTTTTAGAATTTTAGTAGACAAACAAATTACCTATTAATAAATTGTCTACACATTTATGATTTCTGTAGGCAAACAAATTACCTACACAAATAATTCTCTAGATAATTCACATTTTCGTAGACAATTATATTTGTAGTTTAGAAATGATCTACAAATAAATTTATTTATAAAATTATATTTCTGTAGACAAATTATTTGTAGGTAATTTGAGGAATGAAAATGTCTATATCATTAGAAATATTTTATTGGCAAGTCGTAGGCAATCCTCACTATTTAAGGACATAATTATTTTCGTAGAAAATTCTGCAGGCATATAAAAAAATTTCGTAAGTAGTTCACTATTTTCTTGTTGTGATCATTAAGCTATCTAAACAAATCAATTTATCCGAGCACAAGATATTTTTACATAATCATCAAAACCTAATATAAATTTCCAACAATATACATATAACTATTAAATAATGTAATAATAACGAATAACTTTAACCAAATTTGCATAATAAATAATATTCAATTTAAATTAATATTAAATATTTAATATATTTATATTTATATTTATATTACAAACAATATAATAATTACACACAATTGGAGCATTATCCCATAACCAACCATAATAAAATAGTACACCATATATTATCATATAATCATTCAATCATTACTTTACTAACTACTAATAAAAAAATAATACAACAATACCTCCATCCATCCCTACTCTTCCATTCTTAGAGATAAACAAATTTATTAGTTAATGGATTTACTCACATCCCACAATTATTCGATATGTCCTAACACTAAGATTGTATTTGACTTCCACTTAATCAAAACATTAAAGTTTTATCCTAATAAGAACATTACTAGATCGTCACTTTGTGATCGCTTGAAAAGTTCAAATCATTGATTTTGTGTTTGGTTGTGAGTGAAAGAAATCGTGAATTGTGATGGGAGGGGGTGTACAAGGGATGACAATATAAATACGGTCCGCCCTGGTTCGTCCTGACCCAATTTGTTTGGATCTCCCCATCCCTCTACGGTTTGCGTATCATTCCGATTTCGAGTCCCGGACCCGTGCCCCGTGCCCAATTTTATATGGAGTTGGTATTATGTGAACATTTTTGCATGTGAAAATAAGACAAGTTAGGGAAACAATTTTTTTTTTTTTACAAGAAGAATACAATTCAACTAGAACAATTAATCTCTCTCTAGCTAAGCTAATTCTTCAAACCCAACTCGAGAGAAGACCTGCCTCGAACCAAGCGTGAGGATTGGAGGAGGATAACGCAAATTCTGCTAAACTGGGAGCGACCCTGGATATGAGCTCGTGGTATATGGATTAAGCCCGGACTAAGGCATTATCCACCTCACGTCGTGGCACATATATTTCGTCCTGCTATCGACCGGAACCTCAACCGCAGCACATCATTCTTTCTTCGTCTGGCTCCGCAAATTGCTTTCTGCACTCGCTGCAACAAACCCATAGAGGGCGGAGAGAACGCCGCAATAAGATTTTTCTTTCTTCGTCTGGCTGCTCAAGAATTGCTCACTCGACTCACGCGAACAAACTCATAGAGGGCGGAGAGAACCTGCAACAAACCCATAGAGGGCGGAGAGTACCCAAAGTACCCAAAGAAGGTAGAAAATCCCACTTAAATCCCATTAAAGGGGGGGCAGCGTGTCTCAAACCTAAGACCTCTTGGTCTAAGTAGTGGTGCTCTAACCACATGAGCTAAGCCACTTTGACAAGTTAGGCAAACAATTAAACTAGGCCACACTTTGACCCAAAAATAATTAAGCCCATAAGGCTTTAGGCCCGGGAAAAGAAAGAGAGTGAATTTGGCTAGTATTTAAAGAGTTATAACGTTGAAAATCATAAATATATAATAGGACCTATTTTACCACTCTTGGTTTTGGCTCCAAACTACCTTGACCGTTGATCGTTTTTTCTAAATTGATCTTGATCGTCCAATCCCTTGCATCAATCACTCCTTCTTCTTTTTACTTTTTTTACTTTTTATCCTTTTTATAATTATAATTAATTCACACCATAATTATCCCTCATTACCTTCACATTCAAATTCTATAAATACTCATATAATTCTCATCTACCATTAATCTAATCATGTTGGAATTCATAGCTATACCATGGGAACAGATTTCAAGTATCAGTATGCACATTCGTGGTTCTTAAATATGGACAAGCTCATACACTATGTGAATCAAGTTGGTATATTCGGCACTATTTCATCATATTTTCCATTACTGGGGTGATTCTTGCATGAAATTTTGTCATTGGAAAGGCTCAAGATTTTCTTATTGCAAATCATCAATTTATCATCCTAATGTTGAGCATTTGGATCGGAGATGTTTAAGCGAGTGATCTTGTGGTTCTTCTACTGAGTTGTGTAAAAGATCAAGTTTTAAGTTTCTAGTCAATTGTATAATATATATATATATATATATATTATAGTTTTTTATGTGAATTCACTATATCAATCCAAAAGCTCGAATCGTCCTCATGTTGAGCTTTTGGATTGGAGATGTTTAAGCTAGCGATCTTGTGATTCTTCTACTGATTTGTGTAATAGATTGTTTTAAATTTCCTGCCAATTGTATAAAAAAAAGAAATATTAGTGTTTTTTTTATGAAATAGTTGGAGAAGAGCATGGTAGTGAACCTTTGATTTTCTTTGTCATTTTATAAGGAGATTTTCCATTTTTCATTATGTTTCAATTTTTCACATCAGACTATATGTGATTTTATTTATATGATTTATTTTGATTGTTTATCGCCTAAATTATTTGTTGTATAGTATGATTACGAATGTATAAATATATATATAATATATATATAATATATATGATTCACTAAAGGAAATTTCGTTATTTATTAATTCTTTCCTAAGTCAATGACCATAATTGATGGTATTAATGCATGGTGTACCTATTATCAAATTAATGACATTATTTTAGGGTATTGATTGTACCCATTATCAAACAATTAGAATAGAAATTAGAACGAAATATGTCCTTTAAAATTAATGACTTTAAATTATTGATTGATGATAGAATGAAAATAATATTAAATACCCTTTATAACATCCTTAATTGAAGACCATAAATTTGGTTTCTCTCCTATTTAAAGTGAATTTCTGTCAGCCAAAAATTTTTATCCTCAACCCTAAAACGTATGTATATATATATCTTATATATTTATAATAATGTTTTTTAACTTGAGGTTTTTTACGATGTTGCAGCCTTTCTCCCATGAATCGATTATCTTCCAGAATTTACCGCTCCCTTTGAAAGTAAAATAGTAAGTTATATTTTTAATTTGATTATATCTCTCATTAAAATATTAAATTTAGATTTAAACCAATATTAAAATTACAATATTAATAGTGATTTAATTTAATTGTGTGTGCATATATTTGTAGTCAAATATGATTTATTTTTTATTCTTATCAAGCCTATACCTCAATGTTGGGGCAAATCCTTGTGTAATTTAATTCCTGAAAGTTGTCTATTTAAAACGTCTACCGGAAGAGTAGTTTATGGTTGGTGCTTCAAGGATGGTGAACAATGGGTACTGACTTGTAGTTGGGAGAGATTTTTTACCCCTTTCTCTCTATTGCTTTGTGTTTTCTCGCTCACCATTTTCTACGATGGAGATTATACCTTTGTCATGCATCCATATAAATTTAATGGTTGTTCAGCCTTTAAAAATGGTGTAGATTCAGTTTTCTGGTGAGCAAAGCAACCTGTTCAGTTTGGCTTATATTATTTTCAACAGGTTCAGTAGACTTTGAGTTGCTGTTGGCTGCTTTGAATGCAACAGATTTTGATGTGGCAGGTGTGGCTTCAGCAGGCGACTCGTCTTCTTCTTCTTGCCCTCTTTTGATCAGATCGAACTCATGGGCTTTAAGACTCAGGAATAGGTTGCTTGGCTTCATCTTAGCAATATCTTGACAATCCTTTATTACTGTGACTTTCATATCCCACTTCTTAGTCAGAGATCTCAAGATTTTGTAGTTGATATCTTTATCTGACATTTCTCGTCCAAGTTCCCGTAGCTTGTTGACTGACATGGTGATTCTTCCATCGAGCTCATTGATGGTTTCATTTGGTAGCATCTTAAGTTTTTCAAATTTCACCAGTTCAGCTTGCAGTCTGCTATCTTTAATCAGATCATTTCCTACACACATTTCAGCAAGCGTATCCCACATCTGTTTGGCTGTCTTGAGATACTTTATCTATTCTCTGGTTATCTTGTCCATGGTCTTCATGATTATGTGTCTGGCTATCGTATCCAGAGTGTACAGCTTTCTCTCTTCAGCATCCATCAGAGCAGGACTCTTTCTGACAAGGCTTCCAACTGGAAAGTCTGGATCACCTCCTACAGCTGGGTTGTCATAGTAGATTGGGTCCTCGTTCAAGAACATCCATCATCCTGCTGCTTATTGATCCCAGATGGTTACTCATGTATATCGTCCAGTCCGCATACTCATCAATGGAAAATTTAGGCAAATCATGATACATACCCGAAGTATTATCCATGCTGATCGTGAGTTTGAAAACAAATGAGATTTGAAAAAGGTTTTTCAAGATCAGTTCAAGTGACCACAAAGGTTCTTCCTCAAGAACCGATTATATTCAAAGCTAGTGGTCCGTAAAACCACTACTCTGATACCACTTGTAGGTCCCGAACGGGTTTCGTGAGGGGAGAAGTCTAGAGGGGAGGGGTGAATAGACTTCTGAAAACTTTTTCGTGCAGATCAGGTGTGATTGCAGTTTGCCTGATCAGAGTGCATGTGAATCAGTTTGGACTGATATCCAACTTACTGATCTCCTGAGGGCAGATCAGTTCGGTATCTATCAGTTTAACTGATTGTGCGGAAGCTAGTTTATACCCGTGTGAAAAACCAATTTATAACAAATCAGATTCCGAAGTAGTTTTCAATCAGATGACTATGGAGTCAATCTGATCAGATCAGTAGCTTGGTGCTAGCTGATCCTAACTCAGAATATTTATGCAGATTTAATCAAGTTGTGTGCAATAGTGTAAAGCAGTTAATCAATCAGGCAAATGCACACAAGATTTATAGTGGTTCGGACAACCAGTCCTACGTCCACTCTTCCCTATCACAAGGGGCACCAACTTAACCAACTGGACTTAGATTATTGTGTTTGTCCAACACATTACACCAACAGATATTTATAGACCTCTCACTCAACCGATCCCAGAAATCAGAACTAGAAACCCTAGTCTGAAATCTTACTAAACAAACTTAACCTAACTTTGGGTTTTGGGTAAGATTTGTTGTTTGTTCCAACTTTGAAATCTATCCTAGTATTTAAGTAGCCTAACAGCTAGAGGATAAGATTTATGTGCTAAGAACTATGGGATGAACACTTAGAAATAATATTCAAGGTTGTGTTCTTCGTGCGGAAATTTGGCTATAGTATGAGCTTCTTGATAATTTCCGTAGTCTTTACTCTGAAGAATAATCCCATATTTATAGACCTCGAAATCAAAGAGCCGTTGGAGAGTAATTTGAATTTCCAGCTATATTTGGTAGATTTGCATGATTGATTTGACGTGCTCAGGGGCGACATGGCCGAAAGCGCGAATAGTGTCTTTTGTAGCCGTTTTGACTTTGCAGCACCTAATCCCGCAGTGTCAGCCTTTTTTTCGTACGTGTCGCTCTCTCATTGGTTTCACAACTACAGCACTTCAGTGTTTGTTCTACCAACTAAAGTTTGACATTCTTCTTGTAGAAGATTCGTATGATATGGTGTAACATTTGGTTAACACCAGGTGTGAGCTGACCTGATCAGATAACTGATCAGTCTACCTGATAGAGTCTTCTGATGCAGGTTGTCTTAGCACAATTTGCAGACTCGGCTGATGTAGGTCTTCTGGTCTTCTGGTCTTCTGGTCTTCTTGAGTCATCTGATCTTCAGGTCTTCTGAACTTGAGTTTTATGTCTTCACCTGATCATCTGACTTCTTCTTGTCTTCTGACTTGTTTAGTCTTCTGATCATCTGACCTTATCTGGTCATCTGATAATTTGACCTGACCTATACATATTGAGTTCCCCCTCAATATGTGACCTATCTTTTACATCAGCTATCTATACATTTCAGCAGGTCATCTTAATATGATTCTAAATCATCAGTCAGCTAACAGATCTGACTGGTCCTATTACAACCTGTTTTGGAACTTCCATCAAAACTTAATACAAATTTCCCAACAATATATTAGGAGCTATTTTTCCTTTTATAGTTTTGGTGTCATTCGTTTATGGACGTTGATCACTTTTATAGGATTAATCTTGATCATCCATTATTTTGCATCAATTACTCATTTTATTTTTCACCACTTTTTTTTTACCATTTTAGTTTTTGGTGGAAAACTTTGTGGGGCGACGATCTATGAATTAGTTTGATTTGAGCCGTTGAAATGATGAACATAAATTCCAAAATTCAAAACAATCAACTTAAATCACATTTAATTGCACCTCTATTTTAGCCATACATTTAATTGTTGTTTGGTCTTCAAACTCTATAAATACTCCACTTACAATCCTCAATTTCATCTTCTCATTGCTTTGGTTGCACTTCGTTGGAATAGCTACAAAGATATTCTTTATATTCACAATCTAGATAGATTGGTATGATTTCTTTGTTGTAATGATGTCATTTTTTATGTTTTCATTTTTTTTGGGATAGGATCTTTGTAATGTACAAAATTTATTATTTAGTAATGTATAAAATTTAGTATTTAGTTTAATTTGTAAGGACATAAAATCTATTCTACAAGATTCATTCATTATGTTCTATATATATAAATTTTGTATCACAAAAGTTGTTTTTTTTTTTTGTCACGTCTTTTTCCATTGATCGCCTACACTTAGATATTCTCCCGTCTATCTCTTCTCTTCATTTCAAGAACAAATTGAGTGTATATAAAATCACAGGTAATGTGTATGATTTATTCAATTTTTTGATCAATTGATGAAACCAACACCAACAAAACAAGTTTGTTTTATCTGTTATATGTACGATGAACTGTTTTTCCGATGGTTAACACATTTTTCATTTTTTCAATTATTTGTGTATATCATGTTCTTGATTATCTATTAATAATTTATCTTCATAATTCAATTGTATGCTTACGGATTTAATCCAAATTTGTATATTTTTTTTAAATTTATGTCTCATAACTCATAAAATGTACTTTTTATTCAATTATATATTAAATAATAACGTATTGACCACCTCTCAAAATTCATATATTCTTGATATTCTTTAAAAAATAGAACCTAAACAAAAAATGAATCGTAGCTTCCAATTTAATAAAATAAAACTACTGAGATTAATGTTTATTGCAGTCATTTAATCTATTACTCAAGAAACCATGAGCATGATAATATTTTAGTTAATAGACTTATAGTGGATGGCTTAGTAAAATAACTCAAACAATATGATTTTAGTTTTGTAGAGTGTATCAAATGCTTTATTTTTTTCATGTAATAATCTTATTATTTAATCATTTCCTAGAATCATGTCTAATTATTAATGGCCGATTATTGATAATTTAATACACATGATAACACAAATTAGTATAAATTATTACATATTATTTATTTAATCACGTATTCATTTAGTTTAGTGAAAACGTCAAGTTCTCGTTCCTACCAACCATCTTCTTTCCTGGTAAGTTGTAAACAATTTTTTTTTCTTAATACTTTGTAGGTCCCGAAAATTGAGGAAAACCCATGTGCGTGCGCGGAAGACTTCGTGTAATGCATATAAAACAGGGGTGAGGGCAGAGTGATTCCTAATTTTTCACTTTTAAGAACATCTGTGTTGTTTTGCTTATAATCAAATGCATATGACAAGTAAGAACATAAAGCAGTAAAGAACACACGAGATTTTATAGTGGTTCGGACGAAACCCGCCCTACATCCACTCCCTTAATACAGGGGCACCTACTTAACCGACTTAACCAACGGGACTTATCTCCCTCACGGGATTGCCTATAGATGTTTACCGAGTTCTCACTCAAACGGGACTTATCTCCCTCACGGGATTGCCTATAGATGTTTACCGAATTCTCACTCAAACGGGACTTATCTCCCTCACGGGATTGCCTACCCTCCCTTTCGGGATTGCTAGATGTTTACCGAGTTCACACTCAACCGATCCCAGAAATCAGAAACTAGAATCCCTATTCTGAAATCTTGCGGTAAAACAAACTTATCCTAACTTTTAGGTTTGGGTAAAGATTTGTTTGGTTTCCAACTAGGTTGAGATTTTCCCTTACATTTGTTTAGCCTCAATGCTAAGGATGGGAAAATCTCTCTAAGCTTAGGATATTACATTTGTGCTTAGATCTAGGGTAGAACACTCTTGAATATATGCGTGTATTTCTTGCTCTGTGTTCTATGGTGGAAATGTTAGATGATTTGGCTTGATGGGCATTTTTCCACACTTAATAATGAAGGAAGAACTTGTATTTATAGTGTGGATTTGAATGTTACCGTTGGAGAGAATCACATTCAAATCCATACTATTCTGTAGCTTTTTGCAGCTTTTTCAGGCTTGTCGTCTTCCTCTCATTGGTCCACGTCGGTGAATCTAGCGGCTATATTCTTGATTTCTTAAAGGTCTCGGGATCTTGATTTATCGGCGCCCGGTTTATCAGGAACCCCTTCAAGTTATATCGAGCCTTGAGTTATCGAGCTATCTGAACCTTGGGTTATCATTTATCTGAGCCTTGGTTATTTGAGCCTTGAGGTTATCGGTCCTTGGTTTATCGAGCCTTGGGTTATCGAGCCTTGAGGTTCCTTGATTAATGAGACTTCTCTTGGCGGACCTTATGCGTCGGGCATCTTGACGACTTTTCGGGCTTCGAGTTGACTCTTACGATCGGACATCGACCCTCGAGGTCACATTGCTTTCGAGCTATCGATTTCTTCTTTACTGATCGTCGTCCCTAGGTGATCGGATCAACACTTCTTCGGATCAACATATCGAGGATAGCATCGGTCGATTACATCGAGGTTAGCATATCGGTTATCATATCGATCTCGATCCACATCGATCTTGATCGAGTCTCATCTTTCATCTTCATATCCGATCTCGATTACGTATGATCTTGATCGGTCTCATCCGCTCATCTTCCGACCGCAACCTTCTCTTACGATTTCTTTGGCTTTAGCTTTTCTTAACATTTGATTTGCACAACTCATTGTTAACTTCGGAACTCATCTAACTCATCATCGATCTCGATCGGTCTTATGCTTTCAACCTCGTCGATCTCGATCATCTTCTTACGAAAATTGAGTTCCCCTCAATTTGTTCTTAGTTATTTTCAACTTGATGAATCGTAAAAACATTCAAAACACAAGTTTTTAATGTTTTGGCATAATTCATCAAAACTAAAATATCCACTTGGGAAGAACAAAGTTTTGAGGGGGATATTTGAAATTTGATAAAGATGATCGAGATCGACGAGGTCGAGCAGAACAGGCCGATCAAGATCGAATGAGAAGGATGAGTTTCGAAGTTAAAAAGCGTCTAAACCGACTGCAATGCGATTTCGATGCGATTTCTTTATGGCGGTGATCCTTAGCGATTCAGAAGAGCAGTGTATCGCATCGATCAGAAAGAATCATTGATTAATGTAGCGGTGATTTCTATAGCGGTTTTTCGATGCGATTTCTCGATGCAATCCAGATCTTGATGACTGGACTATTTGATCTGATCCGATCGATCGTGAGTTGATCGATCAACGACCGTAAATCGGCCGATGAACAAAGGAAATCAGCCCGATGAGCAAATTGAAATCGGTGATGAAACGATGATTTAAGCACACCGAAATCTCTGATCGATTATTGGACGGATCAAAGTGACCGAATCGAAGCAATGAACAAAGAATCCGACGAGATGATCAGATCCGTTAGACACACAAAAGCAGCTAATCAATAAGAAGATAACAACATATATGGATGTGACATAAAGCTGCAAACAACAGTGCAAAAGGACATAGAAAAGCTGGAAGATTATTAGTATGGATTTGAATATTACTCTCCAATGGTAATATTCAAATCCACACTATAAATACATTCAGACTATCTTCAAAAGAAGATGGATGGAGGATCTGCAAAGTGAAATTAAAGCCAAATATTCAAGCAACTCCATTCAAGAACACAGAGCATTAAATATCCAAATTTACCCAAGAGTGTTCTTCATTGTATCTAATCATAAATGCCATATCCTAAGCTTAGAGAGATTTTCTCATCCTTAGCATTGAGGCTAAACAAATGTAAGGGAAAATCTCAACCTAGTTGGAAACCAAACAAACCTTACCCAAATCAGTCGGTTAAGTTTGTAGGTGAGTGTGAACCCGGTAAACATCTAGCAATCCCGAAAAGGGAGGGTAGCAATCCCGTGAGGGTGATAAGTCCCGTTTGAGTGTGAACTCGGTAAACATCTGTTGGGTGTTGGACTAACACGTTAAACTAAGTCCGGTTTGGTTAAGTAGGTGCCCTGTTGATAGGGATGAGTGGATGTAGGAGTTGGACTCGAACCACTATAAAATCGTGTGTTCTTTCTTCGCTTTATGTTCTTACTTGCCATATGCATTTGATTATAAGCAAAACACACACATCGTTCTTAAAAGCAAAAAATATGGAATCACTCTGCCCTCACCCCTGTTTTATATGCATTGAACAAAACGTTTCCTTCCGCACGCGCAAAATCGGTTTTAATCGGGACCTAACACCAACAATTTCCCCCTTTTTGATAATGACGCCAAAACATTTAAAATATATGCATTTACAGAGATCGGGTTTTTGTTTAAAAATAGATCAGTTCAGGTGGTCACTTTGAAAATAGTGAACTTTTGAACTCCTGCTCTGATACCAATTGTTGGTATCAGTTCAGATGTTCGCATTTGAAAAACACTGACCTTTTGAACAACCCGCTCTGATACCAATTGATGGTATCAGCTCAGATGTTCACATTGAAAAACAGTGACCTTTTGAACTACCCGCTCTGATACCAATTGTAGGTCCCGAAAATTGAGGAAAACCCATGTGCGTGAACTCGGTAAACATCTATAGGCAATCCCGTGAGGGAGATAAGTCATGTTTGAGTGAGAACTCGGTAAACATCTATAGGCAATCCCGTGAGGGAGATAAGTCCCGTTGGTTAAGTCGGTTAAGTAGGTGCCCCTGTATTAAGGGAAGAATGGATGTAGGACGGGTTTCGTCCGAACCACTATAAAATCTCGTGTGTTCTTTACTGCTTTATGTTCTTACTTGTCATACGCATTTGATTATAAGCAAAACAATACACATGTTCTTAAAAGCGAAAAATTAGGAATCACTCTGCCCTCACCCCTGTTTTATATGCATTACACGAAGTCTTCCGCGCACGCACATGGGTTTTCCTCAATTTGTTCTTCTCGTTCCCCCTTAACTTGTTATCTGTAAAATAGCTTCAAAAACACAAGTGGATAATGTTTTGGCATAATTCATCAAAACTAAAATATCCCAACATACTTTATTGACTTATTTATTTTATTAAGTCCATACTATTTTTTTAATATTAATAGATACATAATTAACATCCATTGATTTAGCTCAAGTATTAAACCATCAGGATTAATTTTTCCATGTAATTGTCTTATTATTTAATCGATTCCTAGATTAATGTATAATTATTAATGACCAATTATTGATAATTTAATACACTTGATAACACAAATTAGTATAATTTTTTACATATTATTTATTTAATCATATATTCATATAATTTAGTGAAAACGTCAAGTTCCAGTTCCTACAAACTGTCTTCTTTCCTGTTAGTCGTAAACAATACTTTTTTTTAATACTTTATTGACTTATTTATTTTATTAAGCTCATATATTTTTTTAATATTAATAAATACATAATTAACATCTATTGATTTAGCTCAAGTATTAAACCATTCAGATTAATTTTTCCATGTAATTGTCTTATTATTTAATCAATTCCTATATTAATGTCTAATTATTAATGGTCAATTATTTATAATTTAATACACATGATAGCACAACTTAGTATAAATTGTTACATGTTTTTTTTAATCACATATTCATATAATTTAGTGAAAACATCAAGTTCCAATTCCTACAAGCCGTCATCTTTCCTGATAAGTCGTAAATGATTCTTTTTTTTTAATACTTTATTGACTGATTAATTATGTTAGTTCTTAGGTAACCATGTTCTAAATCAATAATAATTTTATACTAAGATAATATAACATTTAGTTACATGTTCATAAAAATACATTTATTTTTAATAATTTAGTTCTTATTTGTTTATATATATATATATATATATATATATATATATATATATATTTCTCACCATTTTTTTGAAAACTTATAGTTATTCATAAAGATGTAGTAAATATCTAAAACATATTTAGGTTTATATTGATTAATTAATCATAGGTTTGTAAACCTTCAATTATTTCTTAAGTTTAAATGAGTTTTTTTTTTATGAGAAATTTTTAATATATCTTAATATTAATCATTACTTTATTTACAACTGCTGATTTAGTTCAAAAACTTTATTAAATATTAATTACAAGAAAATTATCATATAACATAATAATTTGTATTGACATCGTGAGTTAAAATTAATGGAATATTAATTCTATTTCATTACACGTATTATCATAAATTAATACACATTCAATTATATAAGTAAATACATATATTATATTTAATCTCAAGTTCATATTTTTTTTATCAAAACTTCAAGGTCAAGTTCATACAACCATCAACTTTCCTGGTAAGTTGTGAATGAAACTTTTTATTAAATATTTGAGATTATTATTTAATTTATGTGTGCGTATAATTAGTTTATCAATTTTTTTAATTAAAATTAAATATTCCCTTGAACAACTTTAATTTTATGTTTCTTTTGCATGCACAATTATTTTTTAGTTAAAATTCAATTAATTATAATTTTTTTAATATAAATTATTACATCATTTACATCGGTTGATTTAGTTCAATCATTAAATTCTGTTAAATGTTTTATACCATGAGAATATAATTATTTATTTTTATCTGCCTATAATAGTGAGTAAACATCAATGAAAAAAATAATTGATAATCTATTACACATAAAAATAATAATATATCATTTTATAAGTATTTACATATTGTTTATTTCATCACATATACATATTGTTTTATGGAAAGTTCAAGTGATAGCTTTTCAAGCCGTCTATTTTTCTGGTACGTTGTTAACGAATATATTTATTTTCATTACTTTATTGATTATACATATTTTTTTATATTAACCACTACATAATTAACATCCATTGATTTATTTCAAGTATTAACTCATATGTATTATTTTTTCCGTGAAATTATCTTATCATATAATAATTTCCTAAAATCATGTCTAGTTATTACTGGAAAATTATTAATAATTTAATACACATGATAAAATAAATTATTATAAATTGTTACATATTGTTTATTTCAACACATATTCATATAATTTTGTGAAAACATCAAGTTCAACTTCCTAGAAATCATCTTTTTCCCTAGTATGTCGTTAACGAATTTTTTTATTATAAATAATTTATTGATTGATTAATTATGCCAGGTCTTAGATAATCATGTTCTAAATAAATAATAATTTTATATGTTAATATATAACATTTAGTTACCTGTTCTTAAAAATAAATTTATTTTTAATAATTAAGTTCTTATTTATTTATATATATGTCAAAATATTTTTTTGAAAACTTATAGTTATTCATACAGAAGTAGTAAATATCTAAAACATACAATAATGTTTAGGTTTATATTGGTCAAGTAATAATATATTTGTAAACATTCGGTAAGTTGTTAAGTTTAAATGAAAAAGTTTTTTTATGAGAAACTATTAATTTTTTTAATATTAATCATCACATTTTTTACAACCACTAATTTAGTTCAAGTATTAAACTTTATTAAATGTTTATTTCAATGAAATTATAATATTACATAATAATTTTCAATAATCATGAGTTAAAATTAATTGACAATTAATTATATTTCATTACACATAATAACATGAATTAATATCCATTCAATTTTATAAGCAAATATATATTGTATATTTAATCTCATGTTCATATTTTTTATGAAAACTTCAAGGCCCGGTTCGTACAACCATCAACTTTCCTAGTAATTTGTGAACTAATTCTTTTATTAAATATTAGAGATTATTATTCAAGTTCTGTGTGCGTATAATTAGTTTATCATTTTGTTTTTTTAATTAAAATTTAATTTTAGGTATCTTTTGTATGCGCATTTAAGTTTAGCTAAAATCCAATGAATAATGAAATTGGCTCATACCGTCAAATCATGATTGTCAGTTATATTTAAACAAATATTTTTTCCTATAATATACTGTTAATTTGTTCTATTATATTGTTAATTTTTTATGTTGTGTTATTTTTAAGCTGATATTGAATAATGAGGAAGCTAAAAAGTCCAGAAATCATCAACCGGGATCAATCTCCACATCAGGAAAATGCACAAGGTATGTTTTTTGTTTAATATGAATTTACGTTTTTTATACATTAAAATGTTTAATATATTTTTTTAACCAAAAATATGCAGTTTACAATTTTATTTTATTTTGCTTAAATGTTAACCTACTTATTTTATGTTTCAATTTTTTGGGTAGGCAATAAAGATTCTGAAATGAATAGACTTATAAACACAGCTTCGTCATCAATTTTTCTTTATATATTTGGAGATAAGTTTGTTAATTCAAACTAGAATTTGTATGGAAACAACAAAATTCTGATGTTATTAATGGTACTTATATTTCATTATGTTTATTAAAATTGTTCATTACTATTGTATATTATTATAAGTATTATTAGTTATTTCACTTTTGATTTGTTAAATAATTATTATTTTGTGTCAACTGCAGTTAGTGGATCGAGCAGTCAACATATAAATTAGCATAATGTTGGAAGTTTTTCTTTTCCTAATCATTTAGCTAGAGATGATATTCATGTTGAACAATTAAGGTTTAGAGAGCCCACATTTAACAATGTTCTGCCGTTTGATAATGATAGTCTGGAGATAATTAAGTTGGACCCTGATGATTCATTTTGTTATGATAATGATGTTGACTTTACGTTATTTTTTTATTTGTTTGTATTTTTGTGGTTAACTTTTTTTAACAAAATTTCTTTAATTTTTTTTCCTGTTATTATTGATTTTTAAAATTAAATGTTGATTTATATACTTTTGTTTTCAGATATTGAATATTGGGATATTGGTGATCCTATTCATCGATGTGAATTTTGTGGTGCTATACTTTGGTTTGATGAACGGATGAAATCTCCAAAAAAAAAATTAGCTCCAAAATTTTTTTTGTGTTGTATACAAGGAAAAATTCAGTTACCTTTAATGCCTCAACCTTCATTACTTCTTCAAGATTTGATATGGGGTCAAACTGATAGAAGCAAAAAAAATTTGGATAACATTCGTTCATTCAACAATATATTTTCTTTTACATCTTTAGGCGGAACAATTGATAGAAATTTAAATAGAGGTAATTCTCCTCCGGTGTTTCGAATGCATGGTCAAAATTATCATAGATTGAGTAGTTTGCTTCCAAGTGGTTGTGATCCACCAACATATGCCCAAATTTACATATACGACACTAATAATGAAATTTATAACAGGATTCGATCTATGAGGTAAGATATTCAAAAAAAATTAAATTTATCTACGTATTATTTTATATTCAATGAAATTGTAAACATATATTATTTGATATATATATTTTCAGGTCAGAGGAAAATATAAATACAATCCAAGCTAAAATTGTTTCTGACTTGAAATAGATGTTGGACAACAACAATGTGTTGGTGCAGAGGTTTAGAACCGTTAGAGATAGATTCAGCTCTGGTCACACAATCGTAACTATGCAATTAATTGGAAGTAGAGGCTATGATCCAAGGACGCACAACTTACCTACAGTTTTAGAAGTTGCAGCTGTGATTACTGGTGATCTTGATAGTACTACTGGGGTTCGTGACATTATCATTCTAACCTATTCTGATATGTTGCAATGTATAACTGAGTTGAACCCGTCTTATCTTAGTTTGCAATATTCTCTTCTTTTTCCTTATGGTGAGGATGGGAAAATATATCATTTTTTCAATTTGAAATGGGAAGGGTTGGACAAATGACTGGTATTAGAATCAGAGAGTTTTTTGTATATCCTCTTCAGGAGAGGAATGGGGAGTCGCATACACTATTATTTTGCAAGAGGTTGATGCAACAATTCATTGTAGATGCGTATACAATGGTTGAGTCTGCAAGGCTTTTGTACATAAAAAATCATCAAAAGAAACTTCGTTATGATATGTATGTTGGTCTTGAAGATGCTTATTTGAATGGAGAGGGAGAATGAAGTGATATTGGTAAATGTATTATGTTATCTCCTTCATTTACTGAATGTTCACTGTACATGATGCAGAATTATCAAGATGATATGGTTATTTGTCGTTGGGCTGGTTATCCACAGTTGTTTAAAATATTTACGTGAAATTCAAAATGGCCAGAAATTGTTCGTTATATGTTGCATAGAGGTCAAAATCCCAAAGATCGGCCTGATATTGTGTGTAGCATCTTTAAGGTTAAATTGGATGCACTGATTCTTGACATTCGCTAAAATAAAATATTTGGAAACGTTAGGGCATGTACAATTTTTTTTATCTAAAGTTTATTTATAATTATATTCTATTATAATAATAATTTATTATCATAAATTAAATGTAGAATTTTGTAACAAATTTTATATATTATTTTACAGTTTTGTATATTGTGAAGTTTTAAAAACGTGGGCTACCTCATGCACATATCTTGGTTTTTCTTGAAAATTATAATGATGCTCCTTCAGGTGATGATATTGATCGCATAATTTCAGCTGAATTACCAGATGAGGTGAATGATAAACAATACTTTGAAGTTATCCGTGATTTTATGATGCATGGTCCTTGTGGTCCAACTGTTAAGTACTCTCCGTGCTATTTTGACAAAGGTGAATGTACTAAGAAATTTCCAAAGAATTTTTCGTCCGAGAGTTCATTTGATGATGATGGATATCCTATTTATAGACGAAGAGACGATGGAAAAACCGCTAAGAAAGAGAATGTTGTTTTGGACAATAAATTTGTTGTTCCTCATAACAGAAATCTTCTCTTAAAATACGGTGTGCATATTAATGTTGAATGGTGCAATCAATCTATAGCCATTAAATACTTATTCAAGTATATCAACAAAGGTCATGATCGTGTGATTACTAATTTTATTTAATAATGGGGAATCTAATCACAGATCAGATATTGATGAGATCAAGATGTATTATGATTGTAGGTATATTTCGCCTTGTGAAGCTTCTTGGAGATTATTTGGTTTTGAAATTAACTACAGGGATCTGTCTGTTGAACGTTTGGTATTTCATCTTCCAAAAAAATAAAATGTCGTGGTCAGGGACACAAATTCATTGGATTCTGTTTTGGACACACCGAGTGTGAAGACTAGCATGTTTATAGCTTGGCCTGAATTGAATAACCATTCTGATGAGGCCGCTGAGTTGACATACACTCAAATTCCACAGTTTTTTATTTTTAAAAGAAAAATAAGGACGTGGAAACCCAAGCAGAGGGGATTTGTTGTTGGTCATATTTCTTATGTACCACCTGGTACTGGTGGGGCATATTATCTGAGGATTCTGTTGAACGTTGTTACTTGACCTAAATGTTTTGATAATATAAATTTTTTTAGAGGAATAGTTTATCTTACATTTCGTGGTGCATGCCTTGCTAGAGGGTTGTTGGATGATGATAGAGAATATGTTGATGAACTTGAACATGCTAGCGTTTGGGCCTCTGCATCTTTAATGAGATCTCTTTTTGTTACTCTTCTCAATTTCGGATCTTTAAATAATCCGTGTAAGATATGGGATAAATGTTGGAAATACCTGTCTTATGATATTTTGTACAAGAGAAGAAAAATAATGCGGTATCCAGGTATTTTTCTTTTATTTTATACATTCATTAAATTAAATTCCCTCCCCCCATTATTTTCCGCTCACTTTCCTTATTCTTCCGTACCAAAGTTATTTGCATGCTTTCCTTATTTAGGTGTTTTATATAATTAATCATAATTATATAATTATATTATTTTAAGTGTTTTAATTTTTTTTTATATTTTTGGTGTATATATTGTATATATATATATATATATATATATTATTTATAATTGTTTAATATCTTATTAAAAATAGTCATTTATTACTTTATGTATGTTTTTTAGTGATGTTTTTTTTTATTCTTCTTATGTTTATAGAATTAAGAATGACGGGTGGTGAGATCAAGAACTGTTGTCTTTTGGAAATCGATAATATGTTGCGTTCTCTTGGTAAGAGTTTACATGATTTTGGTGGGATACATGTGGCAGTTGTTGATAACAGTATAACATCCCGTAATAGGATGATTTTGACTGAGTTATTGTATAATAGAGCTTGTTGGGAAATGAATTTAATAAAGAGAATTTTGATTAGATCCCAAAACCCCTGAGTATGACATGTTCAGGATAATCTTGATAGATGAGTCAGGATTCAGTTTTAGAAGTGTTCAGGATAATATCTGCACCGTGTATAGTCGGCAGATATAGAACAGGTTAGAAACTGAAGACTCAGTATGAAACTGAAGACTCGGTATGAAACTAAGAATCTGAAGGCTCAGAGAAACCTGAAGGCTCAGTATGTCTCTGAAGACAATGAGACTCGGAGAATCCTGAAGGCATAGTAATTACTGAAGACTCAGTAATATACTAAATGCTCAGTATATCCTGAATGTTCCGAGACACTGAAGCTGAGGAATATAGCCGTTGGAATCCAACTGACGTGGACCAACGAGAGGAAGACAACCAGCCTGGAAAAGCTGCAGAACTTACAGAGAATAGTATGGATTTGAATGTGATTCTCTCCAACGGTAACATTCAAATCCACACTATAAAAACAAGATCTTCCATCAAATTAAGTGTGGAGATTATGCAAAAGATGTTGCAGAGCCAAGATCGTTATTGTCAAGCATTCCCACCACTAGAACACAAGTCTGTAGATATACAAATATATTCAAAGAGTGTTCTAGAACCCAACCTAAGCAACCCACGATGCATCATAAGCTTAAAGAGATTTTCCCAACCTTAGCATTGAGGCTAAACAAATGTAAGGGAAAATCTCACCATAGTTGGAGACAACACCAAACCCAAACTCCATTCTCCTAAGAGATAACCAGTGGTGGAGTGAGGTAGTTGTTAGGCAATCCCGATTGGAGTGTGAACTCGTTAAACATCTAGAGGCGAGCCCGAGAGGGTGATAAGTCCAGAGGCTTTGAGTTAGTAAACTACAGAGGTAGTCAGAAAGCTCAAAGTAAAAAGGTTAGTAAACTACAGAGGTAGTCAGAAAGCCTTAAGAAGTGTTTGAAGGAATTTCCCTAGAAACAGGGAGAGTGGATGTAGGAGCTTGAGTCTCCGAACCACTATACATTGTTGTGTTGTTTACTGCTTTACGTTCTTATCTTGTCGTACGCACTAGATTATAAGCAAGACACAACACATGAGCTTAAAAAGAGAAAAATCTGGAATCACCATTCCTTCACCCCTGTTTTATATGCACCGCAACGAAATGTTTTGCTTCCGCACGCGCAAAATGGGTTTTTCCACCGGGACCAACCCTTAGTTTCTTAGCAATAATTCTTATCCTTTAGCTTTAGGCTAGTCAGATACTAGAATAGAATTCCAGTTGGAATAAAACAAATCTAACCCAAAACCGAGAGTTAGGTTAAGTTTGTAAGCAAGATCTCAAGTTAGGATTTCTAGTCTTGATTTCTGGGATAGTTGAGTGAGAGCTCCATAAATATATGTATGTACTGTGTTTGACTAACACATTAAACTAATTCAGATTGGTGGTGAGTGCCCCTGCTGATAGGGAAGAGTGGACGTGGGACAAGTTAGTCCGAACCACTATAAATCTTGTGTGTTTACCTGCTTTAGACTATATGCAAACTACTGATTTGATAAACTGCCATGCATATCCTAAGTAGAGATCAATCTAGAACCAAGTTGCTGATCTGATCAGTTTGACACTTTGTCAATTGATTTGATCAGAAAACCTTAGGACTGTTTTATGTTAAACTGATTTTTCACACGGGTTAATCTAAAGCTTCCACACATCAGTTAAACTGATAAACACCAAACTGATCTGCTTCACGACTATCAGTAGGTTGGATATCAGTCCATACTGATTATCACTCGCACTCTATATCAGCCTTACCTGCCTTACAGGCTAATCACACAAAAGATTTCAGAAGTCTATGCACCCCTCCCCTCTAGACTTCTGCCTCACCGAAACCTGTTCGGGACCTACAACTGTTTTATGTTATTTTAGTGAATTAGTTTTTTATTAGTCTTTAAAATGATAAAGTAATTTTTAAGGAGACATATAATAGAGGAGATGTAAATCTATCATAACCTCCTTAAAAGTCACTTTATCATTTCCAATATTAATAAACAAATATCTTACTAAAACACGACAAAAAAGGTAATATGCAAGTAATCTTGGAACAAAGGAAGTATATAGCATATAATATATATCAATATAATATATTCCTATATTTTTCATATTTATTAATATACACAATATATAAATAAATAACAATTCAACTTCACAGACACTATTTATATGAATATTTATTAATATACACATTTTTTTTGTACACATTTTTTTTCTTTTATTTCCAACAAGAAATAATATAATTGCCCAAATTTGAGATGTGTATGGTAATTTTAATAATTCTTATACTTTGAACGAGGCGTCGAAGATTTGTATAACAATTATACAGGTGTCTTGAATCACGAGCTGTTTTTATACTATGCGTTTGAATGACCATCTCATATATTCGAATAGTTACTCTTTTTAATAACAACCAGCACCAGCTGCATAAATTTGATGCTCTCAATTAAAAAAACAGCAGTAAGTCGATATTATGTTACTGCAATAGGGAAGTCACACTTTATTTACTATACAATTTTTGAATTTAAAATGCATTATTGACCACAAACGGCTAGTTGTTACTTGTTAGTTTCCATAATGAGCAGCCACTCGGTGCACTGTGTTTTAAATACACATATTCCCCCCCAAATACTAATTTGAATTACAATTTCAAATTCCTAGAAATAAAACCCGTATTTCCCTTTCTGGAAAATAAATCAATCGAAAAATTTCCTCTTGTACTAATTTCTCAATCTTCATGGATTTTGAGGAGGGCTTTGGTCCCGGCTTACCCCCTGCTCTGGTCTGTCTCAGCCCATTCGTTTCACCATCCCCGCGGCGGCTATCGAGCTGTTTCAGGCGGCCGAGTGAGCCGGTGAGATCGAAAAAGCAGCTGGCTTGGGTGTCTCTCCAGGGTCGGCTTGTTGGAGCCGAGGAAGCCACCTCGGCTAAGACTGTAGATCGGAACGGCGTATTCGGCGCGGAGGAGGCGGCGGCTTGGGAGCTCTTTACCCCCATTCAGCGAGTTTTGACGGTCGGTGTCGTGGCCGCGGCGGCCGCCAACTCAAATAAGAATAGAGAGATTTTGAAACTGCAAAAATCTGTTGATTTAAGGGTTAGTATGGGAATTTAATTATAGTTTTAATTGAACTGGGGTTTGTTTAATTTTTTTAATTGTGTGCTGATATTTACTTGTTTAAATGACTGAATCGGTTTATTTTTTTATTATTTCAGTCGTTTCCCATTTTTCATTTTGAACGATGGATCAATCCTGTTCAAATTAAAGGATTTTCATGTCTTTACCCGTTTAATATTTATGTTGTAGTCTACCTCAATTATTTTGAGAATAAAAGTTCGGTTTGTTTGTTTTGTTTAGGCAGTTTCTATGTTGTAGTTTTACTCTGTTTTATCTACCAATAGGTAATCGGTAATGCTAAATGGGGTGATTCATCCCGGGGTAAACACCCTTTAGATTTGTAAATTTATATTAGTACCCTTAATGAAATATTTTATACCCGGCCCAATTGATTTATGGTTCACCCGGCTTGAATATGTCATGATTTAGGGTTCATTATTTAGTGTTTAGGGTATCAATTGTTCATCAAAATTGAAATTATCACAATTTCATTAAGGATAGTTAAGTCATTTTGCCCTTTTCATCCGGAGTGATTCCTACCATTTAGCAGCACCCATAGTCGATAGTGATGTTTTTTTTGGGTTTTAAAAATTAGAATTAGAATTTTGAAATTTAAAACAGATTCCAGTTCGGAATTTTGAAATCGATTTTAAGAAACTACCATTACCACACTGAACCTACTATAAAACTATTGAAAAAACCAAAGGAAAAAAAAAAGCCACCTTAAGACTTTGTCTAATTAATTTCTTTTAAACATATTGTTTAATTAGGACAAAGTGCTCTCAAGCATGCAAAAGAAGCTAGACATTCTATGTGAACAGGCGAATCATTTCAAGAATCAGCCTGAAGTTGAGACTGATTCTAAGTCATGCCATCATACTCTACCACCAAATGGTTTTTTGGTAAATTGTTATGTTAACAGCTTTATTTCTTATATCTATCTATCTTATAAAACGATGCAGCCTATACTAAATGATGTTATTTGCTTTCATTTTTAAGACACCAACTAAAGGATTAGATGGAGATGATTTGTTCAAGTATAAATTGCCAGTTTCGAATGAGACGGAGCCAGATGTGCGCCGCATGTCCGATCTGTCAGATTGGGCTCCTAGTGTTGCTTCTTCTGTTGATATCCAGGTTAATACTTCACTGTTTTAGTTATGTCTTACATCATTGAGTCCAAATAGCAGCAACTCTGACACCACTGTTCTTGCTAGGGGTGACCACTATTCGGGAAAAACCGAAAAATCGAGCCAAACCGAAATAAAGTTTTGGTTCGGTTAATTTGGTATTCGGTTCGGTTTTGATTTTAAATTTTAAATTTTTTTGTTTTCAGTTTCGGTTTCGATTTTAAAGATAAAATTACCGAAAACTCAAAAATCGAAATAATACATTCTATATATATAATCATAATTCTAGTTTATTTATTCATTTTCTAATCTAAATATTACACTATATATACATTATATGTGGATTATTAATTTGTGTAGTAGCGTTAGTATCATTGGATCTTGTGTTGTGTTATTTAATTTTTGAATTTTTACCTTAAAAAATGAGAATGTGCCTTTAAAAATGGTTTAATTTCATAATGTCAAATTACTTGGATTTTCGGTTTTTACCGAAACCAAACTGAACAATTCGGTTCGGTTTAAGATCGGTTATGGCGTAAAATGGTCCGGTTTCGGTTTATTATGGTAAATACTTCGGTTATTTCGGTTTTGTTATTTCGATTTATTATGATAAATATTTCGGTTATTTCAGTTTCTTGCTATGGAGCTATTCATTGTGTATGCTGCATCTTACTTCTGAACTCACCTACAATTGGAAGTTGTCCCTCTTTACTTTCGAAACAAACCCTTTCACTTCTAGACTCATGCATAGGGATGTTTCAAATCAAATCGAGCCGAACTTTAGAGAGTTTTAGCTAGGCTTGTTTTTTATAGAGCCGAGTTTGAGTGTAATTTTGTATATTCATGAGTTTTTTGGAGCTTAATCGAGTCTAAACGAGCTAATAATATCAATCTTATATTAAATTATTTACCAATTAATTACAAAAATAAAATTATGTATATTTGTAAATATCATGTATATCAACTTAATTCTATAATTTCATTTAATTAAATAATCTTATTTACATATTTTTATCTTTATCATAAATATTAAGTGTGAAAATATAAATAAAATCAAACTATTCATTATAATTTGTACAAGCTAGCTTACTGACAAGCTTGTTCACGAGCATTAAACCAATTTGTGGACTGTTGGTGAGTTCAATACTAGTTCAACGGATAATTTTGGCCTACAATTCTTTATGCAGTTGGACACTTTAGCATATGAACATGATATCAACACGCTGCGAAAGGAATGTGAGCAAAAGGATTTGACAATAATGGAATTGTCTACTTCTCTCAACACATCTGAAGTTTTGGGTTTAAAGGTAACATTTTTCACTCTAAAATTCATTTTCAGGTTTGAAATATTATGTATTATTGGGTAGGTCTAAAGTATAGCCTTTTTTTTTTTTTTTTTTCCTTCAACTATCAAATAATTTAATGTCCTTAAAGTATTAATAAGTCTTGCATCCAAGTCTCTAGCTATGTGATATAGATGGAAGTAGAAGGAAATTGTCACCTTGACAGGTAAGAGACATTTTTTTATCAAATTTCATCACCGATATTTTTCTACTTTTGCTAATCTTTAAATAAAGATAAATTCTTCTGTGCACCAAAATTGGTGCAATTGAATTTTAATTTAGTTTTTTATTTTTTTTCGAGCCCTTCCCGGGCTTGAATCCAGCCTGAGTGGTTCATGGTTCACCCGGCCCAAATAGATCATGATTTAGGGTTCATGATTTAGTGTTTAGGGTGTAGATGGTTCATTCAAATTAAAATTGAATATCCAATTGCACCAATTACATCTTGTGCAATTGGTGCACACAAACATCACACTTAAATAAAATGTACTTTAGAGCGTGTCGAATTAAAACTTAATATTTTAGAAACATAAGTTTTTTATGTTTTTTTATTAATTTAGATGGGTTATGATGATATAATCTTCTGTTTCTTTTCATTACTCTGTTGCAATTTCCAGAGAATCGCAGAATTGGAAGATATCATCCGTAGGAAGAATATGATTATCAACAAATTCCGGAAGGACATAATACTTCTTGAACAAAAGGTAAGGATCCATGTCATATTTGTGCATGTTATTACTCCTATCTCTCAATGCATAAGGGTACTGCAATAAAAATAGTTACAAATTGAAGGCGGTGAACCTAATCTTTATCTCATGTTTCTTGTAATGTGAGCAGGTGGGGAACCTAACGAGGCTCGGGCGGTCCTCATTCCCAACAACAAATTCAAATACGAATCATTTTCCTAAAATGGCTGATAACTTAATTTACGACATGGAATCGACCACTGACCCTTCGGCGTCTGAATCTGATAGCTCTTCTCGGAACCCAAGACAAACCAAGGCTATTCAGATAAGTGAAAGAGCTTCAAAAGGTGTCCTAAATTGTAGTCCAGAAGCTAAGAGCTCTACTTTGACTGAGAAGAATGTGGCAAGAATTCCTCTACATGAGAATTCATATAACCAGGCATCTAATTCTGTTCCGACTTCTAAAGTAATACATGCAACATATTCTGGTGGAGAAAATAGAAGTAGGAGACGACCTTCTAAGTCCAAGGATATAGCTTCGCATAAGAGATGGGTTTAATGTCTATTTACTTTTGAACGTACATGGTAATAAACCATTACTGAATTAGAATTTTGTATAAGGAGCACATGTAAATCCCAATTTTTTTCTACACGTCGATTATTAGAAAATAAAATGGCTTTTAGCGCAAAACATATTATAACATAATTAAATTGGACATAATTTTTTTTTTTGAATGATTTGCAAAACATATTTTGTTATACGGTCTCTAGTGAGATGTGAGACAATTAAAATTTTCAATAAATTTAAACCAAAAATTGTTATTTGAGTAAGTGGGCAAAATATATTTTAATTTGCATTCACAATTTGTTCAAATGAAATATTGTTTTACATAAAAAAATTATCTGAGTAGCTTGATGTAAAGTGTTCCGTATTTATAATTTTGAAGGATTCAAGATCCTGATGAGTGGGCTAAAAAAAATTATACTTTATTCATCCTTATTATATATGCTTATTTTTTTATGAAGTATTTTTTCTTCATTTATTTACAAATATGACTATGCTTTAATTATGTTATAAAACTAATTATATAGAGTTAAAACATAATTTTTCTTGTTTATTTTGCATTCGAAAAAAGAATTTCTTAATCTTTGTGCAAAACTCAACCAGTCTATATAATCGGGGGTTGACCAGGTGTTCATCTAGCACATACTTATGACAAGGTCGTACATGCAAGAAATGACAAGTCACCATCAAACATCAGCTCATACCATACAACTTGGCGACAACATTTGTTACAGCTTCATCCTGTCACGTATAGGGCTGACATACCGTACCGACCATATCGTATACCGTATCGAAATTTACGGTATGTGAAAATTCATACCGTACGAAATTTCGGTATACCAAAATTTAGGTATGCTAAAATCACATACCGTATACTGTATCGAATTTTTGTTATATCATACCGTATCGAAATTTTGGTATACCACCGTAACGAAATTTTCGGAATATACCGAATTATACCGAATTAACACTATATACCGTTTCATAACGAAAATTCGACATACCATTCATACTTTGATTATTTATTAAAAAAAGAGAAAATTGCAACTAGGTGCAAGATTCCAATGCCCATTACTAATAGGTACAAAAAAAAAAGACCATTAGTATTAGCTTCAAAATCATTGTAATAAGACTATAAATATAATACCCCCAAAGCTCATGAGTAAATAACACAATAAATAAATTAAAAAGTAATGGACGAAAGCGGCCATTACGGAGACTTTCAGACTGCAGCGGTTCTCTCCCTCACCTAAACAAGAATTTTTTCCGACGATGTTCCATCAGGAGTACGGTAGCGGTATTACCAAGCAAATTTTGAAATTCAAACTCCTTTTCTCTATGTTAGGTCATATTTTTTGAAGCTATTATTTTGTCTATATTGTTCAGGCGTTTTAGGGAGAGAAGAAGACGACGCCTTGTGTATATTCAAATTCGGTTTTCAAGATGTCATTATAGGGCAAGAAATCGCACAACTGAGAATTGGGTGTTCGTTCTTGTTGCTTTTTGAGAATGGGTTCAGAAGTAATTCTTTCATTGAATCACAAGGGGAAGTGTAAACTGATAGCCCTTAATTCCTCATCATCGTTCGACGAAATACGTACCCAGATAATTTCTAAGTGATCCGATCTTAGGAATGTGTCAAAGTCATTTCATTATTCGGTTGGTACAAATGATATGGATTTGAGGAATTTGCTTAGCCTTTGTGATTTTTCATCCCAAAAAATTGTTAAAGTTGATATTTGCAATGTTGGTAATACACAAAATTCTGACATGCATGACTTTCCAAATGGTGATGAACATGCATATGTGCATCTCAGTAGCAGTCCAGATGGTTTTAGTGAAGATGATGATATTGCAATCTATAATTCCACAACCCCAAAAACCAAGAGTAATTCCACAACCCCAAAAACCAACATAATTCCATTTAAGCAGGTTAAGAAAAGAGTGAATTTTGGGCAAAAGTCTTTTGACGAAGAAGGGGTAGGTAGTATGCCATGTTTTGATTTGTGTCCTAATGTGACGAAAAAACCACTTTTGTTCGATCACTCGGCACACATCATGGATAGCGGAATTGATACTGTTTTTAGGGGTGGTGCACCGAGTTTAGGAGCGAACTCATTAAGTACTCAACTCAATTGAGTTTTAGCTTTAGGTACAAAAAAAAATACCAAGAGAAACATATCGGCTGTGTGTAGCGAATTTGATATTTGTGGGTGTGCTTGGTGCGTGTGTGCAATTTTTGAAATGAACACCAAAATTTTCACGCTGCTCATTTGAATACCCCTTTATAAATCGGCCCTGCAAGTTTGCTAGTAGATAATACAAGCAGAAAAATACATACGTTTGTCAAAAATCAATGGGAACGCAACCATCAAGCTTGTGTTCCTGTCGGATATGTAACAAATTTCTCTTTCATGGTGCATGCAATCGCGTAGCTTCTCTAGGAACCATCTCCAGTTGTTGGTAATCTCCATAGAGACGATGGAAAATGCAATAGGCAGCAGCCCTAAAAGACAAAAAAATAAAACGTGGTATTGTATAGTCAGATTCGAAACAAAACGTGGCATTTATGTTACTACAACATATTTCCATGTAGACTATAAATTTATCAAAAACATTCCAATAACAAATTAAACAAACAAGGGTTGTGTTAAAAATGATTCATAAGACACAAAACTAATAAAACTGCATTCTTAACGGAACATTGTCGAAACCTTAAAACTGCATTCATAATAATTGATATTGACACATCACACAAAACTGAATTTTTTATAACTTTTATTTGAGAACATAGTGTTTAGAGATTTCAAAAACATCACCATTGTTACAGTCTTTCGCAGTTGCTATTAGAAGAGTACCCTTTGCACGTCCTGTCATGAATGTCCCATCTATAAAGAACATTGGACGACACTTCTTGAATGCATTTAGACATGCCTTAAACGCAATGAAAACACGCTCAAAAGCTTGTGATTTGGGATTGGTCTCTAGTGAAACGATACTTCCTACACAAAAAGAAAACAACATATTCCATAATTCAATTATCAGTTTATTGATATAAACACATTTGTAACACAAAAAAATTGAGCAACTAACGTTTTAAGATTTTGAATACCTGCATTCGTACGTAAAATATAGTCACAGTACCATCGGAGATGGTCATAAAACTCATTATAACTTCCGAAAATTTGTTCCGTAGCAGCTTCATACGTGCGCCATGCTTTCCAATATGGTGTGTGTAAACCATATGAGTTTTGAAGTGTGTTCATGATATCCTTCCCACTAGTTGATGGTTTTAACTTCACATCTTGTAACACAATATTCCCAATTATCTTGGGACCCAAACGCGTAGTCGCACTACCAACAAACTTACCTATGCATGAATGTGCAAAATTGACTTTTGATATGATGAAAAAGTTAGTTGATTTTTGTTGCTTGTGGACACACCCGCGAGGAGGGAGACATTTCCTTCTTCGGCTGGGACCCCAAACGGTAGCGCAAGTAAGTTTAGAAACAACTTATCTTGTAATCATTAACTCTTGTACTGATTCTTTAACTGACGCTCGTCCGCTCTTTGTGCCCGACCCTTCAGGTTGGATGATATTAAGAGCAAGTTCCCGGTTGAACTGGTCAACCATACTCTGGCCAGCCCCGTACTGCGTATTGAGAGGGCTCCAGAGTACCTCCGTTTGGCCGCCGAGGGTCCACTTCGTGCCTGGACCACGGTGTTCGACGATCAGACCTCTCGGATGTCAATGGTTGACTCGATGCAACATGCCTTAGCCCTCCAGCAGCAGGAGGCGACTATCGGGGAAAGAGCCCGTATGAAGATGATCCGGCTCGTCCATGATATAGCGGCCATCTCTGAGCAGAAAAGAACTTGCTCGCCGAGAAGAAGAAAAATGATAAGGTGGTCGAAGTGCTCCATAAGGAGAAGGATGAGGCCTGAAGGCTATGCTCAACCTGGATGAGCATATCGCAAAGCTGAAGAGACGAACACGTGTCTCGTCCTTGAGAAATCAAGGATGCATACGGAGGAATATCATCAATCAATGATAAACTTTTCCTATGCGTGTGCTTTTGCGGACGCTGTTCGTATTGCTCACTGCACTCTCCCGCTTGAACAGGTGGAGCCGTTCAAGGCTGATCTGAAAGATTGGCTGGTTGATTACCCCCCGGCCCCTGGTCGTGACCTCCCCTTCTCCGACCTCAGGGAGATTGGTTTTGATTTCTCCATTTTGTCGGAGGAAGTAATGGTAATCGACCCTCCCTCAAATATTGATAATGTTGAGGGCGAGCATGCTCCAAGTGAGCATGCAAGGGATAGGCCTGCTTCAGGTGAACACAGGGACAAGGGCGTGTTTGACTCATCGCTGCCAACAACTCCCAACTAGTTTTTACTTTCTTTTGTCGTAGAATTTTTCGCTTTGGCTGATATAACCTTTTTTGTGCTCAGCCGAAGTGGCTTTTTGTAACCTGGCCAATTGTGCCATTTTTGTGAATGGAAGAACTATTTTTGCATATGTTTGTGTTCGGCTTGTTTTTCAATTTATGATTGTCTTATTTTGCTGCAATCATGTGGGTTGTCTTATTTAGTTGCAACCTTTGTCCATCGTGATCGTCTTATTGTGTTGCGATCACTATTTATATTTGGTCGTCATATTTTGGTGCGACCATGTTACACTTCTTGTTCCTCTTAAATTTTGCAAACATGACGAGTGCATTTCATTGTCAAGCCGTAAACACCAAACTCGATTTGTTCGACCACTCTATAAAATTATAAACAAAAAATACCACGCAGGGTGTTCTATCTATTACATTGTTATAAATTTTACCATGGAAAAAATTCAAAAAATAACGAGCACCTAACTACTACAATACACACTTGTGTTCACCCTTAGCTTTCCACGGTGGAAATGATAGATCCATTGCACAAACGTGCTCGCCAACTCGTGATAGATTCTTTGTACAAACGTGCTCGCCATCTACTGGTAGTATTTTTTCATGTTCGACGCATTCCACGAATAAGAGATTGGCATCCCATTCAACTCTTCAAGTTCATACACGCCATTTGGCAAGCACTCGGACACTCGGTATGGGCCCTCCCAAAGCTCGGCCGAAAACACCACAGGAAACTCTGGTTGCTCGTCGGAGGATGAGCTTGCCCATTTTGAATCTACGCAGCCGGACTTTGGAGTTATAATATCTTTCCAACCTCTGTTTGTACATGGCATTCTTGAGGCCGGCTTCAAGTCTTCTTTCCTCCAATAAATCCGTACCGAGGGCCAGTGCTCGGTCATTTATGTGCTCACCAAAACACATTGTTCGTTGGCTTGGAACTTCAACTTCTGCAGGGATGACTGCCTCCGTGTCAAAAGCCAAGGCAAAAGGTGTCTCGCCCGTTGAGGTTTTAAAAGTTGTTCGGTATACCCATAATGTGTCTGGCAACTGCTCGACCCATCCCCTTTTAGAATCACCAAGTTTCGCTTTGAGTGTATGCTTGATGCTTTTATTGACGGCTTCCACTTGTCCATTTGACTGGGGATAGTATGGTGTCGAATAATGTTTTTTTAATCCCCTATCGAGCACAATTCTGACGGAATTCACTCTCGTTAAATTGTCTGCCATTGTCCGTCACTAATGATTGGAGTAGACCGAAGCGACATATGATATTCTTTCACAAAAAATTCCACATTCTATGTTCTTTGGCTTTCACTATTGCTTCAGCTTCTGCCCATTTGGTGTAGTATTCGACAACGTCAACAACAAATCTTACCACCAGAGTGCCTGTAGGGAATAGTCCGATCAGATCAATCCCCCACTTGGCGAATGGCCAAGGACTGAAAATAGACACGAGCTCTTCGGGCGGACTATGGATGAGTGGAGCATAGATTTGGCACTCATGACTTGCGCGAGCATATGCTATAGAATCCTTTTTTTAGTTTGGGCCAGTAGTGTACCTGTCTGATCGTCTTTTACACCAGAGCATGTCTGCCCGTATGGTTCCCGCATAAGCCTTCATGAATCTGTTTGAGGACTAAATGTCCATCTTCGGGGGTGACACATTTTAACAAGGGTACAGAGAAACCTCGCTTATAGAGATGCCAACCAAGAACAGTGTAGCGAGCAACTTCTAAGGAAAGTCGAGCAGCTTGAGCTTTATTATAGGGTAGGACCCCATTTTGGAGATAATTCAGAATCAGGGTCATCCATATTTCATGCTTGACCTCCATCTGGGCGACCACGACTCTGGGTAAGGAGGGTGAGCACGTGGTGGTGACCACGATGTCAGTCAAGTCTGTCACCCCATCTGAAGTGGCTAGCCGGGTGAGCGCATCTGCATATGAATTTTCAATCTGGGGTAGTTGCTCGATGTAAACCTGGTTGAATTTCTCGAGCAACTCTTTGGCTAGTGACTGGTACTGGACCATCTGTTCATCCCTTACTTCGTACTCCCCCTGGACTTAATACACTACAACTGAGAGTCACAGTATATCATGAGCTCATGGACTCCCAACACCATGGCCATGTATAGGCCGCCGACCAGAGCTTCGTATTCGGCCTCATTGTTCATTGCTTGAAAATCGAACCGAATGCGTCGAGAAAGTTTGCCGGGTCGGGCTTATTAGGACCACGCCCGCCCCAGCTCTTATGCTTGTCGATGAGCCATCCACATACATATGCCATGGATGATTGACCCCCTTGTCAGTTTGTTGCGGGTATGTTAGCTCCACCATAAAATCGGCCATTGCTTAGCCTTTGATCGCCGTTCGTGGAGCGAACATAATACCAAACTAGCCCAGCTACCGCCCATTTGAGTAACCTCCCTGCTATGTCCGGCCGATGTAAGACTTGGCACAGCGAGAAAGTGTTGAGCACTTCGACGGAGTGGTCAAAGAAGTAAGGCCTGAGCTTGCGAACACTCATTATGAGAGCATACACAAGTTTTTCCAGTGGTGAGTAGCGGAGCTCAGCATCTTTTAGTACTTGGCTAACATAGTACACTGGCAGGTGCATCATTCCTTCTGCTAGGACGAGCACAACACTAATAGTGTGTTCGAACGCAGCCAAGTACAAGTACAACTGTTCGCCTGGCACTGGCTTGGATAAGATTTGTGTGTCCTCCAGGTGCAACTTTAGGGACTCGAATGCACTTTGGCAGTGCTCGATCCACTAAAACTTTCCTTTCTTCAATGCATCAAAGAAATGCTTACACTTATCCCCAGTTCGTGATATGAACTGGTTCAAGAAGGCTAGACACCCCATCAATTTCTGGACCTCTTTCACGTTCCAGAGGGCTTGCATGTCGAGCATGGCCTGAATTTTAGAGGGGTTAGCCTCGATGCCCCTTTGGCTGACCATGTGCCCCAGAAACTTTCCTGAGTGAACCCCGAAACTTCACTTCTTCGGGTTCAACTTCATGTTGTATGCTCGGAGGATGTCGAATGTTTGAGCTAGATGGCCGAGGTGATCTTCCCTGTGTTCGCTTTTGACCACAATGTCGTCAATGTACACCTCGACTATTCGCTTGATATGTTTGTCGAACATCTTGTTCACCAGCCTTTGATAGGTTGCTCCGGTATTCTTCAGCCCGAATGGGACGTGTTTCCAACAGTAGATGTTTTTACCGCTGCAAAAAGATGTGTTCTCCTGATCGTCTGGGTGAATGGGACTATGATGGTACCCGGTGAAGGCGTCCATGAAAGTCATGTGCCCCACCATATTGTCGAATCAGATAGTCGATGTGTGGTACCTGGAAGTTGTCTTTGGGGTCACGCCTTATTTAAGTCGGCGAAGTCTATGCAGAGCCTCCACGTTCTGTTGGGCTTAAGGACGAGCACAGGGTTTGCCAACCACTTAGGGAACTTAACTTCCCAGATCAGCTTGTTGTTTTACAGCTTTTTGACTTCGGTGTCTAACGTCGTGTACTTTTCTGGGCCAAATTTTCTCTCTTTCTGGATTACTGGAATCCGTGCCAGGTCGAGATTAAGGTTGTGGTATGCATGCTTTGGATTGATCCGAACCATGTCCTCATGCGACCATGCAAACACATCCAGGTTTGCATGGAGGTAGGTGATCATCTTGATCCTGAGTGGTTCTGGGAGCTCTGAGCCGATGAATATCTCTAATTTTGGCCTGGTCGGGTCTGCTTGGATGGCTTCCAACTCTTCTACGGGTGTTGCCCATCTCTTCTTTTGCTTCCACCATGGACCTATGATCGATCCTCGGTGTTCGTCCTCGTCTTCCATCGGTTTGAAACTTATCCTTGGTTCCAGGTCGGGAAGTGGTTGTTCGGGTTGCTGGCCCGACTGGCTGTTGGGAGCATCAATGTTAATGGGTACAAGTGCTTGTTGGTCCCCGGGACTTGTGTTCGCCCCAGAGCCAGACTGACTTGACTCACCAACTTCCGTGTTCCCTTGTTCTACCATGTTCACCGTACTTTGTTTTCCCGGTGTTCATGACAACAAACAATCACGGGCTTTCTTTTGATCACCTTTAACGCTGCCTATTCCTTCTTGAGTTGGAAACTTAACACAGTAGTAATAGGTCGAACAAGCAACCTTGAATTCTTGGATAAATGGGCGACCTAAAAACCTGTTATAAGTTGATAGAACATCGACGATTACAAAATCTAACATTCTAGTTCGTCGAAATTCCGAATCCTTAGTTGACTCTAACTCAACACCTAGTCTGATCAAACCATAGGGCCGGATTACAGATTCTCTGAAACCCAATATGGTGTGATCACAAGGTTCAATATAAGCACTAAGGTCCCCCACTTGCTTCTCCATCAAATGTAGCGTGTTTACAAAAAGTATGTTCGCATACGCTTCGATGTCGACCAGGAGTCTGTGCACTGATCACCAAAGAGTCATTGTGTGGGGTCACGATGTCGTTAAGGTCATCGTCAAAGAATGTGATTTGGTGGGATGGCGACGTGTTTGTTGATGTTCTAGCTACATTAACTTGATGGAGGTTTTGCATGGCGCGCAACTCCATCTTTTTGCATTTGTTCGATAGAGTTGGTTCTTGATAGCATCCCCCCACTGGCCCATAATTTGGGCCAATCATGTTTATTTCCTGTCCCACCCGGCCTTTATCCGTGGTCGGGGCCCCTTTCTTAGGCATGTCGAGCTGCTTGCGAAGTTCTTCATCACTGTCTATACTCACCTCCTTTGTCTTATGCTTTTTCTTCTGGTCGCCCAGTTTCTCATCCCGGGCCTCTCTATTCGCCAGTTTTTTTAGGAACCGGGTAAGGCGATTCTCCTCGTACAACTTCCAGAGTTGTCGGAGTAGATCGCGTCACTCATTGGTGTTGTGCCCAATGTATTCATGATACGAGTAAAATTTAGAGGTGTTGAGATGATCTTTATCTTGATTATTCATCGGGGTTTCAACAACAAGTCCTGATCCTTGATCTGGTTGTATACTGTTTCAAATGAAACGACGAGCACATCCCTGATGGCAAGGGCTTTCCCCCATCATCAAATGGCTTAAACAACCCCTGGGCCTTGTACCCCCCATCATTGGATGCTTTTTTGTTGGTGACCACCTTTTTGGTCTCCCCTTCCTGCCCTGCCCAAGTTGGGCGAGCAGCTTCTGCATGGTTATAATTTTTGCCACCCGCTCACGAAAGTCGGTATACGTGTTCGGCCAGTCCTAGTGCATAGCCTTCCACATGTCTGTATTCAGCGTTAGACCCCCAACCACCGTGAGGATCTTGGCATCCTCTTCCATAGAGGATCCATCGTACAAATATTTATCGAATCTCTCCACGTATGCCCGGTCCGATTCGCCCTTCATCTGAGAAAAATGTGCCAGCCTTTGCTTTGGAGCTTGGCAAGCACACAAGGATGAAAAGTGGGACAAGAATCTTTACCCCAACTGTGTGAAGGACGTGATCGAAGTGGCGGCCAAGGTTGAGAACCACCTATGTGCCCGATCGCCCAGAGTCATGGGAAAAGATTAGCACTGTGTTGCATCAGTGGTACCGATGGCGATCATAAAGTTCGAGTACTTGCTGAGATGGACATGTGGGTCGGACTCCGCATCAAACATAGGAATGGGTGGATGTTTTTTGTCACCTTCTCTTGTATTTCTGCGGACATGATCGCCGGGGACAATGGAGAACGTGGTATTATTCCTGGTCGCGGCAACCCTTTGGTTGCAGCCAGATCGGCCTGTAAGCTTTCAATCGCTTTTTGTATCACCGCTAATTTGGCGGAGTCGACGGACCCAGAATGGGGCTGGGTCCTACCATGAGGACTCTGTTGGTCATGCTCATAGTGGGACAGTCCCCCTTTATGTGCTCGCCCTTGATCTCCCAGCCGATGGTGGATGGACAATTTTGTCCCCACCGATTTCTCAGGCTCCCGTCGCTTCTCTTGCTGATGGCAAACATGGGGAGCTGAGTGAGCTAATGTGTTTGCCCACTGTCCTTTTTTGGGATCCTGGCATCTCTGATCGCCCAATCGATCCTTTGCTCATAATTTTAGGCGTCCAAACGCCGATTGTCGAGATCCATGCGGTTGTCCCTCATCCGACAAATCATCCGCGTTCTTGTCGGCCTACTTACCCGCAACTTCCTTTTTCTTGACTTGCTCGCTGTCAAGAGTCCTTGAGCGTCGATAGTCATCGTACGACCCTCTCTACCGTGCCAGCTCTTTATCAGCCCACTCTTTTTAGGCTCTCAGTAAGAAATTTATGGCCCTCGTTGTTGCTGCGGGGTCGTTCACAATATCCTCTAGATTGATGTTTTCCAGATTTTGGTTTCCTTGAGGCTAATGTTGAGCCTCCTCCTGGGTCCGAAATCGGCTTTGTCCCTATTTCTTAGTTTGAGTATTCTTCTATTGAGGCATTATATTTTTTTTATGTCGGTTTCTAGGATGTGTTCGATTGGGAGACCCTCCTTCTAGCGCCAATTGTTGTTAGTCATCTTACATGGATATTTTGATGTGGCTTTACTTTTAACAACTAAACAAACAAAAAATGTGAAGTGTCGAGCATAGTGTATACGTGTCGAGCACGGATTGTTGGAGAATATGAGAGCAAATAATGAGGTGTTGTATGGGAATTTTCTCAACCCTTTTATTTGCCCTTAATGGGTCTATTTATACAAGTGAGCAATGTGTTGTCTTGGCAAACACGTGCTGCCCGTTTCTTATCAAACAAGAATACAGGTAGTGTTGACACGTGTCCCGGAGGGCTCTCCTGGTCGATATATGTCTTTGCTTAGGTTTGAAGACTTTGACTTGTCATCCAGATGCTAGGTGCTTAGCATGTTACTTATCCTTGTAGCTGATGATGTGTGCTAGGTTTCGGGGGATCAAGTGCTCGCCTCGGAGGGGCGACCATGACTCCGTCCTTACTGGTCTTGGTTTATTTACTTTGTGCTCTCCAGGGATAGAGTAGACTTTGTTCACTGATGAAAGTGAACTAGGAGGCAAAGAATTCACTTATGGTGGAGAGGCTGAGTGCTCTTCTTGTGCTCGCATGCTGGGCGAGCATGTGGGATCTCTTGGGCAACCCAGGACCACGCTGTGTTCGTCTAGGGCTCTTCAATTGACGAGCAAGTTCAATTCGGATACCACTGTTAAGTTACGGTGTTCACCTCCTACTCGGTGTATTTGTGCTCGTATGCTCGCCTGCCTTGTCGAGCACACATTTAGTCCCCTGGGCAAACTCCTGCTAATGTTGGCGTGTCCATGTGTGACGTGGACCGTTCTCGCCCGAGGGGGCGAACACGTAGGGTGTTCTTGTGGCCATTTGACGTGCTCGCATGCTTGGCGTGCACCCTTACTCGCATATTAGTCCATGTGTTCGCTTGGCAAGCACGTGAAGAGTAGACTTTGACCGGGGGTGGACCGGATATATCAAGGGATTATATGTTGTATAAAGTATTTATCTTACCAATGGTCTTCTTGGTTCATTGTCAATGGAAGTCCATAAGGAGAGTTTAAATTAGAAAGAGGACTGAGGAAATACGATACAATTTTGCCATTCGTATACCTGATCATAGTCGAGGATTGAAATAGGAGATTACGAAGCAACTAAAATCAGGAGGGATAAAGTCAAGGTATCACACCTCCTATACACCGACAATACGATTTTCCTTTTCTCCAATAAGCGGGAAAGAATCAGAACTCTCAAATATATCCTCAGAATTTTTTAATTAGTGTCCGGATTGAAGATAAACTTTCATAAAAGTAGTCTGTTTGGTTTGAATGTCAAAGAGGTAGAGTATTGGAGATGGCTGATTCTCAGGGCTGCAATATGGGATCATTACCCATACCTTATTTGGGTGAAAATGTTGGTATGAATCACAAAAATGTTTCCATATTGGCCATTTTGGTACAAAAAGGAGATGGTTGATTCTCAGGGCTGCGATATGGGATCATTACCCATATCTTATTTGGGTGAAAATGTTGGTATGAATCACACAAATGTTTCCACATTGGCCATTTTGGTACAAAAATTTAGCAGGAGTCAGAGAATTGGAATAGTAAACATACTTTCTTTGGGTGGTCGAATTACTCTTATCCAAGTGTTACTATTATTTGTGCAAATCTATTGCCTTCCTTTCAACAAACTCCCCAAAACAATCATTTGTGTGTTAAAATAAATGCAAATAAACTTTTTTTTTTGTGAGGGTAGAAAAATATTCATTAGGTGAGTTGGAGTGAAATTTGCAAAGACAAAGAAGAAAGGGGTTAGGGATAGGAATCTAAGTTTGTTCAATGAGGCTCTTTTAAGGATATAGATATGGAGGTTCTTAACTTAACCAAAAAGCTTATGGACTCTAGGGTATTACCATTGAGATATGGGGGGATTTCGGGAGAAGGGGGAAGACAGAGGACAATTGTTTCAAGTGGTGGAAGGACTTTAGTGAGTTATATGGAGACAATGAGGAGAGAGTGCGTAACAATTTTATGAGGGTGATAGGGAATGGTGAGAAAATTCAATTTTGGCATGATGTGTGGGCTAGAGAAGAGAGTTTAAAAGCAAAGATTTAGGGGCTATTTAATTTCAGCTTACAAAAGGATGAGAGGGTGAGTGAGATGGGTCATTGGGGGAGGGGGAGTACCTGGGAGCGATCGTGGATGAGAGAATTTTTCAGAGAGATGAATCACTTTTTAATGATCTTTTGAGTCTTATAAATAAGTACAAACCACATAGAAACGAAATTGATAACTAGAGATGGAGACATACCGTAGACGACATCTACTCAACTAGTGAGGTGTACCACAACTTGAGAAGGACACGAGGACATGACGAAGCAAATCAGATTTTGAGCGAGGCCTATAAGAAACTGTGGCACTCGTACTAAGAAAATTTTAAGCGATCGCATGAAAGGTGCTGAAACAGTGGCTACCGACGAGAGATAACCTGGAGAATATAGGGATCAAATTAAACGAAGATGGGAATAAATGTGTATGTAAGGCGAAGAAGTTACAATACACTTATTGTTCGATCGTGGACGAGAGACTTTTCGTAAAGAGAGGAATCACTTTTAAATGATCTTTTGAGTCTTATAAATAGGTACAAACCACATAGAAATGAAAATTGATAACTAGAGATGGAGACTTACCGTAGACGACATCTACTCAACTAGTGAGGTGTACCACAACTTGAGAAGGACACGAGGACATGATGAAGCAAATCAGATTTGAGCGAGGCCTATAAGAAACTGTTGCACTCGCACTAAGAAAATTTTAAGCGATCACATGAAAGGTGTTGAAATAGTGGCTACTGACGAGAGATAACCTGGAGAATATAGGGATCAAATTAAACGAAGATGGGGATAAATGTGTATGTAAGGCGAAGAAGATACAATACACTTATTGTTCGGATGCAGTTTCGCCTAAAAAAACTAGGATGACATTCATCTATGGATAGACCCTTTGGCTCCACAAAACAATCCTTCAATCAACATAGCACAACATAACAACATCTGCGGAATGGGTAAGGTGATGTCGAGCATCTGGACGGTGATGATTTGGGCACAGTGGAACAGTAGAAACAACCTGTTGTTCAATGGCAAACAACTGAATCTGGCAAGAATGCGGACGAGATAAAGTCAAGAGTTAGGTCATAGATTTTATTGAACCTGTAAACGCCACAGAGATACCAGACTAGGAATTGGTTGTTGGATCCGTACTGGAATGTTTAAGTAATATTTGAGTTATGGTGAATAGTTGTAAAACACATGTGTAATTAAAAGAGTTGATTACCCCTTGTATTCAAAGTTTACTTTGTTAATATAATTTTGGAATACTATCATGGAGATACAAAATTCCCAATCAAATATCAAATAGATACATACATAACCCTTTATTTCATCTAGATACAAAGTGTCTACTAAAAAACCAAAATTATCCTTCATTTTGAAAACACCAAACCCTAATTATAAATTTATAATTCTCTCTCTCTCTCTCTCTCCCAAAAACCACCGGTCCCTCTCTCTCTAACCCTCCCCACTCTCTCTCTAAAAGCTACCAGCAGAACACTCTCTAGATTTTTGCAGTAGCATAGCAGCGTCATCGTTCCACTCTATCTCCCACGCGGGGTGCAGATGGCGGTGGGGGGTGCGCAGAGGCGGCCGGGATTCTGGTGGGAGTCAGAGCTCCGCCATTAGCAGAAATTGGGTCGGGGGTAAGCATATTTGTAGAGGCTGGCGAATGGTGGTGGGGGGTGCGCGGAGGCGACGGGTGGTGGTGGGGGTGAGCGGGAGGCGGTCGGGATTCTGGTGGGAGTCAGAGCTCCGCCATTAGCAGAAATCGGGTCGGGGTAAGCAGATCTGCAGAGGCTGGCGGATGATGGTGTGGGGTATGCGGAGGCGGCGAATGGTGGTGGGGGTGAGCGGGAGGCGGCGAATGGTGGGGTTGGTGCTGCCCTTTTGAAAAAAAGTACCATTTTTGAAGGAATTGTGTGCACGTAATGTGTTTGATGAAATGGGTGGGGTGTTTTTGTGGTTTGTTTGTGGGTTGTTGTGGTTTGTTGTGGTTATGATGGTCGGAGAAGAGACAATTCGACGTGGGCTGCCATGGATGAACTGAAGGGGGAGCTTGAGAGGAGATTTTTGTCGCAGGGGGAGTCAAGCAGATCTGTCAAAGTGAATTTGTGCAATTTTTTATTTTTTTTGATTTTGTGCAAATTTATTTTCTTCTTTTGTGCAAATTTTGCTTATTCCCATCTGTAATTAGTAAATTTTTTTCGTTTGTGGTTGATTTTATTTTGTGCTCGTGTAAAAAATGAATAAGACGAAAAAATGGGGATGTAGCTCTGAGGATTTTATTTTATGTAATTAGTGGATTATTCTGCGTTAGTGCATTGGGGTTGAATTTTTTTTGCATTGGGGTTGAATTTATTTTGTGCTCGTGCAAAAATAAATATGACAAATAAAAAATATATGTAATTTTTTGTTACAGATTTAAAAATAACTACAGTTTAAAAATTTGAAAAATGTATTTTAAAAATGAAGTAAAATTTAAAATTGTGCAAAAAATTTAAAAATGAAGTAAAAAATTATTTGTGGGTGAAAAGGGGTTGAGGTAGCAGATTTTTTTGTTTTGATTCATTAAGGGTATTTCAGTCTTATTAACTCTCATTTTGCATCTAGTTAAAAAAAAAAGGTTTGGGTTGTATCTAATTGATATAATCCATCCTACTTTGTATCTAATTGATACTCCCCCTATAATTTTCTTTGTCTATACAAAAAAAAGATAAATAGAAAGTTAATAATACTGAGGAATAATAAAATAATGTTTATAATTGTACCGTTTGAAACTTTTAATGTGAATGACTTTCAAAACCATTATCTGGTGAAAAGGTTCTTTGATTTCTAGAATATAATTGTTTCAGTTAATTGATCTACTATAGAAGTTAGAAGTTGTATTGTCGTTTACATGCCATTGGTTGCAAATGAGCATCGACAGTTTATTGGAGAGTGAATAGTTTTTATAGCTTAATTAATTTCCGAAAAAGAGTATGTATACTCAACTTTGCAAATATCCTAATTATATATATATTCGACTGATGATAGTTGTTAAAGACAGCACTATGCACGGTTTAAGTTCACGTTTTCTTAAAACTCTACAGTGGAAAATAAATGGTTTAAGTTCTAGTGGTAAATATTAACAAAAAAAATGGGACAAAAGTTTAAATAAGTCAAGAAAAAATAAATGGAGTTTAATGCAGTTTTGATTTCACATGACACGGCACCTTACGATTTTGGTCCCAATATTTTCAGTTTTGGTCCCACCGTAAATTTTTTGTACATTTTTGGTTCCACCGTTAACTCTTTTTGTCCAATATGTTTCCCAGTTATGGGACCAAAAATGTTAGCGGTGGAACCAAAAGGGTAAAAAAATTTGCTCATGGGACCAAAATTAAAAATATTGAGATCAAAACCGTGAGATGCCGTGTCTCATGAGACAAAAAATGTATTAAACTCTAAATAAATGAGTAAAGGGTTCTAGGGAAAAGAGGCTTAAAGAGTAAGAAAAATAGAAAATAAAAAATGGATCTTTGATTAAGAGACTACCACCTAGGTATTTGCTTAGAACAACATAAGACTAAAAATATAAATAAGACTATAAGCCCCCCATCCCATTCCCCACACTTTAAAACCAAACCAAGCTCCTTCATTCTATATTTCTAAACCAATCCATCGAATAGTTCTCTCTCTCTTCCAAGAAAAACATAAAACAAAAACAAAAACAAACCAAACCAAACCACTGCCTCGCCTTAGATCCAAATTCTCATGCAGTAAACATATCAAGATAATGCCAATGGATCGTCAACCATATTCATCTTCCTCGTCCGACAGCTCCCAGTTTTCGTCTTCCAGTACATCGCCGGCCAAGGGATCGACAATCGTGCTGTCGATAGAATGCTTAAAGGGCAGCTCAAAAGCCGACGAATGGACCGGCGACATGCTGCAAACCGGCGACATAGTGGAGGAGCTCAGAATCGGGAACATGGTCCTCACTTCGCCCTTCAAGAACGGCAAATCCGGCGTCAACAAAATCCTTCATAATTCCTTTAAGCAGAAGGAGACGTCTATCCGGATCCGGGTCAGGCGGGGCTCCGACCACTTTGTGGAGCTCCAGGCGTGCATCGTTCCCGGGGAGGAGGAACTACGTTCTGCGGGCCATCAATGATCCGAACTACGCCGTTGGATTCATTGATCGGACGGAGACAGAGTGCCTCAATTTGCAAGGTTAGAAGATAATAATATCTCGGTTTAATTTGACTTTTCTTTGATTAGTAGGTCTTTTTTTAAGCACACTTATTTCAATTTTCAACAACTCGGCTTTCCATTATACTCGTGTGTGATCATTTTATTTTTCTTAATTTTAAGGAATTTTTTTTTACAAAAATAAGGATGTATATAATATATAACGACGGCATTCTCTTCTAATAAAATAATAAAATAAAGAGTAGATCTCCGGTGAAACTTATTTGTAGTATAAAAATTATACTTATAAATTAATACTACTACACTTATTAATTAATACCTTATACTTATAAACTAATATTATAATATTTAATGTTGTAGGTACTAGTTTATAAGAGTAATGATATCACATGTAATTGTATAAATTTTATGCTAGGAACAAATTCGTAAAATAAAAAATAAATCGTGTGAACTAATTATATTAAAATATTTCAACTTTTTTTCGAAGAAAATAAAATAAATTTCATTATGTAGATTGAAAGATGAATAAAATGGATATGAAAGTATGAAACCGGTTTGTTAGGTGACAGACCATTATTGGGGATTTGAGTTTTATTATTTGACGCAATAGACGAGTCATCAAGTGCATTTAGGAAAAATCTCGCACGTGTTATATTTTTCCAACTTCTTTAATGTTGATTATTTTACACGTTTTATTTGAATGGTTGAGAAATTAATATAATTAGGAAGTAAAACCCTATATTGGAATTAGCATATTATTACTACCGATGTAAAGATTGAAGTTCTGTACATAAGTAATTGTAGAGCTGATACAATTTTTATAATCGATTCTGCCCCTTAGTACTTGAAGATGTCAATACAGTTTTCATAATCGATTTAATTGAAAACTCATAAATTTTTAAGAAAGAATAATTGGTAGGGTCTAATGAATTAAGTAAATAAGATATTAGATAAATTGTATTTGACTAAAATTAGTTTTACAAGCCTTTGATATTACATCGAGAACACTTATTTGCGTTGACTATGATTGAAGACAAAGTATAAGGTGAACACGCAAGAAACCTGTGAAACTGATTAAAACGTATAACTTACAATAAAGAAATGTATTGGTTACGATAATTGAATTGCCAAGTTTGAATATGAAATAAATTTCACGTGAGTGTTGAACTCAGGCGTGAGAAATCAAATTGCGTTAGTTGTGCCAGTATACGAAATTTGTATGTCATTAGCTCATATAATATTTTCCATACTTGAGGCATGCCATAAAAGTACGAATAAGAATTTAGACAATGTTCACATATGATCCTTTAAGTTCACGATTTAAAAGATGGACTTCTACTTTTAAATTTCGTTGGATTTTGATTATTTTCTATACTAAAAATTGTAGATGAGGCACTAAAAGTTCTGATGTGATCATATCATAATGTTTTGACCAAATTTTGTAAATTTTGCAAATTTTTCATAAACTTATGTCCGCTGATGGATAATTAGGGATATAACAAATAAAAAGACAATATGTTAAAAGTAAATGATAGAATTAATTCTAGTCATTCTATTTTCTAATCTTTATTATGCCCACTGTCCTATTTCCTCTGTTTCACGTGTGGTCACTGTATCTTCCCCTTCTAGTAGAGAAATTAAATTTGGATCATTTCTGGGCTTTGAGATTTTAAATTTGTGTACTATATATGTAAAAGAAAATTATATTTATCCCATAAAATTGTGGTCATTTTGCTCCCGTTGAAAAATTAAATTTTTTTTGCCTCTAAATGAAAAGTTTCACTCCACTTGGAATAAAATTTTGGATCCGTATCTGGAATCAAGGAATCGATTCAATTGAGTCAAAGCCATGCTATATATATTAAATGTAAATATTCTTTTTCCGGAGTGTGGATGCTGGAAGAGTCAATCTTTTTATGTTGTTTAAATTTTAGTAAATGGTGAAGGAAAGGGAGGCGAGGCATGTATGGCATGGATATTTTTTATACATTTTTTTGTCTAATAGAAATGTATAAACTTAGAGGGTCGCATATTTTGACTTGAACTTTCATATGATAATAATAGAGGTGGTATAGTTAGGTTTGTTGAAACGCAAAATATGGAATTCAACGTGTTGAGTCTTGGTCAACTAATTTCTTTTAAGGCTGTCCACTGACCCACATATATACCGGTTGAACATTAATTTATGGGTAACTCTCACTTACATTCAACCGCACTGTGCATTTATAGTGTGAAATTGTACAATTTATTATACTGAAAGATGCAATTTATTTACACTGGATACTATAATTATTTTTTTATATTAATCATGGTTTAGTTTAAATCAATTGCATCTTTCAGTATAACAAATTACATAATTTTAAAATGTACTACGATGACACAGTGTGCATATGAATGCATACCACACTTGCCTAATTTATAAAGCACCTCAACTACTACATTCGTTTGTTGGTGCACTAAATTCACACATTGTAATGTCAGTATATTAACTTTAACTTTGCAATGATTTAATGCTTGACCGGAATTTGTTTCTATAACATCCGAAATTTGTTGATGCGGCTACTGAAATATTATGACTTTGTGGTTGCAGTTTAGATGTCGGTCAAATAGTTCCTACATAAAAATAAAATAAAATTATGTGTTTAATTTCAATAATTACTTATAAATAAAATTGGCAATTCATGATATTTTGTGATTAGTAGACAGACAAGGTCATAATTAGAGGCTGCAAAATTGAACTTACGCTGAAGGAAATATCATATAAAAAGTAAAGATAGACTAAACGAATTTGACTATAATCGAAATAAATTTGTCATTTCAAGTTACTTGCATCTCATGTTACAATGTGTTAAATATAAAGTAGTGTTTGTTAATTTAGTTTGGTGGTGCAGCTTCAAGAATGGTAAGTGCCCTGGAGAGAAGTCCTCTTGAGGACGGGTACGTGTCGTACCCTTGGGAGCGAAGGATGAAGGAGATGCTGTCGGTTCCCAATTCTAGCAGCTTTTACTCCATTCTGTTGTTGCCAAAAGCCTCCGATAAAGGCGCTACACGTTACAACGACCTGGAGGACACCCTTGCACGAGCACACGCTTGGATATTTATATATATATATATTTCACACACACACCCAACCAAATAAACTGATCTAAAATTATTAAATTTTATTTGAATTATGGCTCATATATCCGGAGATACAGCATCTTCTACTGTAAACGTGGGATCCCTGTCGGACTTGTCGAATCTTGCAAACACAAGCATATATGGTTTCGAGGACTACCACGGGGTAGACATTGGGGTTCGTTTGTGGTTCTCGCCTCTGGCAGGGGAGATTCCTATTGAGATCAAAATAAAGGATACTGATACCAGGCTCGGTTCGCAATTAGCAGAACAGAGGAGGTACCTACTTCTTCTTGTAAAAAATCAAATTAAATACCGTGTATATGCATGTATACCTGAGCTTGGGCTATAATTCAATGAACAGGGATTCATCTACATATCGTCAGTAATTGAAAGCGGCAAGGACGCGCCGTCATCGGCATCGGCATCATCACGACTGCTTGTGGTCTCCCGTATATCAAACCAGAAGGTACTTCTTTGGATGGTTTCCACAACAGGGGCAATAAGATGTTTCGATACAGTCTCACTCAGTCAAAAACTCTCCCTGCACCGCCACACTGGGGTGCCCATTCTCTTCCACCTCTTCATTTGGGACTCCACTGCAAACGTCGGCAGCACCAGAGCCCGTGCCATGTCATCATCTCCAATGCCGTCACCCACTCCCACTGAGATGCCGTTGCCCCTCCGACTGGACTCCGATGAATACGACGATGCAGGCAGTGATGAAGATGGCCATGGACATGACATTAGCAAATAAAGGAATACTGCTGGGGATTTTTCCTTCAGGCTACACGATTTCGATCTTACAAATAATTGGGTTTGATAATGTATTTTTTCTCTCATGTCGAGGGTGTTTATTTACTGGTCAACCTTTATTTATAACTTGCTCTAATATATAATGTAATTGAAGACCATACACAGAGTTCATGGGCATTTTCTAGTTAGATATAAAGAATTAGCCTTTTCTTCGATTGAGTTTCAAAAACACAACTTATTAAAGACTGCACAAATTTGTGTTTTCAGTTCGTCCGGAATGACTACGGTTGGAGGCAATACTAAGCCAGGAGATTTTTTTTATTATATCTTTTGTTATTACATCAGAGATCCCTTTATATAGACTACAATATAGGGTAACACGGAATATAATAGAATGCCTAAATTACTCCTCCATTAGTTACTTTTTTTTATAAAGGTGCATTAATATGTATTTTCCTCCAACACTCTCGCTGTGCCAAATCAAAAGGGTGAATGATACATGAATGTTGTCTCTCTAAAAACCTTGCCAATTAACAACAACTCAGTGGGAAAATAAAATTTGGTCGAAGGGAAAAAAAGTTACAATGCAGCTATGTTGAGACTTTTCCTGAAGTCTACACCTCTCACTTGAAATGTACATTTAACATGTGAGCTCAAAAGTCTACACCTCACACGCTATCTAAGTAGTGGAACGTTAGCATCTGTTGATGTTGGCAGTTTGTTATACAATCTGTTGGACAACATTTCTTACAAAATCTGAATTTGTACTTTCTCCTAACAATTTGAATGCAGAGTGAAGACCTCGAAGATTTAAGATCATGCGGTGCAGATTCGAAGAGTGAGTAATTAGGCGCATCATGGAAGAGACTTTCAAGGAAGATGGAGTTAGTGGGAGAAATGTTTCTATTTCCTTCCAAACTGACCTAGTAGTTAAGATTGCAGTTGTGCATGTTGCCTATATATACAAGCTACAAAGATCAACAAAAACAAGCAAAGTAAACAAGTATCATTCTATTGAGTGTTTTAGTCCATCTAGGTTGATAGAGTTGATATTCTCGTGTTTAAGTTGCGGAATAGCTATCACATTCCAAGCAACAATATGTTATGTTCTTAGATTAATTAGGGTCAAAGGAGATCAATCTTTAGTCCACATAATAGATCATTTGGTTATGTAAAACATTACACTAAACCCTTTCTAGTTCTTATAGTCATTGTGGAAGATCTATATTTAGGTCACTAATTATTATAGTGAATAATTTCACCCTGAGACACACATAGACTAATTTAGTCTATGTAAAAATTTGAAATCGTTTACACGTGTTTTTAAGTGTTTTGATGCTTACTGTTGTGTCACATGTTACAACGTTTTACATAACATCTCTAAAAAATACCAACACACGTCAATTATATCAATTTCAAGGAGTTGTGAGAAACCATGTTATACAATGCAAGCTTTATATATTAGGATCTTACATTTCTCATTACGCTTTCTAACAAAGGCTCATCTATGCCTTATAGGCTTTACATTGGTCTGGCTAGCACTACCACACCAAATACCTGTGCCTTTTGTCAAATAATTAAGTTCTTATTGGATTGCTTATTTCAATTAGTTCAATCTGCTCTTTGTTGACATTTTGCAACTGAGTTTGGTTCAATATCATTGTCCTCTATAATTCCTTAAGCAACAATATCAGCAAATACATCATCAATCCGAGCACAAAGTCTGTACATCGGCCCATATGCACTCTCATAATATATTTATATTTTTTTTTTATCTTTAGAATTAGATCAAATTCCAGAGTGTCCTCTAGTAATGATTCATGGACATAACTATTGTTGGGATATTTTAGTTTTGATGAATTATGCCAAAACATTATCAACTTGTGTTTTTGAAGCTAATCTACAGATAACAAGTTGAGGGGGAACGGGAGAACAGATTGAGGGGGAACTCACGAAATCAGACGTAGATAATCGAGATTAGACGAGGCTGCAGACGAGACTGATCAAGATCAGATGAGTTAGATGAGTTCCGAGCTAACTGATGAGCTGTGCAAAATCAGAAGAGAAGAAAAGCTAAGCCCGATCAGAAGATCGATGATCAGAAATGCATTGGATCGATGATCAAGAACAATGAAATGATATGGTGATCGGAAGAGCGCATAAGCCGATCGAAAAAGAAACTAACCGTAAGATCGAAGAGAAGGTCATAGATCGGAAGAGGAGCAGATGAGACCGACGAGATCGACGCGGATCGAGATCAGATATGAAGATGAGCAGATGATCAAGATCAGACGTGATTGAGATCATATGTGCTAAACTGATATGCTAAACCTAATGTACTGACCTGATGCTATCCTGAGATATTGATCTGAAGATGTGTTGATCTCGATCACCGAGCCGATCGATCAGCAAAGAAGAAATCGATAGCTTCGAGTCAAAGTGACTCAAGGTCGATGTCCGAATTCAGAGAACTGAACTCGGTCCACTGAAAGTGTCAATATGCTCGATCGACAAGGTCCATCAAGAGAAGTCTGCTTTGAATCAAGTATCCCGAGGCTCGGATAAACCCGAGGCTCGGATGAGAAATCTGAGACTCGGATAAATCAAGACTCAGATAGAATCAAGACTCAAGATGTCTCAAGATCCCGAGACTCGAGAGAATCTGAATGATTCTAAGGCGAGGAATCGAGGAATATAGCCGTTAGAATCGGTGACGTGGACCAATGAGAGGAAGATAACCAACTGAAGAAGTCAACAGATTTACAAGAATAGTATGGATTTGAATGTGATTCTCTCCAACGGTAACATTCAAATCCACACTATAAATACAAGGTCTTTCATCATTCTAATGTGTGGATGCGTGGAGATTATAGCACGAGATGCTTCTGAGCCTAAGAGAGTTATACCCAAAGCATTCCCACCATAGAACACAAGTCTCAGAGATATACAAATATGTTCAAGAGTATTCTAGAACCCAATCTAAGCAACCCACGATGTATCCTAGCTTAGAGAGATTTTCCCAACCTTAGCATTGAGGCTAAACAAATGTAAGGGGAAAATCTCAACCTAGTTGAAACCAAACAAACCTTACCCAAATCGATCGGTTAAGTTTGTAGGTGAGTGTGAACTCGGTAAACATCTAGCAATCCCGAAAGGGAGGGTAGGCAATCCTTGTGAGGGTGATAAGTCCCGTTGGAGTGTGAACTCAGTAAACATCTCAGAGGCAATCCCAGAGAGGGTGATAAGTCCCGAGGCTAACCCGAGAGGGTGATAAGTCGATTTGAGTGAGAACTCGTTAAATATCTAGAGGCGAGCCCGAGAGGGTGATAAGTCCAGTTGGAAGGAATTTCCCTAGGAACAGGGAGAGTGGATGTAGGAGCTTGAGTCTCCGAACCACTATACATTGTTGTGTTCTTTACTTCTTTACGTTCTTATCTTGTCATATGCATTCGATTATAAGCAAAACACAACACATGAGCTTAAAATGAAAAAAAAAATCTGTAATCACCATTCCTTCACCCCTGTTTTTATATGCACCGCACGAAATGTTTGTTTTCAAGACTTGCAAGAAAATGGGTTTTCCAAGGCCTATCAATTGGTATCGAAAGGGTGTTCAAACGGTTCACTGATTTCAAAGTAACCACCTGAACTGATCTTTTAAAAGAAAACCCGTTTCTTTAAAAATGCATATATTCTAATGTTTTGGCGTCATTATCAAAAAGGGGGAAATTGTTGGGATATTTTAGTTTTGATGAATTATGCCAAAACATTATCAACTTGTGTTTTTGAAGCTAATCTACAGATAACAAGTTGAGGGGGAACGAGAGAAGAGATTGAGGGGGAACTCACGAAATCAGATATAGATAATCGAGATTAGACGAGGCTGCAGACGAGACTGATCGAGATCAGATGAGTTAGATGAGTTCCGAGCTAACTGATGAAATTTGTGCAAAATCAAGAAGAGAAAAAAGCTAAGCGGTGATCGGAAGATCGATGACGAAACGAACGATCGGATGATCGAAGAACAGCTTGAGCCGATATGTTGATCGAAGAGCGCATAAGCCGATCGTAAAGAAACCGACCGTAAGATCAAGAGAAGGTTGCAGATCGTAAGGGAGCAGATGAGACCGACGAGATCGACGTGATCGAGATCGAGCATGAAGACGAAAGCGATGATCAAGATCGACGTGATTGAGATCGACAAAGCTAAACCGATATGCTAAACCTAATGTAATCGACTCGATGCTATTCTCGAGATATTGATCCGAAGATGTGTTGATCCGATCCGCCGAGCCGATCGATCGTGCAAAGAAGAAATCGATACCGAGTCAAAGTGATTTGAAGGTCGATGTCCGGATTCAGAGAATCGAACTCGCCACCTCGAGTGTCAAGATGATCCCGATCGCATAAGGTCCATCAAGAGAAGTTCGGCTGAATCATATCCCGAGGCTCGAGATAAACCCGAGGCTCGGGGATGAGAAATCTGAGACTCGATAAATCAAGACTCAGATGGGGAATCAAGACTCAAGAGATGTCTCTCGAAGATCCCGAGACTCGAGAGAATCTGAATGATTCTAAAGGCGAGGAATCTGAGGAATATAGCCGTTAGAATCGGTGACGTGGACCAATGAGAGGAAGACAACCAGCTGAAGAAGTCGGCCAGTACTTACAAGAATAGTATGGATTTGAATGTGATTCTCTCCAATGGTAACATTCAAATCCACACTATAAATACAAGGTCTTTCATCATTCTAATGTGTGGATCGTGGAGATTATAGCACGAGATGCTTCTGAGCCTAAGAGAGTTATATCCAAAGCATTCCCACCTTAGAACACAAGTCTCAGAGATATACAAATATTTTCAAGAGTGTTCTAGAACCCAATCTAAGCAACCCACGATGTATCCTAAGCTTAGAGATTTTTCCCAACCTTAGCATTGAGACTAAACAAATGTAAGGGAAAATCTCAACCTAGTTGAAACCAAACAAACCTTACCCAAATCGATCGGTTAAGTTTGTAGGTGAGTGTGAACTCGGTAAACATCTAGCAATCCCGAAAGGGAGGGTAGGCAATCCCGAGTGAGGGTGATAAGTCCCTTTGGAGTGTGAACTCGGTAAACATCTGTAGGCAATCCCGAGAGGGTGATAAGTCCCGAGGCGAACCCGAGAGGGTGATAAGTCCAGTTTGAGTGAGAACTCGTTAAATATCTAGAGGCGAGCCCGAGAGGGTGATAAGTCCAGTTGGAAGGAATTTCCCTAGGAACAGGGAGAGTGGATGTAGGAGCTTGAGTCTCCGAACCACTATACATTGTTGTGTTCTTTACTTCTTTACGTTCTTATCTTGTCATATGCATTCGATTATAAGCAAAACACAACACATGAGCTTAAAATGAAAAAAAAAATCTGTAATCACCATTCCTTCACCCATGTTTTTATATGCACCACACGAAATGTTTGCTTCCGCACACGCAAAATGGGTTTTCCACCGGGCCTATCAATTGTCTGTTCTCTCGTTCCCCCTCGACATTGATGATCAATGGATTGGGTTGTCTCGCACCCACAATTTCTTCCTTTGGGTGGGTATCAATCGAACCAGGTGGCCTCTCCCATTTCCTTTTAGGAGCCACGACCTCAACCAAACCTCCACCAACTGTGGTTAAAGCACTTTATTTGCAGTGTTATGCCCCTTAATGGAGATTTCTTACCTTGCAAGCACATTTCCAGCTTGTATATGAAACCTAGTCGCTTTAGCAATATTAGTAAACATATAAGGCATCAAATTTGTTATGTTTTGAATATCAATTATTCTTTTTACTTTACTCACATTGTGAAGTTTGGGGATAAAATGAGACATAGTGGGGACAGACCACAATACTTCCTTTCACTCTCTTAGAAAATTCATTTTCTTATACCCCCTAACAACAAGAAGGCTGTTTCGTTAAAGTGACAATCTGTAAATTTAGTGATAAAGGTTCTAAATAGTGGATAATTGTTGGAGACTGATTTATATCCAACATAAGTTCCTAATCGTCTCTGAGGACCCATTTCGGTGCGCTGTGGAGGTGCAATAGACACATATATTGTACAACCAAATATGTGAAAATGTGAAATGTCAGGCTTATATATAGTTACCAACTGTACGCACAATGATTGATCAATAGTGGGTTTGAAATGAATAAGTAAAGTTGCATGCAATATTATTTAACCCCAAGCAGAGATAAACATGTTGATGTTCATCAATAGTGTCCTGATCACCATTTATTTTCTTCTAATGGTGGCCTCAACGAGACCATATTTTGTAGAACAAGGGGTACGAGATGTTTTGCATTGATCCTGATAGATATGAAATAATCATCAAATGATTTAAATGATGATCAGGGTGGTGAGCCCTTGAACATATAATATGTGCTAAGAGTTTTGCTATGCATAATTAATTGTGGACAATAAAGCGACATGTGACCATATGTTGAAAAATCAACCTGAATCATAAAATACTTGAATTATCCGCTCTCTGGATGAATTGATCCACAAATATCATCTTGTATTCTTTGTAAGAATTGAATATTTTGTTTTATATCTTTAGCATAAGAAATCTCTAAGTTACTTTTGCTAAAGAGTAGGTTTTGCAAATCGAGTAATATACCTTTGGGATTTGTAATGAGGCAGAGTAGGATGTAGATGTGTATTTGATGCTTCAAAAAACAAAGGTTGCGACAGAGAAACTGTAGGATCAAGCGCTTGCCACTAGACTAAAAGCCTGGACTTGTAGTGAGGTGCTACTTTAATTCCCTTAACCAATATCTAGCTGCAGGCGCCATGGGCGGCACACAACTATGCCTTTAATCTAGCGAACGAGGGGTCTTGGGCCGCAACTGGCCTTAAAGACAGGAGACTGCTAGAATTTCTCCCAACAAACCCCCCCTAGAAGTAGCCTGACTTTCGCCAAACATACCACTATTTGCGTCATGGGGGACTCAAACCCGTGACCTGTGCTCTGATACCAATTGTAGGATCAAGCGCTTGCCACTAGACTAAAAGTCCAGACTTATAGTGAGGTGCTACTTTAATTCCCTTAACCAATATCAAGCTGCAGGCGGCATAGGCGGCACACAACTATGCCATTAATTGAGCGAACGAGGGGTCTTAGGCCGCAACTGACCTTAAAGGCAGGAGACTGCTAGGATTTCTCCCAACAGAAACTACATGATTGATATCGTGAATTATATCAAATTACATCCCATGTTATATTTCACTCAAAAAAAAAATACGTATTAGTTCTTCAAAATACGGTTCATCATGTCTCGATCTAAATGTCCATTACGGTCACAACAAAGCCTATGTAAATCAATATCCCATAGTTCATCATTAGCGAAAATATATGATTCGAGAATCCAAATAGTAGTGATATAAAACTCACTAGATTGACTCTTCAATTTATCTAATATGTGTGTTCTTCCACATTCATTAGAGGTAATATATATAATGAGAAAATGCATAGCAAAAGGTTAGAGGTCCCACATATATGTTGAACATTTGGGGTCGACCATCAAGTTTACCCCTAATTCATGTTGATTTCGATGGTTATGGAAGACTTATAGGAGCAAATAAAAGAAATTTTATTTAATTCTTAGGAACTATTACAAGGAATGGTAGTATTGTCCGATTGACGTGGAAAATTGGCATAAGATGTCAAAAGAGTACAAAAGTGACGCGATAAGGATAGTCAAGGTAATATAAAGTTTAGTGCCTGTTTGCAGTCACATTTCTACAGTGCAGAAGCACTTAAATTTTAAGTTGGTTAGACTCAACTTTTAAAAAGTAGAAGTGCTTCTAGGGTCTTAATAGTGTTCCAAAACACAACCTTAGTATCATGCATATATTGTTTGAAATAGTTTTGTGTATAATTAAGCCACTATGCATGAAAAATTTGACATCACTCATGGCGATTGTTGGTCCCGGTGCAAATGAGTCTTACACGTGTATGGGGGGGGGGAATACACGTGTTCAGTGTTTTTAAAACTTTTTCTTACTGAGGTCAGCTTGGGTCAGATAATCCTGAAGATTAGGTTCTGAGAAGCACAGATCGCTCTGAGTCAAAGTCTACTGAGACAGTGATCCTGAGCTGCTTTCAGATACCTCAGATAATCCCAACTGAGTCCTGAGTGTCAGAGATCCTGAGTTGCTTGGATCAGATAACTAACTTACTGAACCCTCAGAAGAGTACGTTCAGTTTGGTAACTATCTGTTCTAGCTACTCAGTCGTGCGGAATGGTTGGCCCTTAGTTTTATACTCGTTTTAAGCTTTGCTGAAAACCTTCCCTTTATGAAATAGTGATTAGGTTGTGATTCAGTTATGCAACTTCAGTGGATTGATTCCAACTGAATATCCGTGAAAAGTATGCTTTCAAAAACAAGTCAATGCAACAGTTAAGCACAGATAAGGAAAGCAATAAACAACACAGCAATTATAGTGGTTCAGAGACTCAAGCTCCTACGTCCACTCTCTCTGATCCTCAGAGAAATTCACTAATCACTTCTGAGCTTTCTAACTACCTCGCGTAGTTTACTTACTCAACTCGGCCCTGAGCTTTCTGACTACTCCACGTAGTTTACTTACTCAACCCGACCTTGAGCTTTCTGACTACCTCCGTAGTTTACTTACTCAAACACAAACAAGCTTTCAGACTACCCCTGTAGCTTACTAACTTCTACTCTAGAGCTTTCTGACTACTCCGCGTAGTTTACTAACTCTTTACAACTATTCTCACCAACAAACACACTCCAACTACCTTCTCAAGGGTTTGGGGTTTCTCGGTTGGTTTCCAACTAGGATGAGATATCCTTTACAATGAAGTACAATGCAAAGGGTTAGGATATCTCGACTAAGCTCTGGATAAATCTTATCAAGCTAGGCTTAGTATAGTGAGCTCTCTTCAATATAGAAGCACTTGGGAAATTCTAGGTTTTTCGAGTGCTTTAACTTTTGCAAGAATAAGTTTGAGCTCTTGAGTTGCGTATAAATTTCCCGTAACCTTACAATGTAGAGGGTCACCAGTATTTATAGGCATGCACCAAGGTCACTTTTGAAAACTATCCGTTGGAGAGATATCTTCGTGAGTTTCCTCTTATGGTGTGTGAGGAACGGCTATATTTAGGGTTTGAAACTCCCTAACACGTTTTTAGGCAATAGCCTTTCATGTAGCCGGTCTTCACTTTTTGCAGTCTGGAACTTTTGTACATCTGACATCTTTTTCAGCGACCTGTCACTGTCAGTGTCAGTATGGTACATTGTTGTCTTCCTCTTTTTGACTTTTGTCTCCAGTTATAGGTAGACATCTTCAACGGCTCTTTTGGTTACAAACTCTGAGTTGATATAACCTTAACAACACTTCTGACTTAGTTACTTTTGTCTGCATTTGAATGTCTTGGCAAATATCTATTTTCTAAGGAATCACGATCTTCTCAGTATTGCATCCTTCAGATAGATATATTCAGTGCCTCGGAACATTCAGGTTTATATCGAGCATTGATACATTATCGAAGTCTTGATAATTATTTATGCCTTTAGTATTCTTGATCTTCAGTCTTCAGTCTTTAGTCTTGCGTCTTCAGAGTCTTCGAGTCTTGTGGTCTTCGAGTCTTGAGAGTCTTCGTGGTCTTCGAGACATCTTGGTGATATCTTTGAATCATCATCTTTGAGTCTTGATTCCTCGGTATCATCTTGAGTCTTGATATCTCGATTTCTCCTTTGAGTCTTGATTCTCAATTTCTTACTGAGTCTTCAGATACTTGATTTCTTTATGAAACTTGAGTTTCTTGAAACATCTTGAGTTCTTGAGTCTTGAACCTATCTGAACTATATCTGCTGACTATACATTTTGCAGATAACATCCTGAATACTCTAAAACTGAATCCTGACTCAACTATCAAGATCATTCTGAACATGTCATACTCAGGGGTTTTGGGATCTTAATCAAAATCATATATCTTTTATTAAATTCATCTCCCAATAATTTCCCCCTTTTTGATGATGCCAAAACCTATCTTGTTACAAACATATAACCTATACTCAGGTTTCAGTTTATCCTATTACAAGATTGGTTATGTCTCCTAACAATTTCCTGAACAGAGAATCTCTCAACAATTTCAGAGAATCTCCCAACACTTAAACATTCAATAATTTCTTTAGTAATGAATCTTCTTAAATAGTTCATCACCAAATACTTAAACAATTTCCCTTTAAACAAAACACAATCAGTTCAGAGACATTCATTCAGCATATCAAATATAAAAAACATGTAAATAAGATAATGAGATATTATCTTTTGAGCATAATGATAAATCTTCATTGATGGTTGGTTTGAGTTACATATTACAATGAGTTTATCAAACAAAATAAAAAAGATAAAAATTTAAAGATTACAGAATCTTCTGAGTCTTCAGTCTTCAGATTTGGCTCTTCAGTCTTCTTGCTCTTCAGTTTGCTACTTCTTCAACTTCATCAGCGGGCACCTCCAGGTCGAACATTAGAAATATCTCTTCTTGACTCATTTCTCTCCTTGATGATATCCCGATTTGTTTTCTGTTAAACCCAATGACCAAAGATCTTGAGCTATTTCTTGAGTAATGGCCTTCTCATTCACCAAGCCATTACCAAGTCTTGGAGGAGGATAGGAATATGGACCGGGGGCTACTATCTGCACCTCTCCTTCATCCGCAAGGTTAATCCAGCTTTGAAGATATTTTGGATAGAAGGTTAGGAGATATTCAATGAATGCTTCATTACGATCCGAGCTTTCCTCTCCACTCTCGAGAGCACATCATAATAGAACCGAAGGTTCTCTTGACCTCTTCCCACATATCGTTGAGTTTGATAGACATCCATTTATCAGCGTGGGGCCACTTCGATGCTTTTGATGTCTCTCTCCTTTTTTGCTCTTAAACTTCTTGAATCCACTCCTTCGCTTGGCTCCTCTTGATCTTCTTTTCTTATCACAGCACGCTTTGAGACCGGAAAAAGAACTTTCTTAGCCTGTTCTACCTGGAGTGTCTTCAGAGCATTCCTCGTATTGAAGACTTTCTTCTGAGGTTGAGACTCAGATTCTTCCGTTCCTTCATCATCCAGAATCAGCTTTCTCTGGATTGGCTTAGAAGCCTTTGCACGCTTGCTTTCAGGTTGAACAACGCCCAAGACTTTCCTCTTCATAGGCAAATCAACAGCAGCCTGGCTTGTTCCAACCTTAGTTCTAGCACTCAGTTTCTCTCTTGCAACCTCAAGCATGGTTTCCTCAGAAACTCGAGTGTAGATAGGCTTCTCCACCTGAGCGAACTTTAGTTTGTCAGTAGCTTCGACTTCTTTTAAGGTTTTTGATAGGTTATACAATTCAGCATCTTTCTGAGCCTTCTTCTCCAAAGTACGTGCCAATAACTTCCTGAAGTCTTCACCTTCCTTTTCCCCCTTCTTGGCACCGTAATTTGGAAGAAGTCTGGAGAGTGCTGTGTCCATGTGATATTGCTCTTTGCTCACACAGCGAACCTCCCCTGCTAGCTGATCTTGCTCATCTTCCAGCCTCCTGATAAGGTTCTTAGCCACAGAAAATTCTTCAGATAAATGGGCAAACTGGCCAGAGAGTGCTTCCTTAAAACATCTCTGTCATCTTGGTCATGAGCAATGAGCTCATTTCCTCAACAACAGATTTGATCATCACTTCATTCCTCTCTGCCAATTTCACCTCTAGAAATGCAGTTGACTCCTGGTGCTTCTGTTTCATTTCAGCACTGAGCTCAGCCTTGACTCCCTCCAGCTTTTCATTCAGCTTATCTTCCATGGAGGTCATCTGTGAGGCCAGAGTGTTTTGGATTAGCACCAGCTCTGAAGAGTGACTAAGACTTTCCATCTTCTGAGCTTGGTTGGCCAATGTTTCTTCCATCTGATCAATTTTGTTCATCATTGGCTCAACCTTCTCTAGTTTCTCCATCAAGGGAGTGAGGTCAATCTCGGGAACATACCTTCTTCTGTCTTTGTTTGATCATCTGAGCTTGAACTTCATCCCGAGCTCCAGTCTCAACCGAGCCTCAGTTTGTTTATCAGACAATTCAGAATTATAGATAGAACTTTCAGTAACTTTGGCATAATTGTTAATAGTGTCAAAAGGTACCTGAAGAGTGTTAGCTTCAGTCTGAGGTTGACCGATTTCAGTTTGATCAGCACCAGAAATCTCATTTTCCATCTGAGACTGATCCTCAGCATCTCCCTGTTGGTCCCCATCTCCATCTTGAGATTTGTCTCCATTGCTTGGGGCACCAACCCGATCTCTCTCCTCTCGGCTATCTTCCTACGAACCGGCTCATCAAAATCGGAGTTTTTCATCCCGAGCTTTGTTCTCTGAACCTGAGAAGCCCGGTCGGGAAAGGTGTCTCCTCATTCCACCGATCTTCCCCTACGAATCAAAGCAATATCAAGCATCTCGGGAAGAGAGTCGATTGAGGATGAACAACATCGACCTTAATCTGAAGAAGACATCTTGCAGATTAGGGTATGAATTTGAGCTCGGTGGTAGCGGTCAAGAATGAACCGTTCCCCCTTGCTCCTCCACTCGCCTTCCCTCGCCCTTCTTCCATCGGGCTCTCTGGTTGATTGAAGCATCGGTGAGGATCAAGTAGATCACTCGGGAGCTCATCAAGAATATTACGCTCCTGAGTCTCGTGACCTCTGAGCGTTATGGGTCGGGTCCTCGATTTGCATCTCGAGTGGGTTCTCGAGGCTGGTGGCATATCCTCAGATTGACTTTGAGTTGGCTCTTGGCTGTGCAGTAGGACATCTTGATGAGGGAATCTACGAGGCCTGAGTTCCTTTGAAAATTTCCGAGAAATTTTTATGCGAACTTAATGAAGTCTCAAGCACCTCGAGAAGACCCGCTCACCGTCTGTTCTTGTGCCTTAGAGATAACTCCGAGCTAAAACTTGCAATGGCGAACTCGAGGCGGTTTGGCCTCGAGGTTGAATCTCTTCGACTCATTGCCATCTTCATCGGTGAGAACCACCAATCTTCTTGCGCTTGGGGGCGAAGGTTTCTACTTTTTTCGACTTCTCACCTTGCTCCATCTTTGCCTCCAACAAAACCTTCCCCCTGGTTTGTTGAGTCTCTTCAGCAGCAGTAGCTTTAGGTGATTCTGCTTTCTTTTCCTTCTTCCCTCGGATGGCCTGCTTCTTCACAGCAATGGGCTTGAAGAGCACCTTGGACTTAGGGAATGGGGTCAAATTGGCGAAGATATCCTCCTCCTCTCTGCACATCTCCAAAATATAAGCTATTTTGGTGGTATGGTGGATCTTGCCTTTAATCGTGATCGCCCCGTCAACCTTCTTGAAGACTTTGGATTGCTCACTCACCATCTGAATCAGAAATTTCAGCCAGTTGAAGTCAGTGGTGGGTGAGGCCTCGATCGCCGCCATCAATTTGAGCTTCGGGGTACTGATCTGCTCAAAACTCCCCTCAAGACTCATGATGCTCTTGCTCACAATATCCATCAACACTCGATATTGTGGCTTCAAGTGTCTTTTATGCAATGTCGCCTCAAATTTAACAGGATTCTCAGCAATCCTATCTAAGTACTCATGCTCTCTACCCAACATATACATCGCAGGATCCTCTCCTCTATCACAGAGCTCAAAAACATCATTCAAATTTTTCGGAACTATATACAAATCCCTCTCAAAATCGATGTATTTGGATGAATGCTCTAAGTGTGATATGGTAATCGAAGAATGCATACCATCCTCTTCATCTATCCTCAAGTTACAGATGAATTCGATTACCTCTTTCGCATACTCTTGGTCTGGTCGGCATGCGACTAGATGGGTGAGTTTGATTGTGATCGAATCATATGCAGAGCCTCCTCTTCTGGCTTTGAGTTGGTTGTGCTATCGAGTGAGACAACGAACTCGTACCAAGGCTTGTTGGTTTTGGCTAATCTCTCGAACAAGGTTGGGGCCAGTTTAGAGATTGATTGGAGAAATGAAGATTTAGGGTTTGGGATTTTCTGGGCAAAGGGGATTTTTATTTGCAGAGGATTTGGGAACGAAGGGTTTGATAAAATTTTGGCTTGAATGGCTTATTGGGGTATATATAGCTTCGAGATCATGGGGAATCGTGTTGGTTAGGTGAAAAGCAACGGTTGAGATTAATCTCCGATTAATCGGGTATACTAACCGACGATCTCCGAAAAGTAAGCCGCCAAAACATCCTCATTGGTCAAGAAATGTATGAGCATTTAATATTTGTTGACCTTCTTCGAATTTCAAAGCGATCCGCCCAAAAACATTCCTCGGTGTTTTGTATTTATTGCAAATGATTCTTTGAGTTTCACTTAAGCAATAAATGAGTCGCATGAGTCATTACTTCTTGAGACTAATTTCCCCTCTATCGGTCTTCCGAAGTCTCGACCTTGATAAAATGTCGATGATCATCGAAATCTTGAATGGGTTCAAGATGCTACGAAAGTCTTGACCTTGAAGAACTGAAGTTAATGACTCATGCGACTCATTTATTGCTTAAGTGAAACTCAGTAATCATTCGCAATAAATACAAAACACCTGAGGAATGTTTTTGGGCGGGATCTTTGAAATTCCTAAAGAAGGTCAACAGTCATTAAATGTTCTGTTACATTTAATCACCAATGAAGTTAAAATGGCAGCTTACTTTTCGGGGATCGACCTTTCACATACCCGATTAATCGTGGATTAATCTTAACCGTTGCTTTTCACCTAACCGGTATGACTTCCCACGATCTCAAGCTATTTAATCCTTTGAAAGCCATTCAAGCCAAACTTTATCAAACCCTTCGTTCCCAAAATCCTCTGCAAATAAATCCCTTTGCCCAGAAAACCCAAGCCCTAAATCTTCAAATCTTCATATCTAAAATGGCCCCGACCATGTTCGAAAGATTAGCCGAGACAAATAAGCCATGGTACGAATATGTGGTGTCTCTGGAGAGCACGTCAAATGCCAAGCACGAAGAAGAAGCGCTCCATTTAATCAGATTGGCGAAACTGACGAACCTCGTCGCAAATCGACCAGAGGTGGAGTATACCCGTGAGGTAATAGAGTTTGTTGCAAATATGGAAATCGATGAGGAAGATTGTATAGAATCTAAAATTTCCATTTTACATCTCGAACAATCGATGAAATATGTAGATTTTGTTCGAGAGCTCTATATAGTCCCTAAGCATTTGAATGACGTATTTGAGTTGTGCGATAGGGGAGATGATCCCTCATTGTATATGTTGGGATGGGAGCAGGAGTATCTTGACAAGGTTGCCGAGAAACCTGTTAAGTTTGAGGCAACTCTGCACAAACGGCATCTACAGCCGAAATAAAGAGTATTGATGGATATTGTGGGAAAGTGCATAATGAGTCGATCTGGAAGCTTCGAGCAGATCAGCACTCCCAAACTCTGACTGATGGCGGCGATTGAGGACTCACCCACCAAGGATTTCAACTGGCTGAAACATCTGATCAAGGTGGTGACTGAGCAAGCCAAGGTCATAAAAAGGGAGGATGATGGGGCAATATCTATCAAAGGCAGAATCCTCCACGCCACCAAAATTGCATTCATTCTGGAGATGTGCCGAGAGGAGGAGGATATTTTTGCCAACTCTATCCCATTCCCTAAGTCCAAAGTGATGTTCAAACCGATTGCTGCGAAGAGGACTTTTAAGGGAAAGAAAGAGAAGAATGTGGAATCACCGGTTACGGTTGCTGAAAAGGAAACCCAACAAGCCAGGGGGAAGGTGTTGTTGGAAGCCAAGAAGGAGCAGGGTGAGAAATTGAAGAAGCAGAAAACCCTTGCTCCAAAACGCAAAAGGATGGTGGTTCTCACTGATGAAGATAAGGAAAGTGAGACTGAGGAGATTCAGCCTGAGAGCCAAACTGCTCAGAAATCGCCATTACAATTTTTTGGCTCAGGCTATCTCAAAGGCACAGGATCAAATTGAGGAGCAAGTCTTCTCTGAGGTTCTTGAGACTTCACTGAGCTCAGAAAAATTTTCTCAGGAAATTTTCCAAGGACCTCAGACCTCAGAGAAAGTTCAGATTCCCTCTGAGGATATGCCGGCTCAGACCACAGAAGATGCTCAGATTCCTGCTGAGGATATGCCCACTCAGTTCTCAGAGCAAGCAGATATTCCCACTGAGGAGGCGCCAGCTCAGACCTCAGAACCAAGTCCTATCCAGACTGAGGAGCTGCCTGCCCAAACCTCAGAAGCTGCTGAGCCTCAGGAGCCGATGAACTTTGAAGAGCTCCTGAGTGAGCTGTTGATTGACCCTTCCACTGAACCTGAGAGCCCGATGCTCAAGAAATGAGAAGCTAAAGAGACCGAATGGCGAAGCAAGGGGGAACGGTTCATTCTTGACCGCTACCCTGAGCTGAGCTCATTCCCTGACCTCCAAGACATCTTCTTTAGATTGAGATCAACGGTCTACATCCTCAACCAGACTCTTCCAGAGATGCTTAACATTGCTTCATTTAGAGGGGAAGACTGGTGGAACGAGGAGACAACTTTTCTCACTGAATTTTCAGGGTTCAGAAAAACCAAGCTCCGGATGAAAATCTCAGATTTTGATGAGCTTGTGAAGAGGAAGGTTGCTGAGAGGAAAGCTACTGAAGTTGGTGCCCCGAGCTCCATTGACAATCATAGGATGGGGACCAACAAGGGGATGATGAGAGTCAATCTCAGAAGGAGAAAGACTCAACTGATGCTGATCAGACTGCTGTCAAACATCCTCAGACTGAAGTTAGCCTTCAGGTAACTTTTGGCACAATTAATAATTATGCCAGGTTTACTGAAGTTCCTACCTTTAAATCTGTAATGTCTGATATGCAGACTGAGGCTCAGGTGGACACCCAAGCTCAGGGTGAAACCTCAGTTCAAACTGAAGCTCAGGTTCAGACTGAGACTCAGGATGAACAACCAACTCAGGAGGCGCAACCAATCAGATATGCTCCTGAGGTTGATCTCACCCCCGTGATGGAAAAGCTGGAGAAGGTTGAGCCAATCCTGACCAAAGTTGCTCAGATCGAGGAGGCATTGGCCAACCAAATTCAGAAGATTGAGAACTTGAGTTCTTCTTCAGAACTGGTGCTGCTTCAGAGCTCTATGACAGAAAAGCTGACCTCCATGGAAGCAAAGCTAGAAGACAAGATGGAGGGGGTCAAGGCTGAGCATAATGCAGAGCTGAAGCAAAAGCATCAGGAGCAGACACAGATTCTAGAAGCAAAGTTGGTTGAGAGGAATGATATGTTAGTGAAGAACGATGTTGAGGAAATGAGCTCAATGCTCATGGCCAAGATGACAGATATGTTCAAGGAAGCTCTCTCAAGCCAATTTGCTCATCTCTCTGAAGAGTTCTCTGTGGCAAAGAACCACCTTAGGCTGCTCGAGGAGGAGCAAGATCAGATGGCAGGGGAGGTGCGGAGTGTCAGCAAAGAGCAATATCACATAGACACAACACTCTCCAGGCTTCTGCCAGAGTATGGTTCCAAGAAGGGGGAAAGACCTGGAGCTGATCTCAGGGAATTATTGGAACATACTCTGAAGGGCAAGGTTGTTAAAAATGCTGAAAAGAAGATACTTGCCGAAGCCATGAAGGAGATTGAAGCCACTGAGAAGCTTAAATTCAAGAAGGTGGAGAAGCTAATCTACACTCAGGTTTATGAGGAAACAATGCAGGAAGTGGCTATTGAGAAACTGAGTGGTAGAGGAAGGATTGGGACAAGCTAGGCCGGTGCTGAATTGCCCATCAAGAGGAAGGCCGTGGTGATGAAAGAGCCTGAGGGCAAAAGAGCAAAGGCTTCTAAGCCAATCCAGAGAAAGCTGATGCTGGATATTGAAGAAACTGAGTCTGAGCCCAAGAAGAAAGTCTTCAACACTAGAAGCACTCTGAAAACACTCCAGATTGAACAAGCGAAGAAAACTGCTGCTTCTATTTCTGGTGTACCAGTGATCAGAAAGAAGGATGAAGAAGAGCAGAAAAGAAGGAGTGGGTTCAAAAGGTTCGCAAGCAAGAGGAGAGGGAACACAAAAGCACAGAAATGGCCGCACGTTGACAAGTGGATGCCTATCCAGCTCAACGATGCGTGGGAAGAAATCAAGAGAACCTTCTGGTTCTACTATGATGTGCTCAGAGAATGGAGAGGGGAGAGCTCAGATCCGAATGAGGCTTTCATCGACTATCTCCTGACCTTCTATCCGAAATATCTTCAAGGATGGATAAATCTAGCGGATGAAGGAAAGGTGCAGATAATCGCCCCTGGTCCATAAGTGTACCCTCCTCCCAGGCTGGAGAATGGCTGTGTTAATGAGAAAGCCATTTCTCAAGAAATATCTCAGTACGCAACTCAGTTAGGTCTGACAGGAAACAGTCCGGATATCATCAAAGAAAGAGATGCTCTGAAGAAGAGATATTACGGAATGTTCGACCTAGAAGTCCCTGCTGATGAGGTGGAAGAGCAGAGCTGAAGAACCGAACTGAAGAGCTGAACTGAAGAACATAATGAAGACTCAGAAGATGAAGACTCAGAAATGAAGACTCAGAAGATTCATGTAATCTTTTATATTTTTTTTGTCTTTTTGATTTTGTTCAGATAAGATTCATTGTAACCTGTAACAGTCTACCTATCATCAATGAAAACTTATCATTTATGCTCAAAAGATAATATCTCATTATCTTATTTACATGTCTTTTAATTTTGATATGCCTGAATGATTGTCTCTGAGATTAATTGATTGAGAAATTAAGTATTTGGTGATGAATCCTTTGAGAGATTCATTACTGAAGAAATTGCTGTGAGATTCTCTGTATGGAAATTATTGGGAGATTAATTGTTAAGAGACTCATTATTTATGGGGAAATTATTGAAAATAAAACCAATCTTGTAATAGGATAAACTGAAACCTGAGTATAGGTTAAGTATGTTTGTAACAAGATAGGTTTTGGCATCATCAAAAAGGGGAAAATTGTTGGGAGATGAATTTAATAAAGATATAATTTTGATTAGATCCCAAAACCCCTGAGTATGACATGTTCAGAATAATCTTGATAGTTGAGCCAGGATTTAGTTTTTAGAGTATTCAGGATGTTATCTGCAAAATGTATAGTCAGCAGATATAGATCAGGTTAGGATCTGAAGATTCTGAAGAACTCAGTAAGTTTCTGAAGAAACCGAAGTTTCAGTATGAAACTGAAGTTTCTGAAGACTCAGTATGAAACTGAGATACTGAAAACTCAGTATGAAACTGAGATACTGAAGACTCAGTATGAAGACTCAGTATATCAGTCAGTACATCTGTAAAGACTCAGAAGACCCTGAAGACTTAGAAGACTCAGAAGACTCTGAAGGCACAGAAGACAGAAGACTGAAGAACTGAAGATCAAGAATATTGAAGGCACAGTAACTACTGAAGAGTCAGTAATGTACTGAATGCTCAGTATAAACCTGAATGTTCCGAGACACTGAACATATCTATCTGAAGGATGCAATACTGAGAAGATCGCGATTTCTTATAAAGTTAGATATTGCCCATAACATTCAAAGTGCAGACAAAAGGAACTAAGACAAAGTGTTGTTAAGGTTATATCACTCAGAGATTGTAACCAAAAGAGCCGTTGAGTTGTCTATCTTTAAACTGGAGACAAAAGTCAAAAAGAGGAAGACATCACTGTACCATACTGACACTGACAACGACAGGTCACTGAAAAGATGTCAGAAGTACTAAGTTCCAGAGTGCAAAAAGTGAAGACCGGCTACATGAAAGGCTATTGCTTAAAACGTGTTAGGGAGTGTCAAACCCTAAATATAGCTGTTTCTCACACACCATAAGAGGAAACTCTCGGAGCTATCTCTCCAACGGATAGTTTTTCAAGAGTGACCTTGGTGTATGCCTATAAATACTTGTGACCTTCTACATTGAAAGGTTAAGGGAAATTTGTAAGCAACTCAAGAGCTCAAACTTATTATTGCAAGTTGAAGCACTCGAAAACCCAAGAATTTCCCAAGTGCTTTAAATCGAAGAGAGCTCATTTCACTAAGCCTAGCTTGATAAGATATATCCAAAGTTTAGTCGAGATATCCTAGCCTTTGCATTGTTCTTTATTGTAAAGGATATCTCATCCTAGTTGGAAACCAACCAAGAAACCCCAAACCCTTTGTAAGGTAGTTTGAGTGTGATTGTTGGTGAGATTGGAGTTAAAAAGAGTGAGTAAAATACATTGAGGGTAGTCTAAAAACTACTAGAGGAGAAGTTAGTAAACTACATGTAAAGCTCAAGGTAGTTGAGTAAAGAAGTTGTGTGAGTTAAAGTAAGGTAAACTCAAGGAAGTGATTAGTGTCAAGAAGAAAGCTCAAGGTTGGGTTGAGCTTTGTTTTTGCTTTGCTTAAACGCTGCATATACTAAAAAAAACTCGGTTGGAATCAATCCAATCAAGTTGCATATAAGTGAATCAAGTAAACTATTCCATTAAAGGAAGGTTTTCAAAAGAAAAGCTTCGAGCAAGACATCCGAGTAGGTCAACAGAAGTGATAAGTGAATTTCTCTTCCGAGGGTTCGAAGAGATCGATCCAAGCAACTGGGCTCAAAGGAGCTTGATTATATAATTCACTAATCACGTGTAATCATCGGACAGACTTTGACCCAAGCTTCAGACCAAATCATCGTGACAAAAAGTTCAAGAAGAAAAGTTTTAAAAACACTGAACACGTGTATTCCCCCCCCATACACGTGTAAGACTCATTTGCACCGGGACCAACATCCTTCCTCTGGGTACTCTTCTTCCTCAGTGTATTCATCTTTGGACATTGCATTCAACTTAGCCTTACCCTTTGGGTTCACTCTTTGAGGATTTACCACTCTTGGCTGTCGCGGTTCAACATTCCCACAACCCATAGTTTGGGTTTCCATTGGATTTGGACATTCATTAGCCATGTGAACAGGTTTCCGACAGCAAAAACAGAAGCGTGTCCTCAGAAGGCACTCCCCTCGGTGATTCTTGTGGCATTTCGGGCATGGTGGATTAATACTCGGAGATGGGACCGCAAAAGGTCGAACATTCCTAGCCACGACATTTCCTCTTGATGCCGGATGTGGTGCACCCTTCCCCTTGAACTGTTTTGACATCTGTCGTTGTTCATTCTCTAGACCCAAACTCATCGACATTATTCTTGCCCTTTCAAAAACGTCCCTGAAGTGTGGTAGCCTCAAACCGGACACTATCCCTCCCACTTCTGGACGTAGTCCTCTTTCAAACCTACGTGCTTTCCGATCATCGGTGTCCACCAGATGTGGGGCATAGTGAGAGAGAAAATTGAACTTACGTTCGTACTCGGTAACAGTATCTGTCCCTTGTCGGAGGTTCATAAACTCTATTTCCTTCTGATCTCTCAGCGACTGCGGAAAGTAGCGATCAAGGATGGTCTCTTTGAAGTCTCTCCATACAAGAGCTCGCTTTGCCTCCACTGTTAGGGTCCTCTCGTGGGATAGCCACCACTGCCCTTCGTCCTCAGACAACTGAAATCTTGCGTACGAAACTTTCTGCATCTCGGTTAATTCCATATGCTCAAAGATCCTTTCGAGTTCAGCAATCCATTCCTCGACCACTGTTAATCCGCCTCTCCCATTGAATTTTGGTGGTTGGAACCTCCTGAACTATTCCACTAGGGTCTCGGCCTTGGATTTTGTTCTTGATTATTTTGAGTCGGTGCAGGTGGTTGTTGTTGCTGCTGCATGAATTCCCGCATTTGAGCAAAAAAAATCCCTTGCTACATTAGCATCTGCATTTTGCTCATCGGGTTGCCCCCTAGTTCGTGTTCTACCTCTTCCTCGGGTGGGGTGGCCATAATGCTCATTTTTCTACAAGGGTAAGAAATAAAAGCCCTTATTCGCTATTTATTATTTATTTAGATGATGTAAAGATCATTTTGATAAGGAATCTCAAATGCATACAAAATAAAATAACAATAAACTATGAAAGGTTAAAGTATTAGGTCATATTAGTAAATATTCAAAGTTTAACAAAAAGACCGGGATCGATATCTTAATTAAGCAAAAACAAGATTACGTCATAGTGGTGACAAGTTTCAGCCTACTAATAAAGGACAAAAAGTGGTAAGCATACGATCCCTACAGAGTAATCGCGGAGGTCTATACGCATCTAACCCGCGCAAAAACAACACATAAGTAACCGTACAATCTAGTTAGCTGAGAGGAGTCTCAACTCTCATCTCCACCCTCATCAAATCTCCCGTAACGTGGGCGTGTTGCGGCAGGTCCAAAGTCTTCACGTGGAGGCTCGCTCGGTCCTACCTCATCATGAAATGCTCCATCTCTAGCCTGGGCTAGGACTCGATCGACGTGTAGGTAGGAAGTCGGGCCATGGTCAGGTGATACAATCATGACTGAATGCTCACTAACCACGTTACCTGAATCATCCTCGAGCTGGAGAGATGCTCTGATAGCCGCGGACCGCTGGTAGGCCTCCTAGGCACGGGTGTTATACACCTCGTAAGTCGTGTGCTCCTCACCAAGACGGGTCTCCAACTCATGGAGATGGATTGTTGAGTCCGTCGAGCGCATGGAGTATCGATCGCCATCAACCTCCAACTCGACTATCTCCTTCATCCTGGTATCATAGCTCTCCACTGCGTCCTGCAACTCTCGTTGATATGTACATAGGTCTATAAAAGGTCCCTCTGTACAATCGTAGATGGTAAGATAGCGAAAGGTCCATCGTGCTACCCCTCGAAAGCATGGCTGAACCCTATCCCTCATGTGTTGTGTAGACTCGTACTCAGTGTCAATCATGCCAAAGGCTATAGCTCGCCTACGAGCCTCGCCAATCTGTGCCACGGACTCACGAATGGTCTCCCATCCCCTCTGGACGCAGTCTCGATACTCTCGCTCACAACGCTCTCGATGAACCTCATCACGATCCATCCTAGACAACCATTTCTAGGTCAAGTTTGGTACCACAATCTCAGGGGTTATATCTGAAATAATGCATGCATTTTCAAAGAAATAACATTCATAACCAAAATCAAAATAAGATAAAATAAAACAATAAATAATTAAAAAGAGAGCGATTTCAATTAAACATTTGCAATAACTCCTCTATTATCATCATTCAACATAATCATAATTCCTTTATTTGTAGATAAAGCCTTGACAATATTTTTATAAAGCCCTTATAAATAAATTTCAAGTTGTTACCTGGAGGTGATTTGGAAGTGTGCTGACAACAGACTCCCCTCTTATTAACTTCCATTCTAAAAAAATAAACTAACAAAGTTTCATGTATACATACAACATGCATGCTCGTTTAAACTTGAAATATTTGACTTAGAGTCCGAGGAGGAAAAATTTAACCTCGGCTCTGATACCACGTTGTAGCGACCCAAAAATCGACGCCACTCACTTAGGAGAAAATCATTTGACGTTTAAAGAATTTAAATTTTATACTTAAGGTGATTAAAGCGGAAGACCACATTTATGAGAACACGAGTCATTTTTTTAAATATTTTATATATACATATGTATATATTTTTGTATTAAAGTGTCTAACCTTGCTTGTGCCTAACTCGTGTCTTACCCACGTTTCTAAGCCAAACATTTACTCAATTAAAATTCTCAAGGCATAGTATCATACACGAAATAAAATATTATAACTAGATATAATATATTTAGAATAAGTTTGATAGTGTCATGCATGTGAGTTCAAGTTTAAAAGATCGTCATAGTTACTTAAAGGTGTACAAAAGATTTGACTCCATGACATAGAAATTTAGACATAAACACGAAATTAAAATATCTAAGATGTCCACATATGTCACACTAATACTTAATACTCTTCTTACGGAGTTTTAAAACACAAAATTAAAACTTGAGGGGTCCGTCGCAGTCAGTTACACGTCCACCTCATCTCCGGCAAGACCTGAAATGATTTAAGGAGCATCACGAGTCTTCCCCGGGAGAGGAAGCCCAGTGGGATAACACTTAATATGCAATTGTATTAAGAAAGTCATTTGATGCGAAAGAAAATGAGTACATGCAAGGCGTCTGCCGACCAATTATTTTATTCCTTGATGTAATTCCACACAGTGTAATCCACATAGCATAATCCACACAGGTCAGATACATTTTTGAAATCAACATGCAATTGCGAAATCAACATGCAATCACCTAAACAAAAAGCAATCTACTAAATAATATCAAATAACTTTATAGTTGGCACATCCATGGCTAAAAACATATAACTCATCAAATCATTCAACCAAAAATACCCAGAAAAATATTTAAAAGTATAGTTTGTTCATCTCTTACCTTTGGAGACTCTTGAATTCCTAAAAAAAGTAGCGTTGATTTTTCTCCAGAATGTAGAGAAATAACAGAGAGAAAGCAGAGAGTAGAGAGAGAAGGTAGGGGAAAGAAAATGAGAAGAGACAATTGATATTCTCTAAATATAAGAACGGGTTACCTAATATTATATTTATATATTCTTTTCTTCTTTCTTTTTTTTATTAGCGTGTGTATGTTTTTTTTATGCGTGTATTTTATTTATTTATTTAATTTATAACTAACTTATGTAGTATTCTTAATTTAATTAATTAGTTAATATATGAAAGATTTACAAAGATATATATATATATATATATATATATATATATATATATATATATATAAAGATACAATAATAAAGAAGATATGTAAATAATCTATGTAATATCTTTCTTGATATGATATCTTTTATTATTAAAATATTATAACTTTATTATTATTAAATATGTTATTATTATTATTATTATTCAATTTAATTCTACCACAATTAGTTCCAAAGATTAACTTATCTCTTTTCATTAGTTACTTGTGTCGAGTGCTTTGCAATTGAGCCCGATCTCCTCAGTTGGCTATCCTGCAAAACTTTTTCTAAAACTCGTAGATATCATCAGTTCTTTTCATTTAATAATTAAAATAATTTAGTAATAATAAAAATAGTCCACCAGAATAATTAAAATTTAAATCATGCAATATATATTTTCAAAGAAAATGGCGTGTTACACTAGGTATCTCATGATGGATGCATAAATACCTTAGAGGGTATTGCTATACCCATCTGAGAAACCGTTTGATGTAGTTCAACTATATGTGTCTATGGGTGTCTCGGTTAGTGGGAGCGATGCGATACTCCTTTGATTTGAGGTCAATACGCACGACATGTGTGGAGTGATGAACTTTGACCATGACCGACGCTTGCACCCTTCCATGGGTAGATATGACTTGGATTGGGTTCATCAAGAAGTGCATGTGCGTGGTAGTTAAGCCAAGAATAGGATTCATTCCTCAAATTGGATTTAGAGAGAATATTTATCTTCTCGCCATAATTGGATCTAAGTCATCGACCGATGCACGTCAACTTAGACTTTGTGGCTAAGTGTGACATACATGATCAATTAGTGATTATAGATAATATGATTAAGTTATTTGAATAGACACTTCATCATGTTCAAGAGTTAATCGAGTATTCGCGAATGAAAGGAAGTTATCATAATAACCCACATTTCAGTTACAAGTAGTTGCACATTTTCTCGCAACATACCTCATATATTGAGAATGTCTGATTTATTGTCTAGGGTTCAATTAAGACCGTTAGTTTGACTAATCGCTCGATATATGAGGGCCAATGGGTCAGACAACAAGTAACAGTTGTTTACTAATTATAGTTGGTTGATTAAATATTATATTGGATATTAATATTTAATTTATGGAAAGTATAATAATTATATTTAGAATTAATTATTATTATTATTTAATTAAATAGAATTCCCAATAATAATATATGGATTATTATTATGGGATTTGATATATATGGAATCAAATCCGTAGAGATTTGATATACATGGAAATCAAATCCGTAGAGATTTATGCATATGAGAATTAAATCTATGGAATTTAATTTACAAGATTATGGATTTTATTTCCTAATCAGGTTAGCTTAAGATTTAAGTTGGGTCTCCCCTATATATATGAGCTCTTGGGAATTCATAATACGAGACTTCATATTTTCTCCATAAAATCTCTAAGTTAGAATTTTCCTAGCAAATTCATCTCGGGGATTCAACGCCGACAGATCTGTGCGATTTAGTAAACGACTGTTACGTGGATACCATAGTTGAGGAATCCGTGTATGAATTGATGTAAGAATTATGTTTACGTTTACTCATATTTAATTATGCAATTAATTGTTCGTTATTGGTGAACTGTCTATTTTCGTTGCGCATGTATTACGTGTTTACGTGCCTCTAAATACCAACAGTGGTATCAGACCTTAGACTCTTGATTTAATTGTATAATTAATGTTTTTAAAGAATTTGTTTTTAAACTTGGTACGACCAAAATTAATTAACCGCACCATTGTGATTATTTTGGCTGCTAGGCGTGTGAATTTATTTGATAAACAAAAGGCCCCAATTCATTTTTTTGTCCTGGTTCGCTCACCTTCTCCGTCTTGTCGCCTGCGTCTTTTGGGTTTTCAAAACCCTTCGTCGCTCGACAAGCGCCGCCCGCTCGTGGTGCAGAGCTGGAGGCGGCGGCTATTAGCTGCACCTCGCAATGCCCGCGTGGACCCACGCGCAACGGCGGCGCTCCGTCCCTCGTTTGCCGATATCGTCTGATAAAAAAAATTGTGATCGGTTTCTTCTTCGCTAATCACGGCGGGTTACCCCGCCTCAACTGGCGATGGTTGATCCGATCTTTTTTTTTTCACGATGGCGGCGACCCTTCTTGATTTATGAATTGTAGCTTGGAGTGGTGCTTCTCGATCGCCACACTGGGCATCGGCCATGACACATCTACATGCCCTGGGCGGCGTGGTGGGGTAACACGCGCTCGGGATGTAGCGGTGGCGATGCAACCCCGGGCTATGTTGGTGGTGTCCTCCTTCGATTTGCACGATTGCAGCTTGATTCACCCTTGCGGTGATGACACGACTGCAGTGCACATATGCGTACAACTTTGCCGCTCTATCGCCACCGTGTGCTCCTTTCACGCCATCGTCTGTGTTCTTGTTATGTTCTTCTTATTCGTCTCTGCAGATGCACTTGTTGAATTAACTCACTATTTTAATTCTGAAACCCTAATTTTTTGAAATAATTGGATTGATTTCGATTGATTGGTGCCTGAATGATGTTGTTGTTACAAATAATATGGTTTTGGATTCAGATTGTTGGGACGGATGCCTTGAATTGCAGATTAGATGCTGTGGAATTTTGTGCAGTGATGAGGGAGGGGCTGTTTTGCAAATTGGATTTCAAACAGGCCCCTCCGTGCAAGTATTAGATAATTGCACATGAGCCCTTGGTAAATAAATAAAACAAATCTTTTTTTTAAGTTTAATTATATTAATTTTAAAGAATATTGATAAAAGTTGGACTTCTATTTATAATTAATTGGATTAATTATTAAGATTTAATAACTTAAAATTGAATTTTTTAAATTCAGGAATTTTAAAAGGTTATTAAATTCCCACTTATTTAACTTATTTTAATTAATTAGTTAAAGTACTTATGGACCGCTTTATAATTGTTTGGGTAGGCGGCGCCCAATATTTGTCGGACCGTATTAAATGCTTGGGTAGACGGTGCCCAAATATTTGTTAGTCCGTATATGTCATGTTTGGGTAGGCGGCGCCCAGTAATTGCTTAAATGTGACGTAGATATCATGATGGATCTCAATTAAGCAATTAATACCCCGCCTTTAAAAACGTTCCTCACTAAAATATGGTTTTCTCATTAATTTGATAAGATGTCTTCCATCAAAATTAAAAGTATATGGGGAGATTTCGTTCCAATGAGTACGTAAAGACCCTCGTCTGTTGCTCGGATCTACATCTAACGAGACTTTTATAGGGACATGTAATGTCACCGTTTGATGGTTGTAAACCAACTTAATTTTGTTTCACTAGCCCTCGCGGGGAACAAATGTTAAGGGACATCAGTCTAACTAGGTTCGACAAACTAGGAATTGCAATTGGTTTGGAGACCTACCAGTTATGCTATTATAATGATCAACCCTCGCTAGGATTATGATAGTAGTAATGTGGATCCTAGTCCATTATAATTTATATTTGATATAAATTCGTACTTTTCCGATGAGGTCGTTAAGTATGTGAAAATAATGGAGACAAAATAAACACAAAAGAAAGACCATGTTTATTTTGATTGTTGAATATATAACATAGGAATTATGTGTTTAATTCCCGTTTTATTTTATTTCTCTTGGTTAGTTGAAATATATAACTGTTATTGAGATATGTTTTGGAAACAAACTAAATTAGCTAGGCCAAATTTTCTGGACTGGCACCGAAACATGTGTTTGGTGCTAAGGCAAGAAAATATTGAGTACGCGTTGGACACGTCTATCCCGGTTACCTAGCAGCTCAGAAGAAGCATCAAAAGGATGCTTCCCAGGCTCAGTGTGTGATGTTGCTCGGTATGACTCCCGATGAACATAGGCGATGTGAGAAAATGGGTCCCTTCTAGATGCTCAAACATCCGAAGGATCTTTTTGATTCTGAATCTCATTCCAAGATTTATGAAGTGATGAGAGATCTGTTCAGATCCCAGTTAGCTAAAGAAGGGAAGATTTCACCGCATGTGCTAATGATGATAGGCCTAATTTAGAAACTTGGTATGTTGGGAAATTTGTATTAAGTTTTGATGGAAGTTCCAAACAGGTTGTAATAGGACCAGACATATCTGTTAGCTGACTGATGATTTAGAATCAGATTCAGATGACCAGCTGAAATGAATAGATAGCTGATGTAAAAGATATGTCACATATTGAGGGGGAACTCAATATGTATAGGTCAGGTCAAAATATCAGATGACCAGATAAGGTCAGATGATCAGAAGACTAAACAAGTCAGAAGACAAGAAGAGGTCAGATGATCAGAAGACTAAACAAGTCAGAAGACAAGAAGAAGTCAGATGATCAGGTGAAGACATAAAGCTCAAGTTCAGAAGACCTGAAGATCAGATGACTCAAGAAGACCGGAAGACTAAAAGACCTACATCAGCCGAGTCTACAAGTTGTGCTAAGATAACCTACATCAGAAGACTCTATCAGGTAGACCGACGGTTATCCGATCAAAGTCACTCACCGGTGTTAACTAAATGTTACACGGATCATCATAATACCTTCAGGACAAGAAGAATGTCAAACTTTAGTTGGTGGAACAAACACTGAAGTGTTGTACTTGTTAACCAATGAGAGCGCGACACGACGTAAAAAGGCTGACACTGCGGGATTCGGCGCTGCAAAGTCAAAACGGCTATAAAAGACACTATTCACGCTTTCGGCCATGTCGTCCCTGAGTACGTCAGATAAATCCTGCATATCTACCAAAAATAGCCTGAAATTCAAATTTCTCTCCAACGGCTCTTTGATTTCATGGTCTATAAATATGGGATTACTCTTCATAGTGAGAAGAGGCGGAAATTATAGAGAAGCTCATACAATAGACAAATTTCAACACGAAGAACACAACCTTGAAGATTATTTTCTAAGTGTTCATCCCATTGTTCTTAGCATAGAAATCTCATCCTCTAGCTTTAGGCTACACAAATACTAGGACAGATTTCCAGTTGGAACAACAACAAACCTTTACCAAAACCCAAAGTTAGGTTAAGTTTGTTTTGCAAGATTTCAGACTAGGGTTTCTAGTGCTGATCTTTGGGATCGTTGAGTGAGAACTCTATAAATATCTGTTGGTGTACTATGTTGGACTAACACAATAAACTAAGTCCAAGTTGGTTAAGTTGGTGCCCATTGTGATAGGGAATACTGGACGTAGGACATGTTGTCCGAACCACTATAAATCTTGTGTGCATTTACTTGGTTGACTAATTTCTTTACACTATTTCACATAACTTTGCTTAAATCTTCATACATATTCTGAGTAAGGATCAGCTTGCACCAAGCTACTGATCTGATCAGATTGACTCCATAGTCAGCTGATTGAAAACAGCTTCGGAATCTGATTTGTTATAAACTGGTTTTTCAGATGGGTATAAACTAGCTTCCGACTGTCGTTAAACCGATAGACACCGAATCGATCTCGGCCAGCGATCAAGAAGTTGATATCGATCCAAATCGATTCACTTTTCTGATCGAGCAACCTGCCATCACACCTGATCTACATGCAAAAGTTTTCAGAAGTTTATTCACCCCTCCCCTCTAGACTTCTGCACTCACGAAAACCGTTCGAGACCTACAAGTGGTATCAGAGTTGTGGTTCTACGGACCACTGGCTTTGAATATCATCGGTTCTTGAGGAAGAACCTTTGTGGTCACTTGAACTGATCTTAAAAAACCTTTTTAAATCTCATTTGTTTTCAAACTCACGATCAACATGGATAATACTTCGGGTATGTATCATGATTTGCCTAAATTTTTCATTGATGAGTATGCAGACTGGACCATATTCATGAGGAACCATCTGGGATCAATAAGCAGCAGGATAATGGAAGTTCTTGAACGAGGACCCATCATCATCTACCACGACAACCCAGCTGTAGGAGGTGATCTAGACTTTCCAGCTGGAAGCCTTGTCAGAAAAACTCCCGCCCTGATGGATGCTAAAGAAAGAAAGTTGTACACTCTCGATACGATAGCCAGACACATAATCATGAAGACGATGGATAAGATAATAGGAGAAAAGATAAAGTATCTCAATACAGCCAAACAGATGTGGGATACGCTTGCTGAAATGTGTGTAGGTAATGACTTGATAAAAGACAGTAGACTGCAAGCCGAACTGGTGAAGTTTGAGAAACTTAAGATGCTGCCAAATGAAACTATAAACCAGCTCGATGGAAGAATCACCATGTCAGTCAACAAGCTACGGGAACTTGGACGAGAAATGTCAGATAAAGACATCAACTACAAGATCTTGAGACCACTGACTAAGAAGTGGGATATGAAAGTCACAGTAATAAAGGATTGTCAAGATATTGCTAAGATGAAGCCAAGCAACCTGTTCCTGAGTCTTAAATCCCATGGGTTCGATTTGATCGAAAGAGGGCAAGAAGAAGAAGACGAATCGCCTGCCGAAGCCACTCCTGCCACATCAAAATCAGTTGCATTCAAAGCAGCCGGCAGCAACTCAAAGTCTACTGAACCTGTTGGAAATATTATTAGCCAAACTGAACAGATTGCTTTGCTAACTAGAAAACTTGAAAATGTTAACATTCAACTTGGTAAGTATCGTAGATTTTACAGGGATTATCAGAACAGCAGAGGAAGAGATAGGAGGCCAGCTGACAGATCTCCAGAAAGGACCAGATCTGATGACCAAAGAAATGATCATAGAGAAGATCGCAGAGAAGATAAGTAAAGAGATGATCGATCTGATGAAAGGAGAGACAACAGATCAGAAAGGAGAAACTCATACTACAACCAGACAGGTAAGTCACCTGACAGATTCTACAGACGAAATGACTCACTTGGCAGAAGGAGTTCCGTGGAGCGTGGATCGTGTTTTAACTGTCAGAAACCAGGTCATTACAGTGCAGATTGTCCGGACCTAACTCTAAAAGAAAGAGAAGACAAGCGGAACAAACGAGAACAAAGATACGGAGACAGAAAATTCATGGTTGCTGATACATCTGGGATCGATGATTCTTATCTGCCTTCAGAGGATTCTAGCTACTCATCTGTAGAGGACTTCTGTCTGATAAGCAACGCTGATGATTTCTACCACTACGATGATCTGATGTTCTCATCTGATGAAGACATATGTCTCATGGTTAAGGAGGAAGACCAACTTGAGGAATCCTCTAAACCTTCTGTTCTTTCGGTTTCCACACCAGCTGTGATTAGCACATCTGCTGGAGAGATTGACTTGCAGCTCTATTCTGAGAAATTACTTGATGAACTCTCTACTGTAGTAGACACTTATGCAATAGTGGAAGCTGAAAACGATAAACTAAGGATTGAAAATACTCAGCTTGTTAAGGAAAATGATGTCAGTAAAGCAGCTGAACTAAAATCAGCAGAAGTTGCTCAGAAGATAACTGAAGAACTGAAAGTTCTAAAAGTTAACTCTTCTGATCAGGAGAAGCAGATTAAGGAACAGCTGGCTATCAATAAACAGCAAGCTGATGATTTTAAAATCCTACAAGCTAAGTTTGATGAACTCTTCCGACTACATGAGAGTCTAAAATTAACTGAGGATAGTTTACGTAAGAAAATAAAGGTTTTCACAAAATCTTCTAAAACCGTTCAGGATATGAACAATTATTTTTGTACGACAACTAATAAGAAGGGAATTGGGTATGAAAACCCTTCTACATCCTCAAAAGCCCCGTCTAATTCACTTCAGAAAAGTGTAATCAAACGAGTTTCTGTTATAGATATACAAAAAACTAAAACTGTATCAGATAAGGGGAACATGCCAGTTGAACAGGTAAAGCAGGTGCCCAATCAGAAAGGGAACAGAATTGGACCCCAACTGATCAAGCATCAGCCGAGGAATCAACAGAAGAACCCAGTTCTTCTGAAGAGACCTCAACCTGATTAGCAGATTATGTATCAGGAAAGACATCCTCTCACAGGAAAATCTGATCTGAAACCTAATCAGGGTCAACTGCCTAACAAGCAAGCTAAAGGTAAACTGCTAAGACCATCTATGCCAAAAAGATATGAATCTTTTAATGGTAGCAGTCGTACCTACCCTTACAATCAGAAACCTAGGGCTGCTGCACCTGAGCCCCACTGGGTTAAAAGAAGACGAACAACAAGAAAAAATCCCAAGTCCTCTGATTCACCCAAGGCTCGCACGAATAATCATACTAATCAGAATGCATATGAAGAGATGTATGATTATGTAGATGTTTATGGGAGACAAATAAGGTCTTCTGATCTATCTGATTACAATAGAAGTGCCCTGTTTGTATGGATCCTGTTGGTATATTTTAGTTTTGATGAATTATGCCAAAAGATTATCAACTTGTGTTATTCAAGCTAACTTACAGATAACAAGTTGAGGGGGAATGAGAGAACAAAGTTGAGAGAACAAAGTTGAGGGGGAACTCACAAAATCAAAAGAAGATGATCGAGATCAGACGAGGCTGCAGATGAGACTGATCGAGATCAGATGAGTAAGATGAGTTCCGAAGTTAACTGATGAGCTGAGCAAAATCAGAAGAAAAGAAAAGCTAAGCCAGCTGATCAGAAGAATCAGAAGTTACCTGACCAGATGGACCTGAGATCAGAAGATCAGATGATCAGATGTGACTTGATCAAATGACCAAAAAAGATAAGTTGATCAGATGATCAGAAGACCAGATCAGAAGAGAATGGTGCAGATCAGAAGAGGAGGTTGCTGATCAGAAGAGGAGCAGATAAGACTGATCGAGATCAGACGTGATCGAGATCAGATAAGATGACCTGATGTGTTAATCTGATGCAGATAAACTGATATGCTGACCTGATGCTATGCTGATCTGATCAGGTGAGCTGATTAGAGCAGGCGAGAAGAAATCAGAAACCACAAGTCACCTGATCTGATGTCCTCAGAAGAAAAGTCACCTGAAGACAAGTCATCTGAAGTCATGTTCACTGAGAATCAGAACGCTATTGATGATCGATAGCTCGAAAGTGCTAGTGACGAGGGTCGGGATGTCCAAGTCGAAGATTTGAACTCGAAGCTTCGAGTGTCAAGATGCCTGATCAGACAAGGTCCGTTGAAGAGAAGTCTGCTGAATCATCCCTAAGACTCAGAAGGATCCTGAAGAATATAGCCGTTAGATTTAGCTAACGTGGACCAATGAGAGGAAGACAACAAGCCTGAAAAAGCTGCAAAAGCTACAGAATAGTATGGATTTGAATGTGACTCCATCCAACGGTAACATTCAAATCCACACTATAAATACAAGTTCTTCCTTCATTATTCGTGTGGGAAATGCGTGAAACATCCAAAAAGCCAAATCATCTAGCATTTCCACCATAGAACACTGAGCAAGAAATACAAGCATATATTCAAGAGTGTTCTATCCTAGATCTAAGCCCAAATGTAATATCCTAAGCTTAGAGAGATTTTCCCATCCTTAGCATTGAGGCTAAACAAATGTAAGGGAAAATCTCACCCTAGTTGGACACCAAACAATCTTTACCCAAACCGAGTGTTAGGTTAAGTTTTGTTAAGCACGGAATTTAAGTTAGTTGGACTAACTTAAATTCTGGGTGTAAGTGAGAACTCGTTAAACATCTAAGCAATCCCGAAAGGGAGGGTAGGCAATCCCGTGAGGGAGATAAGTCCCAAGAGTGTGAGAACTCATTAAACATCTGTTGTATTGTGTTGGACTAACACATTAATCTAAGTCCAGTTGGTTAAGTTGGTGCCCCTGCTGATAGTGAAGAGTGGATGTAGGAGTTGGACTCCGAACCACTATAAAATCGTGTGTTCCTTACTGCTTGATGTTCTTACTTGCCATATGCATTTGATTATAAGCAAAACACATGGTTTAAAAAGAAAATTTTGGAATCACCATTCCCTTTCCCTCACCCCTGTTTTATATGCATTACATGATTTTTACGCATTTCATGGGTTTTTCACCGGGACCAACAGATCCCTAAAACCAACTCTAACCCCTCAGGACCCAATCCAAAAGGGGTACTTAAAGCCTGATTTGATTGCAGGTTCGCGTGGGTTTGGCCAACAAGGGAGGTGTACAAGCAACTATCTAGTACATCGATAGTGGATGCTCAAGGCACATGACTGGAAGCAAACATCTCCTTAGCTCTTACATAGAACAATAAGGCCCACGTGTACTCTTTGGTGATGATAACTTTGGTTTTACCAGAGGATTCGGAACCCTAGAGAATGATGATGTACAGGTTACAGGAGTCTCGTATGTCGACGGTTTAAAGGATAATTTACTATCAGTATCTCATTTCTGCGACAACGGATTCAGTGTTGAGTTCTCGACTGACAAGTGTACTATTAGGAATCGAGCTACTCAACAAATCTTGTTAACTGGTTCAAGAAAAGGTATGATTTATACAGCAGATTGGAACAGTTGTCCAAGAAATGCATGCTTGATTGTTAAGAGTTCAAAAAGGTAGCGATTTGGCTCGCACAAGAGAATGAGCCATCCGAACTTTAAGACTCTTAACAAGATAAGAAGGATGTCCTTGGTTGAGGGACTTTAATGAGGTATTCTCTAAGGATCGGACATGTGTCGATGTCGGAAGGGAAAAAAAGTTAAAGCCTCATTCAAGGGAATCTGGACCAACATCCAAATAGAGTATTGCAAATGCTCCATATGGACTTATTTGGACCGATTACACAGTTAGTCTCGGTGGATTGAAGTACACTCGGTGATCGTGGATGATTATTCCAAGTTCACTCGGGTGGTATTCTTATACAAGAAGAATGAGACTACAACAAAGATACCCGAGCTGCTCAAGAAACTACAAAACGAAAAGGGTATCAGCATAGTAAAAATTAGATCAGATAAAGGTACAGAATTTCTGAATTCTTTTATTACTGATTTTTGCACTAAGTTTGGTATACATCATGAGACATCAGCTGCAAGAACGCCACAACAGAATGGAGTAGTAGAACGGAGAAACAGAATACTCAAAGAAGTTCGCTCAGACTATGTTGGTGAACATGCAACACCAAGCCGTTTTACGGCGAGAAGCCATCATCTTTGATGCCACACTCGTAAGCAGATGTTCTCTGACTAAGGCTCACTACAAAACACCCTATGAACTGTGGAAGGGCAGAAAACCTCATGTTTCTTACTTCCATGTTTTTGGGTGCAAGTGTTTCATACACAACAATGGGAAGAGTCAGTTGAAGACTTTTGAGGCCAAGTCAGATGAGTGTATCTTCTTAGGATATTCCTCATCCAGCAAGGCTTTCAGGGTATTCAACAGACGAACTCTAGTTGTGGAAGAAACACCTCATGTGGTCTTTGATGAGATATCTTCTGAACAAGAGAAAGTTACCTCAGAACAAGCAGTACAAGATCAACCGGTACCTGATGCACAGAAAATGGATCAGCTAAGTATCAAGGAAAAAGGATCAGAACACGTAACAGTGTATATTCCAGAACTTGATCTTGCTGATTCACCAGGTCAAACAGACCCAAAGGTATGCACAACTGTCGATGAAGAAGCTGGTACAGCTGAGACAGTATCAACTGAACCATCTGGTTCAGGGGGAACACCTGATGCTCCCACGGACAGACATCAGCGCATGATGATTCCAACATCAGCTGAGACGTGTCCTTGTCAAGTGGAACCTATTATTGCACCACTCCCACCTGCTAGTGACTCAATATCAGATGAGGATGATGATATCCAAACTGATATAAATCAAAAAATAAGGACTTGGCTATCTGGTCATCCAACAAATCTGATAATCGGCAATCCTAATGCCCGAGTCCAAACTAGACATCAGGCTGGTGAAAGTGCCATATTGTTGGGATATTTTAGTTTTGATGAATTATGCCAAAACATTATCAACTCAGATATTGAAGCCGATTTCTGATAACAAAGCCGAGGGGGAACGAGAGAACAAATTGAGGGGAACTCACTTAAATCGCGTAGATGATCGAGATCGGATGAGGTTGTGAGATTTAGACCGATCGAGATCAGATGAGTAAGATGAGTTGTGGAGTTAACTGATGAGCTGAGCAAAATCAGAAGAGAAGAAAAGCTAAGCCACCGATCGAAGATCGATGACGGATGACCGATCGGATGACCGAAGAAACGCAGACGAGCCGATCCGATGATCGAAGATCGAGCCGATCGTAAAAGAAACCCACCGTAAGATCAGAAGAGAAGGTTGCAGATCAGAAAAGGAGCAGATGAGACTGATCGAGATCAGACGTGATCGAGATCAGATATAAAGATGAGCAGATGATCAAGATCAGACGTGATTGAGATCAGATGTGCTAAACTGATATGCTAAACCTAATGAACTGACCTGATGCTATCCTGAGTTGTTGATCTGAAGATATGTTGATCTGATCAGTCGAAAGCCGACGATCGGCAAAGAAGAAATCGATAGCTCGAGTTAAAGTAACTCGAAGGTCGGGATGTTCGATTTCAGAGAATCGAACTCGACACCGAAAGTGTCAAGATATCCGACGACAAGGTCCGCTGAAGAAAAGTCAGCTGAAGGCTCAGATAGATCTGAAGGATTAGATGAAGAACTGAAGACTCAGTATGTCTCTGAAGACACTGAGGCTCAGTGATCCTAAATGGTTCCAAGGCGAGGAATCTGAGGAATATAGCCGTTGAATCAGCTGACGTGGACCAATGAGAGGAAGACAACCAGCCTGGAAAAGCTGCAGAACCTACAGAGAATAGTATGGATTTGAATGTGATTCTCTCCAACGGTAACATTCAAATCCACACTATAAATACAAGTTCTTCCTTCATTATCAGGTGTGGAAGTGAAAAGCGGAAATGAGAAGATAGCAACGATGCTACAGAGCCAAAGAGAGTTAAGCTTTCCCACCCTAGAACACAAGTCTATAGATATACAAATATATTCAAAGAGTGTTCTAGAACCCAACCTAAGCAACCCACGATGTATCTTAAGCTTAGAGAGATTTTCCCAACCTTAACATTGAGGCTAAATCATTGTAAGGGAAAATCTCACCATAGTTGGAGACAACACCAAATCCAAACCCCATGGTGAAGTGAGGTAGTTGTTAGGCAATCCCGTAGAGGGTGATAAGTCCCGAGGCGAACCCGAGAGAGGGTTATAAGTCCAGTTCGAGTGTGAACTCGTTAAACATCTATAGGCAATCCCGTGGAGGGTGATAAGTCCCGTTGAAGGAATTTCCCTAGAGAGGGAGAGTGGATGTAGGACTGGTTGTCCGAACTACTATATATTGCTGTGTTGTTTACTGCTTTATGTTTACTTGTCATATGCATCTGGTTATAAGCAAAACACAACACATGAGCTTAAAAAGATAAAAAAAAATTGGAAACACTCTGCCCTCACCCCTGTTTTATATGCATCGCTTTTAAAATGTTTGCTTCCGCACGCGCAAAATGGGTTTTCCCACCGGGACCATCACATATATTGTTGTTATATGTCTTTGAAGGAACCAACCACCATTAATAAAGCTCTACAAGATGCAAACTGGATCTTAGCCATGCAAGAAGAGTTAGAGCAGTTTGAAAGGAATCAAGTGTGGAAGCTGGTGGACAGACCAACTCATCAGGATGTAATTGGCACTAAGTGGGTCTACAAAAACAAGAGAGATGAGAACAACATAATAACTAGAAATAAGGCAAAACTTGTTGTTAAGGGATATTCACAATCAGAAGGGATTGATTATGATGAAACCTTTGCACCAGTCGCTCGCCTAGAAGCCATTCGGCTGTTTCTGGCCTATGCTGCCCACAGAGGGTTTGTAGTGTATCAGATGGACATTGAGAGTGCATTCTTAAAAGGGGTACTAGTTGAGGAAGTTTATGTTGAACAACCTCTTGGTTTTGAAAAAGGCGACCAAGTGTACTGTTTAAGAAAAGCTCTTTATGGCCTGAAACAAGCTCCTCGAGCCTGGTATGATACACTATCTCAGTTCTTGGTAGACAGCGGATTCACTAAGGGGACAGTGGATAGAACCTTATTCAGAATAGATGATGGAAAAGATATTCTGATGGTTCAGATCTATGTGGACGATATCATCTTCGGATCTCCCAACAAGGATCTATGTGACAGATTCAGCAAGCTGTTGCAAGGGAAGTTCGAGATGTCCATGATGGGTCAGATGAATTACTTTCTGGGTTTATAGGTTAAGCAAAGTACAGAAGGGATATTCATCTGTCAGTAATTTACTGGTCAAGTTTGGAATACAGATAGTAAAGAGTCCAAAATTCCAATGATGACCGGATTCAAGATGGATCCAGACGAAAACGGTCAGAAAAATATTAAAAAAGAATACAGGGCTCTCATTGGATCACTGTTATACCTGACTGCCAGCAGACCAGACATATCCTTTGCAGTAGGTGTATGTGCCAGATTTCAGGCAAATCCAATGCAAAGCCACCTGGATGCAGCTAAGCGGATTCTTAAGTATCTGAAGGGGACAGTAAACCTTGGTTTATTCTACCCATCAGATGATAATCTAGAGCTTAGTGGGTATTCTGATTCTGATTATGGAGGTTGCAGAATCGACAGGAAATCAACCTCAGGTACATGTCAGTTCTTAGGTAGTAAACTGATCTCTTGGTTTTCAAAGAAGCAGACATCAGTTGCCACATCTACTACTGAAGCAGAATATATGGCTGCAGGAAGCTGTTGCTCCCAACTGCTCTGGCTTAGTCAGCAGCTGAGGGATTATAACATTATAGCTACGAACGTACCTATATTCTGTGACAGTAATAGTGCTATTGCAATTACCCAGAATCCAGTTCTACATACAAGATGCAAGCATGTGGATGTCAGACACCATTTTATAAGAGATCATGTTGAAAAGAAGCACATCAGAATGGAGAAGATTCATACTGATAAGCAAAGATCTGATATCTTAACCAAGCCACTAGCTTAAGTCAGATTCAGAGAACACTGTAATGAGCTAGGGCTTCTGGATCTTGGAGAAAATGCACCAGAAATGTTTGGTGGACTGGTCTCCAGAACCAGCTGGTTAAGAGACTAATCAGGTTAAGAAGGATCAGTTGAGTAAGGTACCTTAACTGATCAGCAGATCAGTCAAGGAACTGATCAGAGAAAGCCTTATCAGATCAGTCAAGGAACTGATCAGTTTGATTGTTTCATACTTTGTAAGTCGATTAAGCTAATGTTCAACAAGCAAGTTACATAAGATTAAAGCTTCAATCGTATAAGGAAACAGAAACCACACAACAATGAAATAAAAGAACTTTCATTAATAAAGACCCGGAGGTCAGAATTTTCATTACAAGTTACAAGTACAAAAGACCCGGAGGTCAGTACATAAACCCTAAACCCTAAACCCTAACCCTAGAAGGGGTAAGAGAGGCTTTAAAAATTTTACAGCCAGATACCCCTAAAACCCCAATCCTAAAAGGGGTGAGAGAGGCTTTTAAATAATCCTAAGCCACCCTCAGAGCTTCGGAGTCAGGAGCGAGAGCGGCATTGAAGGATTTCTAAGCCAGAAGCCCCTAGTCCTAAAATCAATGGGACTTCCAGCATTAAATGGACACAAGAGTCAGTCATGAGGTGCTACACACCACATGGACACAAGTGTCACATGCAAATATTGGGTTTTGTCTGATCAATATCGATTATGTCTGATCAAGATCGTATAAACAAAACCCATGTTACATATCAGACTGAGTCTGTTGATGCTAATTCCGTTATCTCGATAGACACACAAGGCGCATACGGTCAGGAGAAATTTCTTCTCATTTGCAGCGACAAATCCGCCACCATGGTGGTAGAGAAGCTTGGCAATAATCGTATGAGTATTCTTCGATGACGACGAAAGCAGGAATAAAGGGAAGCACAGGGTTGATTTGAGAAGCTAAAACCATTTGAAAAGGGTTAAAGGTTTTTGCCGGAAGTTTCACCGGAAATAAGGGTTCACCGGAAAACATGGTGTATAAGTTAATAGAAAGATAAAGATGGTGAATGGTTTATGTTGTGTGTATAAAACCCGAGTTCTATTTATAGAGGAAAAACAGGGGTAGAAGTGCAAATTGAATTTCTCAAGGCCTTTCACAGAAATTAGCACCGCCAGGACAACGCGTAAAAAGAACGCGACTGATGGTTGGATGAGTTTACGGCGTGTGATATCACAAAGTATCCAGACCATCATTGAGGACTGTCACATCACGCCAACTTAGGGAATCGAGGCGACTTTTTGACTCCCCCGAGGTTAAGGCTTTGGCGGGAGTGTGACACAAATCCCAAGAAAAAATGGCCTGAATGGAAGAAGACTGAAAGTTCAATACAGCAGAATATCAGAATGGCCTGAACGAGAAATCTGAAATCCTGAGTCCTGAGTACTAAATTGCTGAATGCTAAAGTGGATCAGATACATGGATCAAATAAGTGGATTACATGGATCAGATAAGTGGATCAGATACATGGATCAGATAAGTGGATCAGATACATAGATCAGATAAGTATCAAATTGGATCAAACAAGAATCTGATCAAATGAGTGGAATATTATTGGAAAATACTAAGGGATAGGCTACCATCAGTAAGGTCAACAGTAATCAAGCCAACCAGATCAGATCACAGTGGTAACTGATTGATTACAATATCAATCAGTCAGATACGTTTCTTATTTATCCCTTTCTGATCATTTTATATATGCCTTATTTAAGTAGATTGGCTTTTACTACTATTCTCTTAACTTTGTGACGAATGCACTGCAAAACATTAAATGCGGACATGGGGAATATGTATTTAATGGGATTTATTGCGAGTTTCGCTTCCAAAATACGAGAGGACTACTTTTCTCAACCACTAGATTAAAACACTTTACGGCCGATGAATCTCAGCCATTGATTTCAAAACACGGATACTTGAGTACTTATGGGAAGTTGTGCAAAGAGGTTTCCCTCGGATTATATAACCCCAACTCATTCTCCAAAAACCACTTTCCACTCTTTCTACTTATTAGTTTCTTAAAAGATCAAACCTTCTCAATCTTCAGAACTTATTTTCCAAATCGATTGATTCTACTTTTACGATTATTCAAACCTACAAATCAATATTTGGTAATTTTCTTTTAAGTACTTAATAAAATCACTCCTAGTGGTTATTAGGTTTACAAATCGTGCTGCGTTGTATGTCTGTAATTCATATATGTTATTAAATACACTGATCTATATGCTTACATGCTTAATTCATGATTAGATTGTTGGTTTGACTGAGTTTATTGAAATATTTCACTCAAACTTATATCAATTTGCATATAATACAGAAATGGCACATCTTGTTGCACGAAAGGGCCAAGGCAAATAGATCTGCAATTTCGCATCAATGAAAAATGATATCATTGATGAGAAATACGTAGTATTTACGGTCACCTCAGATCCTGAATCATTGGAAATTCTTGAGTGCCTGCGAGCGTGTGGTCTTGAACAATATTGTTATAGACATCAAAGTGTAGTCCACACTCATGAAGCCCTAGAATTTCTATATAATCTACAGAAGAACGAGGATATTGATGCTGATATGATTTCTTCCGTTGGAGAAATGGAAGTAATAGTCACAAACGATGATCTTCAGAGAATCTTTGGTCTTCGTCGAGGAAGCATTTATCCAGAAACCTTCACAACTGATGTAGGAGAGAAGGATTTTCTTAAAGCCGAGCTATGGAGACCAGCAAATAAGGATCAGACAATGAATGTCAAAGCTCCTTATCTGAAGAGAAAATATCGCCTTCTCTTCGAGATTGTGCAGAAGGTGATTATGTGCTCAACCTACAGTCTTGATGTTGTCACCTCTTATAAGATCAGTGTCATGACTGCAATCATCAAGAAAACACCTGATATGGATTGGTTGGGTATGTTCAAGACAAGACTGCGGAAAGAGACAGGGAAATTTGATCTGAGCGAAAGGAATGAAGTGTTCTTATCATCCAAGTGCTCTTTCATGCACAAAGTCTCGATCATTCTATCAGACAAGCTGCCAAACAATTATGAATGGAATGAGAATGGTACGAAGGTGTATCTAGCTAAACACAAGGCCATATTGGACAGGAACGAGTCTCTGTCTGACCAGTCTAATGATGATCCTACTCCCTATGTGCCCAAACAAAGGGGCGAAGGGAAGGGAAAAGAAAAGCCAACTGCATCTTCCATACAATAAGAAGCGCAGGGAACGGCCATCCCAGAGAAGAGGTTGAAGAGGAATGAACTGGCCAAGAAACCAGCTGCTCAACAGAAACGTCAGAAGAGAGTTACTTCTCCTCTGAAGACTGTTCCTAGTCTTGCTCAGCAAGTTCACAGAACGGAGGAGCTGATTCAGATTGAATCAGAAGAGGAGGTTGTAGTCAGTTCTGAGCACACTGCAAGTGGAGGTAGGGACAAGCAGATGCTCGAAGGAGGAGGAGAAGGAGAGAGAACTATTGAAGGAACATAAGTGGAGCACTCTGGAGAAGTATCACCATCTGATTCTCTGCCTCTCAGCACAATCTTTAGGAAAGAAAGATCACCTACACCCACTTCCAAATCACCATCACCCTCTCCTAAAAAACCATTATCCCCACAACAACCCTCTCCCCACAAAACATTCTCACCCTCACCCTCACCCTCACCAGTCAGACCACACCCCACACCCATATCTCCCACTCCCCCAACCTTTGAACCTGAACTTTCTCTACCTGAAACAAATGAAACTGAACCCCCTCAACCTTCAGTACAGGAAAATGAACCCCCTCAACCAGTGGAAAATGAACCTGAACCTCAACAACCTATAGCCAGTGAACTACATATATCCCCACCTCACCCCAAATCTCCAGAAAAGATACCAGAACTTAAGAGATCTGTCAAACGTGTGTCCATCTCTCACAATCCTTTCAACACCAGAACTGTGCTTGCTTCAACTGAATCAAGAAGCCCTATTATAAATATTATGAAGCAACAAACAAAGGAGTATCTGCTGGACCTGTGCCCAGATTTGGTTCAACACCCTGGCATCCAGCACCAGATAGAAGAGATTGTGTTCTGGAGGGATATCAGATTGAAAAGCATCGAGGAGTTTCTGATCCTCATGAAATCTCTAGGCTCTGACTTTTTTGTGGATCTGGAGATGAGATGTTTGGAGATTGTTGGGATTGAGAGTGTTGTTGAGTTGGCCTCTGATGATGATATCAGATTGTTAATTCATGTCAGGTTTGGGATTGCTGGAGATAAGGAGGAGACTGAAGAACCTCCTTATCATACAAATTTTGAAGAAGCTGCGGATGAACCAAGAGTGGGTGCTGCAGATGAGACCCAGCTTGGCAAGGCATCAACATCTGACCAGACTGCTATGCAGAGCTCCGATACCCTAGATCTTAGTTCTACAAAAATTCAGGATGGGGTAAAGGCTTCCATTGAAGAAAAATTCACAGCTCTCACAGCAGATCTGATGAAGCATTTCGAAGAAGAGCAAAAGAACCTGGTTGACAGAGAACGGAAGCTAACAGTTGAGAAGCTCACACACATGCATAATGTTATCCTCTCTGATGTGATGCAACAGATTAACCCTCTTGCTGATAAGCTCAATCTCCAGTCTGATAAACTCAAACTTCAGACGGACATGCTTGGTGAAACACAAATTCTACTGGAAAGTGTCTGGGCATCCCTGGAAAAGACTGACACTCACCTGGATCTGGGTTGGAAGCATTTTGTGGCTTCTACAGAACGTGCTAGGAAGGAAATTGAATCTGCTCTTAAAAGATTCCTGGCCCCCGCACCTACTACAACCGCTCAGATCACTCCTCTTGCTGTTGAGAAACTTTGGGAGGAGATGTCAAGGCAGTTTAGTGCTCTGAATAACAGGCTGTCCAAGCTTTTTGATGCAACCAAAAAGGGGGAAGGACAAGAGAAAGAAGAAAAACATATGCAGATGGTAATCATTGCGTTATTACCAGAAGCCACTGTATCTGACTTGCCTGAAGCCACTCCACCTGTTGATCTTGTTACTCCACCTGATGTTGCTGTTCTAAAAGAGACTGTGGAGCAACATAGCAAGGAGCTTGAGGATCAAAGGAAGGAGATCACTGAGCAGAAGATAGCCCTTTCAGATGTTATTGCCAGAGTGGATAAGATTGAAGACTTCTCTTCTTCTGTACAGAAAAGGATGGAATCTGATGACTAGGCCAAGAGCCTTGAACTTGCGAAGAAACTAGAAGAAGAAGAGGAACAAGATGAACCTGAGCAAACTCTAAAGAGAAAGAAAGGTAAGGGCAAGATGTTGAAATCTACTGCTGAAGTTCAGGGACAAGGGCAAATATCCTCTACCATAAGCCAGATGTCTCCTGAACAAATTCAAGAGCAAACCAGACAGAGAATAAAAGAGGCTGCCATTAAGAAGCAGAAGATGGCAGAAGCTAAAGGTTTAAACATCGCATACATTCGGAGGAAGAGAAAGAAGGAAGTTGCTGCAGAGGATATTGCTTGGGAAGAGAGCTTTTCCGGCATCTGTTAAAGACATCCTCTGAGCCCGGACAGATCTGCTTCCAGAATGGGATCAGATCAGAGCAGAATGGTTATGTGATGTGTACATCTTGGAAAGAATTCCGATTCATCAAGACCAGGCTGCAAATGATGATGAATTCTGGAACTGCTTAGAAACGAAGTACCCAGACTTCTACCAGATTGTTATGAAGGAAGGAAAGATTATGACATTGATACCTGAAGCTCCTCCCTTCGAACAACTTCTCCCACCTTTGCGTCCATATAACAAGCTCGATCCTATCAAATTCAAGAATGCTTACTACAAATTTGCCGAGAAATGAGGGATCATCGGAAGAGAAAATCTGGACAAGCTGATGCAAAGGATGTACAAATTGTTTGGTATTCCCAAAGAACTTCAAAAGTTCAGGCACGTGTGAAGAAGACAACTTGTAATCAGATGATAGGTACTTTTATGTAATCTGTAATGCTCACACCTATCTGAATAAAATATTCTATCTTTTTTATTCTAAGACAACATCTCATTGTCTTCTGAAATGTGCACCATTTTACATTATCTGCATTTCTATTTATGTCATCTGTTTTTCTGATTAAGTGTTTTGATTCCATCCAAAAGGGAGAAATTGTTGGGAAATTTGTATTAAGTTTTGATGGAAGTTCCAAAACAGGTTGTAATAGGACCAGTCAGATCTATTAGTTGACTGATGATTTAGAATCAGATTCAGATGACCAGCTGAAATGAATAGATAGCTGATGTAAAAGATAGGTCACATATTGAGGGGGAACTCAATATGTATAGGTCAGGTCAAAATATCAGATGACCAGATAAGGTCGGATGATCAGAAAACTAAACAAGTCAGAAGACAAGAAGAGGTTAGATGATCAGAAGACTAAACAAGTCAAAAGACAAGAAGAAGTCAGATGATCAGGTGATGACATAAAGCTCAAGTTCAGAAGACCTGAAGATCAGATGACTCAAGAAGACCAGAAGACCTACATCAGCCGAGTCTGCAAGTTGTGCTAAGACAACCTGCATCATAAGACTCTATCAGGTAGACTGATCAGTTATCTAATCAGGTCAAGCTCATTCCTGGTGTTAACTAAATGTTACACCAGATCATACGTACCTTCAGGACAAGAAGAATGTCAAACTTTAGTTGGTGGAACAAACGCTGAAGTGTTGTACTTGTTAACCAATGAGAGCGCGACACGTACGTAAAAAGGCTGACACTGCGGGATTCGGCGCTGCAAAGTCAAAACGGCTATAAAAGACACTATTCACGATTTCGGCCATGCCGTCCCTAAGCACGTCAAATTGCTCTATAACGGCTCTCCAACGGCTCTTTGATTTCATGGTCTATAAATATGGGATTACTATTCATAGTGAGAAGAGACGGAAATTATAGAGAAGCTCATACAATAGCCAAATTTCCACACGAAGAGCACAACCTTGAAGATTATTTTCTAAGTGTTCATCCCATTGTTCTTAGCATAGAAATCTCATCCTCTAGCTTTCGGCTACACAAATACTAGGATAGATTTCCAGTTGGAACAACAACAAACCTTTACCAAAACCCAAAGTTAGGTTAAATTTGTTTTGCAAGATTTCAGACTAGGGTTTCTAGTGCTGATCTCTGGGATCATTGAGTGAGAACTCTATAAATATCTGTTGGTGTACTGTGTTGGACTAACATAATAAACTAAGTCCAAGTTGGTTAAGTTGGTTCCCCTTGTGATAGGGAAGAGTGGACGTAGGACTGGTTGTCCGAACCACTATAAATCTTGTGTGCATTTACTTGTTTGATTAATTGCTTTACACTATTGCACACAACTTTGCTTAAATCTGCATACATATTCTGAGTAAGGATCAGCTTGCACCAAGCTACTGATCTGATCAGATTGACTCCATAGTCAGTTGATTGAAAACAACTTCGGAATCTGATTTGTTATAAACTGGTTTTTCACACGGGTATAAACTAGTTTCCGCACAATCAGTTAAACTGATAGACAACGAACTGATCTTCCCTCAGGCGATCAACATGTTGGATATCAGTCCGAACTGATTCACTCGCACTCTGATCAGGCAACCTACCATCACACCTGATCTACACGCAAAAGTTTTCAGAAGTCTACTCACGAAACCCGTTCGGGACCTACATGGTAATTTAGGCATTGAGCTAAAAGACCAATGTTTTCATTTATGCTATCCTCCAGTCGCTCTCGAATTCATATTCTTGCTTCATTGTGAACTACAATATGAATAAGACGGATGCGACCATGCCTGAACTTCACAACGTGCTCAAGACTTTTGAGTTCACTATCACTAAGATGGTGTTCAAAAGAAGGAGCGGATAGACAAGGGTGTGTGCCTCTACTATAAGTAGAAGAGGGCACTGGAAGAAGGACTATAAGGTTCTGGTTGCTAAAAGGAGGGCACTAGGTGCTTCTGGCACTGAACATCTATATTTGTTATTAAGGTAAACATGTTCATTAATAGCGCTAACTGCTTGGTATTAGATATCGGATGTGGTTGTCACATTTGTGCGAATGTGAAGGGGCTCATGTGTCTTAGGACAGTTAGGGCGGGTGAAGTCGTCTTACACGTGGAAATGAAGCAAGAGATGCTAACTGAACGTGTGGGGACTTATGTGTTAGACTTACCCTTTGGTTTTAGATTAGAACTTAATGATTGTCATCTAGTTCTTTCTATTACTCGCAACATGTATTTGTTGCATTATGGATTTGATGTTCTTAATATACAAAATAAAAGACTCAAACTTAGTAATCATGAAAGCCCGACTTACTTATGGCATTGTAGAACTTGATCATGTAAACGAGAAAAGAATTGCAAGGTTAAGAAAGTTAGACTACTTAACCCCATTCGACTATGAGTCTTATGGAGATTGTGAGTCTTATCTCGCGGGCAAGATGATCAACATACCCTTTTTCTGGGAAAGGGGTGCATGCCAAAGAAGTTCTAGAGTTGATCTACAATGATGTTTGTGGACCATTGTCCACTCTAGCTAGGGGTCACTTCGGATACTTCATCACTTTTACTGATAATTTCTCAAGATACGGATATGTGTATCTTATGAAACACAAATTCGAATCTTTTGAGAAATTCAAAGAGTTTAAGGTTGAGGTAGAGAAGCAACTTGGTAAAAGTATCAAGACTTGAAATTACATGGAATACCTTAGCCATGAATTCACTGATTACTTGAAGTTACATGGAATCCAGTCACAATGGACTCCTCCCGGAACACCTCAGATGAACGGTGTGTTCGAGAGGAGAAACCAAACCCTGTTAGACATGGTGAGGTCCATGATGAGCTTCTCCTCTCTTCTGACATTCTTATGGGGATACGCTTTACAAACCTCAATTTACATTCTGAATAGGATTCCATCTAAATCGGTTGAGCATAAACCATATGAACTATGGTGCGGCAAGAAGCCAACATTTACACATATCAACATGGGGTTGCCCCGTGATTGTGAAAAGGATGCTTACCGACAAGTTGGAATCCAAAGGTGAAAAGGGTTACTTTGTGGGATATCCTAAGGAAACTAAAGGATATTACTTCTATCTACTTGAGAAATAATCAGTCATTGTTTCTAGGCAGACCAAGTTCCTCGAAGAAAACTATGTCTTTAAGTTACAAGGTCGTAAGCTGATAGAACTTGAAGAAATTCAAGAACCACAAATTAACAAAGAGATTGATATCTTGTCAAAGTAACATGACAAGGAATCAGTGGGAGCATTCAACAACTTTCACGGTGGGAGTCTTGTTGGAATTTAGATGCACGTAAAACACGTAATCACATGCGCAACAGAAATTAAGTTCACCAACAACGAACAGTTAATTGCATACAAATTACAATAATCTTAACGAGAAATCTTACAGTAGGTTGAGCGCAGATTTCTCTACTATGGTATCCACGTAATCCCCAATTATAGACTTGCACGGATTTGCCAGCGTTCCCGAGACAGACTTGCTAGGAAAATCCAAACTCTAGATCTTATGGAGAATTCCCTGGAGCTTGTATATATATGGAGGCTCAGCTTAAACCCTAAGCTAGCCCAATTAGGGAAAAAAATCTCTAATCTTGAATTAAATTAATTCCTTTTAATTTAATTCCCTAAATATAAATCTCTACGCATTTAAATGTCTTATATGAAAATCTCTACGATTTATTTCCATATGCATTACATCCTACAATTATATTCCAAATATAATTATTGGGAATTCTTATTTAATTAAATCCAATTTAATTAAATATTAATAATAATTAATTCCAAATTAATCTATTATTAATTACATCTCCATAAATTAAATATTAAATCCAATTTAATATTTAATCAACCAACTATAATCCATAAAAGAGAATTACTTGTTGTGTGACCCATAGGCCCTCATATACCGAGCAATTAGTCAAACTAACGGTCTTAATTGAACCCTAGTCAATAAATTGAGACATTCTCAATATATGAGGTACGTTGCGAGAAACATGTAACTACCTATAACTGAAACGTGGGCAATTGCGATTTCCTCCTTTCATTCACGAATACTCGATTAGTCTTGAACATGATGAAGTGTCTATTCAAATAACTTAATCAATTTATCTCAAATCACTAATTGATCATTATTGTCACACTTAGTCACAAAGTCTAAGTTGATGTGCATTGGCTAATGACTTTGATCCAATTATGATGAGAAGATGAGTATTCTCTCTAAATCCACTTTGAGAAATGAATCCTTTTCTTGGCTCAACTACCACACACATGCACTTCATTATGAACCCAATCCAAGCAGTATCTACCCATGGAAGGGTGCAAGCATTGTTCATGGTCAAAGTTCATCATCCCACACATGTCGTGTGTATTGACCTCAAGTCAAAGGAGTATCGCATCGCTCCCACTAACCGAGACACCCGTAGAAACATATAGTGGAAATACATCAAACGGTTTCTCGGATGGGTATACCAATACCCTCTAAGGTATTTGTGCATCCATCATGAGATACCTAGTATCTCGTAGTAAGTGAGATCTTACTACACTCTCTAAGAGTATGATGCAGATCGCACACCAATCTCCATTGCATCATCAATATCCCATTCTTGATGATCCTTGATCGGGGCTATTTGAGAATCATGCTTAAGTCATCTGAGTTCTCACAACCTCAATGACAACAATGACTCATGGGAACACTTGCATGAATAAATGCAAACAATCAAATATGATATTCAAACAAGTGTATTGCCATACATTAATATTAAATGAACTATAATATTAAATCAAACTGAATATCATCGAGTATTATGTCCTTAAAATAGATTGTCTCTAGGACACTAACACTAATAATCTCCCACTTGGACTAGAGTCAATCACCTACATGTCTAACCCCTAGACCATCAAATGTGTAGTGTGTACATGAACACTCAGTGTTTTGGTGAAAGGATCTGCCAAATTAAATATATGTGGGAATACATTTTAATTCAATTTCTCCTATCCTTATGATCTATCAGATCAAATTATAAGTCTGGTACTGCTTATCAATCTCGGTTCCTTTGCTTGCGCAATCGCACCAACGTTGTCTCAATACAAGTTTATTAGACAACTGACACTCGGAACTACCCCTAGTTCTCTTAAGAACTATAAAATTCAGACAGCCACATTGAGGCTTCTGATACAGCAATGTACTCAGCTTTGATTGTTGAATCTGTGGTCATCTCTTGCTTGGAACTATTCCAACTGACCGCCCCATCATTGAGAGTGAAACGTAACCCGACTGTAATTTGTAATCATCACAGTTGGATTGGAAACTTGTGTCAGCTTAACTAGTCACTACTAGTTCTGACTGTCCACCAAGGAAACATTATTTAGTTTGTCTAAGATACTTCAGAATGGTCTTGAAAGCAATCCAGTGAGACTCACCCGGATTCTGTTGATATCTACCAGTGATGTTGATAGCGTAGGCCACGTTTAGCCTAGTGCAAGTCATGGCGTACATGATTGACCCAATTGCAGATGCATATGGAATATCGTTCATGTGCTTGATATCAGCTTCACTAGAAGGACAATCCTTCTTTGACAGCTTTATCCCATGATTTGTCGGTAGAGGCCCTCTCTTAGAGTTCTTCATCGCAAAACGCTTCAACACCTTGTCTACATAGGTGGACTGTGACAACCTCAACATCCTCTTGGATCTATCCCTGTGGATCTTGATCCCTAGGATTTAGCAAGCTTCACCAAGACCCTTCATCATGAAGGTCTTTAACAACAAATCTTTAACGGACTGCATTAACGGGATATTGTTTCCCAAAATCACTATGTCATTGACATACACGATTATGAAACAATATTCTTCCTGCTGCGTTTACAATAAACGCAAGGATCTTTCGAATTTCTGATGAAGTCAAAAGGGACTTGATAGCTTCATCAGATCGGATATTCCAACTCCTAGAAGCTTGCTTCAATCCATAAATGGATATCTTTAGTTTGCATACTAGATTAGAATTTGACTTAGATATAAAACCTTCATGTTGAGTCATAAACACTTCCTTATCAATGTCTCCATTGAAGAAAGTTGTTTTGACTTCCATCTATCAAATCTCATAATCATAGTGTGCTCCTATCGCAAGTAAAATTCGAATGGACTTGATCTTTGCAACTGGTGAGAAGGTCTCGTCATAGTCAATGCCTTTGCGTTGACTATAACCCTTCACTACCAACCTAGCTTTGTAGGTTTGTACTTTGCCATTTGCATTGGTCTTACGCTTGAGGACCCATTTGCAAAATATGAGTCTAACCCCTCTAGGCAACTCAACCAAGTCCCAGACTTGATTGGTGTACATCGAGTCCATCTCGGATTTCATGGCTTCATTCCACTTCCCTGAATCAATATCTGATATTGCTTCAGAGTAAGTATTAGGATCATCTTTATCCGGTATGTCCACATTATCGAGTTCCTCCAAGAGGTAACCGTATCTTATAGGCGGATTACGAATCCTAATTGACTTACGGAGCTGTGGTTGTGTGCAGGCTATACATTCTGATCGTGAAAATTTTGTGGTACATTGATTTCATCAATGTCCGGAGACTCCTCAAGAGCTACACTTTCATATGCCTCTTGGGCGGGAGTTTGAACTATGTTGTTCTCATTCAGCCCACTTGGAGGTTCTTGCACAGGCAAGCCAACTCCGATTACTCTCCCACTGGCTGAAAGACAATCACCTAGTGAAAGACTCCCACCGTGAAAGTTGTTGAATGCTCCCATTGATTTCTTGTCATGTTGCTTTGACAAGATTTCAGTCTCTTGGTTAATTTGTGGTTCTTGAATTTCTTCAAGTTCTATCAGCTTACAACCTTGTTCCTTAAAGACATAGTCCTTTTTGAGGAACTTGGTTTGCCTAGAAACAATCACTGATTGTTTCTCAGGTAGATAGAAGTAACATCCTTTAGTTTCCTTAGTATATCCCACAAAGTAACTCTTTTCACCTTTGGATTCCAACTTGTCGGTAAGCATCCTTTTCACAATCACGGGGCAACCCCATATTTGATATGTGTAAAAGTTGGCTTCTTGCCATGCCATAACTCGTATGGCGTATGCTCAATTGATTTGGATGGAATCATATTCAGAATGTACATTGAGGTTTGGAGTGCGTATCCCCATAAGAATGTCGGAAGAGAGAAAAAGCTCATCATGGACCTCACCATGTTTAACAGGGTTCGGTTTCTCCTCTCGGACACACCGTTTATCTGAGGTGTTCCGGGAGGAGTCCATTGTGACTGGATTCCATGTAACTTCAAGTAATCACTGAATTCATGGCTAAGGTATTCACCTCCTCGATCTGATCAAAGAGTCCTGATACTCTTACCAAGTTGCTTCTCTACTTCAACTTTGTACTCCTTGAATTTCTCATAGGATTCGGACTTATGTTTCATAAGATACACGTATCCGTTTCTCGAGAAATCATCAGTAAAAGTGATGAAGTAATCGAAGTGACCCCTAGCTAGAGTGGGCAATAGTCCACATACGTCATTGTGGATCAACACTAGAACTTCTTTGGCATGCACCTCTTTCTCATAAAGGGTTCATTGATCATCTTGCCCATGAGACAAGATTTGCAATCTCCATAAGACTCAAAGTCTAATGGGGTTAAGTAGTCTAACTTTCTTAACCTTGCAATTCCTTTCTCATTTACATGATCAAGTCCACAATGCCATAAGTAAGTCGGGTTTTCATGATTACTAAGTTTGAGTCTTTTATTTGTATATTAAGAACACTACATCCACAATGCAACAAATGTAAACCATTCACCATAGGGGCATTCCCATAAACCATTCAACGTGAAATAACAATTATTATCACTAAAATTGAAGGAATGACCCTCAATGTCTAACATAGGAATGAAAGTAATGTTGTGAGTAATAGGAAGAACGAAATGACAATCATTAAGTTCTAATCTAAAACCAAGGGGTAAGTCTAACACATGAGTCCTCACACGTTCAGTAGCAACTCTTGCTCCATTTCCACGTGTAAGACGACTTCACCCGGCCTAACTGCCCTAAGACATATGAGCCCTTTCACATTTGTACAAATGTGTGAGCCATATCCGGTATCTAATACCCAACAGTTAGCACCTATATGTGGATATGTCTATCTTAATAACAAACATACATGTTCCAGTGCCAGAAGCACCTAGTGCCTTCCTTTTAGCAACCAGAACCTTATAGTCTTTCTCCTAGTGCCCTCCTCTAGTTATAGTTGTGGCACACATTCTTGTCTACCCGCTCCTTCTTTTGAACACCATCTTAGTGGTAATGAACTCAAAAGTCTTGAGCATATTGTGATGTTCAGGCATGGTCGCATCCGTCTTATTCATATTGTAGTTCACAATGAAGCTAAAATATGAATCCGAGAGCGACTGGAGGATAGCATAAATGAAAACGTTGGTCTTTTGGCTCAAAGCCTAAATTACCAAGTTATCAATTAGGCCTATCATCTTAAGCATATGAGGTGAAATCTTCTCTCCTTTAGCTAACCGGCATTTGAACAGATATCTTATCACTTCATAAATCTTAGAACGAGATTCAGAATCAAAGAGATCCTTCAAATGCTTGAGCATTTAGAAGAGACCCATTTTCTCATGTTGCCTTAAGCAATTCGGGAGTCATGCCGAGCAACATCATCCTTTTGATGCTTATTCTGAGCTGCTACGTCAAACGTAGCTGTCTCAAGAAACCAGCTGCAGGAGTAACAGGGATTGGCGTGTCCAACACGTACTCAATCTTTTCTTGCCTTAGCACCAAACACACGTTTAGGTGCCAGTTCAGAAAATTTGGCCTAGCCAATTTGTTTATTTTTCAAAACACATCTCAATAACAGTTATACATTTCAACTAACCAAGAGAAATAAAATAAAATGGGAATTAAACACATAATTCATATGATCAATATTCAGCAATCAAAATAAACATGGCCTTTCTTTTGTGTTTATTTTGTCTCCATTATTTTCACATACTTAACGACCTCATCGGAAAAGTACGCATTTATATCTAATATAAATCATAATGGACTAGGATCCACATTACTACCATCATAATCCCAGCGAGGGTTGATCATTATGACAACATAACTGTTAGGTCTCCAAACCAATTGCTAGATTGCAACTCCTAGTTGTCGAACCTAGTTCGACGGATGTCACTTACCCTTTGTTCCCCGCGAGGGCTAGCGAAACAAAGTAAAGTTGGTTTATAACCATCAAGCGGCGACATTTTCATGTCCCTATAAAAGTTTCGTTAGATGTAGATCCGAGCAAAAGGGTCTTTAAGTACTCATTGGAACGAAATCTCCGGTTTACTTCTAATTTCAATGGAAGACATCTTATCAAGTTAATGAGAAAACCATATTTTAGTGAGGAAAATTTTAAAGGTGGGGTATTAATTGCTTAATCGAGATCCAACATGTTAATCTACATCACATTTGAGAAATTATTGGGCGCCGCCTACCCAAATATGATATACACGGACTAACAAATATTGGGTGCTGCCTACCCAAACATGATTTTACACGGACTAACACTTATATGGGTGCCGTCTACCCAAATAATAAATACGGTCCGATAGTTATTGGGTGCCTCCTACCCAAACAGTTATAACGCGGACTGTAAAACGGGTTACCTAATTTAAAGCGATTAAATAAGTTAACAGTGTGTTTTAATAAACCTTTTTGAAAAAAACTTTAATTTCAATTAAAGTTTTTAAGTTTCATAAAATAAAACAATTAATCCAATTAATTATTTGTTGGGAGATGAATTTAATGAAGAAGTTTTGATTAGATCCCAAAACCCTGAGTATGACATGTATCAGAACATCTTGATAGAATAGAATCAGGATCAGGTTTCGTTAGATATTAGGACTCAGGATTATCTGCTCCATGTATAGTCAGCAGATATAAATCAGGAAATGTTAGTATCCTAAAGACTCAGAAGACTCTGAAGAATCATAAATATCCTGAAGACTCAGAAGAATCCTGAAGACCAGAAGATCCTGAAGACTGTTTTTGTACTGATCAAAAGGACCCTGAACAGCTATCTTATGAAATAGTGTTATGTTCATTCCTAGTACAAAAAAACGGAATGTTAGAAACTTGTGAACATTAAGGAAACTATCAGATCAAGGAAAAAGAGTCATTTGTTTGTCTCTTCTTAAACAAAGATTTCAACCAATGAGGAGGCAACAACACTGTACTGAACTGACACTGAAAGTGACATCTCACTGAAGAAATGTCAGAGCTGATATCTTCCAGTTCACAGAAGTTGATGATTGGCTACTTGGCTACATATTTCCTAAAACATACAAGGGAGTGTTCAAACCCTAAAAATAGTCGTTCATCAATAACCAGAAGAGGAAACCCTTGATGATATCTCTTCCAACGGATAGCTTTTCAAGAGTAACCTTTGGAGAATTTGCCTATAAATACCAGTGACCTTCTACATTGAAAGGTTACGGGAAATTTCAAACAACTCAAGAGCTCATTCGTATTATTACAAATTGAAGCACTCAAAAACCCGAGAATTTCTCAAGTGTTTCACATTGGAGAGAGCTCATTCACTAAGCCTAGATTGATAGAAATATCCAAAGCTTAGTAGAGATATCCTACCCTTTGCATTTGTTCTTATTGTAAAGGATATCTCACCCTAATTGGAAACCAACCCAAACCCAAACCCTTTGTTAAGGTAGTTTGAGTGTGTGTATTTGTTGGTGAGTCAGAGTTGTAAAGAGTGAGTAAGCTGCAGTGAGTCAGCCAAAAAACTCTAGAGAAGAAGTTAGTAAGTTACTTGTGGTAGTCTAAACACTTGTGTGTGTTTGAGTTAGTAAGCTGCAGTGAGTCAGCCAGAAAACTCGAGGTAGAAAAGTGAGTAAGCTACAGTGAGTTAGCCTGAAAGCTTTAGGAAGTGGTTAAGGAATTTATCTGAAGATCAGGGAGAGTGGACGTAGGAGCTTGAGTCTCTGAACCACTATAATTGTTGTGTTGTTTCCTTTATGTTCTGCATTTTATCTGTTGCATGATTTTCACTGAAAGCTGATTTTAATTGATATTCAGTTGGAACCAATCCACTGAACTTACATCAAATTGATCACAGCCTTAATCACTGTTTTATTAAAAGGAAGAAGATTTCCAGGAAAACTAAAACGAGTATAAACTTAGGGCCAACCATTCCGCACACTTGAGTAGCTAGAAAAAATAGTTATCAAACTGAACTAGCTCCTCAGGATCTCTGATAAATTCAGGATCAGTTGGGCTAATCTGAAGCTTCTGAAAGCTGCTCAGGATCATTGTCTCAGTAGACTCTGAGTCAGGGCGATCTGTGCTTCTCAGGGCAAAAAATATTAGGATAACCTGACCCATCTGACCTCAGTGAAGAAAAAGTTTTAAAATCACTGAACACGTGTATTCCCCCCCATACACGTGTAAGACTCGTTTGCACCGGGACCAACATTATTTATTGGTCCAACCAATTTCAATTTCAGAATTAAATCAAATAAAATTCTAAAATTTTAAGTTTTAATTTCATTTGTTTTCGGGGGCTCAAGTGCAAATTCGAAATTTAGCACGGGAGGGCATGTCTCAAATCAAATTTGCAAGACAACCCTCCTACATCATCACCCTCCCAAATCGAATCCAATTCGAAATTTCCAAACACCCAATTCGACCAAAAATTACAGAATCCAGTTTCATCATAATTAATCAAATTAATCAACCCAATATTCTCGAAATAGGAACCCAAAATCAGATTTGTCATTCAAAGAAAATAAGGCAACAGGTTCGACTAAATCAGCCATCAGCAACGCAGTGGTGCGCACCATCGAGCCTACGCGAGCCGCCAACGTCACGCCTAGCGTGCGAGCGGCTCGTTGTTGACAACAAGGCGGCAGAAGGGGGTCACGCGGAGCCGCACCCACTTGAGCGAAATTTGGTTCAAAACCAGATCGCTAAACGACGGGACAAGGAAATCGAGACAGCGGTGCATCGCCACTGACTCTTCCTGAATCCGGCGATACGCTGCCTTGAATCGCGTCGAGACGGGCACACAGGCTAAGTCCCGAGTGATAGCAAGTGGTGAGAGTCAAAATCAGAGAGAATCGGCGGCGAACCACCAAGAATCGAGGCGGAGGCATTCGTCTCGAAGAAGAGTCGCGTCGGAGATGATGGTGGAGGCGCGAGTCGGAACGCGGCCTATCGCACGCGACGCGAGGCACGGTGCCTAGCACCGGCCTTCAGCGATGCAGCGTAGCACCGCCGGTCAAGAACGGCCTAAATCACAGGTGAGGTGGGCGGCGAATCCCCATCGAAGGGATACCCTAAGAATCGGTGGGGATGAAGCAAACAAATAACCGAGCGCAACAAAGAAACCAAAAGGGGGTGTGGTATCTAATACCGTGCCCCAACTAATTTTAAAAATATTTAATTAAAATAAGTTTTAATGCAATTAAACAAGAGTCTGAGCTCTGATACCACTATTGGAAATTAGATGCACGTAAAACATGTAATCACATGCGCAGCGGAAATTAAGTTCACCAACAACGAACAGTTAATTGCAGACAGATTACAATAATCATAACGAGAAATCTTACAGTAGGTTGAGCGCATATTTCTCTACTACGGTATCCACGTAATCCCCGATTATAGAGTTGCACGATTTATCAGCGTTGAATCCCGAGACAGACTTGCTAGGAAAATCCAAACTCTAGATCTTACGGAGAAAATATGAAATAATGTTGTTTGTGAATTCCCTGGAGCTTGTATATATAGGGAGGCCCAGCTTAAACCCTAAGCTAGCCCAATTAGGGAAATAAAATCCCTAATCTTGAATTAAATTAATTCCTTTTAATTTAATTCCCTAAATATAAATCTCTACGGATTTAAATGCCTTATATGAAAATCTCTACGATTTATTTTCATATGCATTAAATCCTACAATTATATTCCAAATATAATTATTGGGAATTATTATTTAATTAAATCCAATTTAATTAAAAATTAAATATTAATAATAATTAATTTCAAATTAATCTATTATTAATTACTTCTCCATAAATTAAATATTAAATTCAATTTTATATGTAATCAACCAACTATAATCCATAAAAGGGAACTACTTGTTGTGTGACCCATAGGCCCTCATATACCGACCAATTAGTCAAACTAACGGTCTTAATTGAACCCTAGTCAATAAATCAGACATTCTCAATATATGAGGTACGTTGCGAGAAACATGCAACTACCTATAACTGAAACGTGGGCAATTGCGATTTCCTCCTTTCATTCACGAATACTCGATTAGTCTTGAACATGATGAAGTGTCTATTCAAATAACTTAATCAATTTATCTCAAATCACTAATTGATCATTATTGTCACACTTAGTCACAAAGTCTAAGTTGACGTGCATTGGTCAATGACTTTGATCCAATTATTATGAGAAAATGAGTATTTTCTCTAAATCCACTTTGAGGAATGAATCATTTTCTTGGCTCAACTACCACGCACATGCACTTCATGATGAACCTAATCCAAGCCATATCTACCAATGGAAGGGTGCAAGCATTGGTCATGGTCAAAGTTCATCATCCCACACATGCCGTGCGTATTGACCTCAAGACAAAGGAGTATCGCATCGCTCACACTAACCGAGACACCCGTAGACACATATAGGGGAAATACATCAAACGGTTTCTCTGATGGGTATACCAATACCCTCTAAGGTATTTGTGCATCCATCAAGAGATACCTAATATCTCGTAGTAAGTGAGATCTTACTACACTCTCTAAGAGTATGATGTAGATCGCACACCAATCTCCATTGCATCATCAATATCACATTCTTGATGATCCTTGATCGGGGCTATTTGAGAATCATGCTTAAGTTATCTGAGTTCTCACAACCTCAATGACAGCAATGACTCATGGGAACACTTGCATGAATAAATGCAAACAATTAAACATGATATTCAAACAAGTGTATTGCCATACATTAATATTAAATTGTTGGTCTCGGTGCTAACGAGTCTCACACGTGTATGGGGGGGGAATACACGTGTTCAGTGATTTTTAAAACTTTTCTTTCACTGAGGTCAGATGGGTCAGGTTATCCTGATGATTTTGCCTCGAGAAGCCACAGATTGCCCCGAGTCAAAGTCTCATCGAGACAATGATCCCGAGCCGCTTTCGGAAGCTTCAGATTAGCCTAACCGAGCTCGAAGTTTATCGAGATCCCGAGATGCTTGGATCGATAATTATCTTCTTGAACCCCTCAAGAGAGAGTTAGTTGTTTTTGGTAACTATCTGTTTTAGCTACTCAAGTGTGCTGAATGGTTGGCCCTAAGTTTATACTCGTTTTAGCTTTGCTGAAAATCTTCCCTTAAATAAAACAGTGATTAAGGTTGTGATCAATTTGATGCAAGTTCAATTGGATTGGTTCCAATGAATATCGATGAATTATGCTTTCAAAGTGAAAAAAAACATGCAAATGTATAATAATGCAAAGATGAAAAACAAAACAACACAAAGAATTATAGTGGTTCGTGAGACTCAAGCTCTTACGTCCACTCTCTCTGACCTTCAGAGAAATTCCTTAACCACTTCCTAAAGCTTTCTGGCTAACTCACTGTAGCTTACTCACTTTTCTACCTTGAGTTTTCTGGCTGACTCACTGCAGCTTACTAACTCAAACACACACAAGTGTTCAGACTACCACAAGTAGCTTACTAACTTCTTCTCTAGAGTTTTTCGCTAACTCATCAGAAGCATTAACTCTTTATTACTCCAACTCACCAACAAAACACACACAAACTACCTTAACCAAGGGTTTGGGTTTTGGGTCGTGTTGGGAGATGAATTTAATAAAGAGAGATTTTGATTAGATCCCAAAACCCCTGAGTATGACATGTTCAGGACAATCTTGATAGTTGAGTCAGGATTTTGTTTTAGAGTATTCAGGATGTTATCTGCAAAATGTATAGTCAGCAGATATAGATCAAGATAGGTTTTGAAGACTCAGTAAGTTTGTGAAGAAAACCGGTTTCAAAAGATGAAACGAAGTTTTCAAGATTCAAGATGAAATCGAGAAATCAAGACTCAGCAGGAAATCGAGATATCAAGACTCAAGGAGAAATCAAGACTCAAGATGAAGACTCAAAGATATCGGCCAAGATATATCGTGAAGACTGGAAGTCATCAAGACTCAAGTCATCAAGACTCGTAAGATCCTCAAGACGCAGAAGATGTAAGATCAAGATCGAAGATCAAGGATATCAAGGCACAATAATTACTGAAGACTTAGTAATGTACTGAATGCTCAGTATAAACCTGAATGTTCCGAGGCACTAAAAATATATATCTGAAGGATTCAATACTGAGAAGAACGCGATTCCTTAGAAGAATAGATATTGCCCAAGACATTCCCATGCAGAAAAAAGGAACTAAGATAAAGTGATGTTAAGGTTATATCACTCAGAGATGTAACCAAAAAGAGCCGTTGTGGTTGTCTACCTTTAAGCGGAGACAAAGTCAAAAAAAAAGAAGAAGACAAAGATTGTACATTATCGACATCGACAAATGACAAAGTCATCAAAACATGTCAAGAGTACTATATTCGATCGCAAAAAGTGATGACCAGCTACATGAAAAGCAGTTTACCTAAAACGTGCTAGGGAGTCTCAAACCCTAAATATAGCCGTTCATCACACACCATAAGAGGAAACTCATGGAGCTATCTCTTCCAACGGATAATTTTTCAAGAGTGACCTTGGTGCCTGCCTATAAATACTTGTGACCCTCTACATTGAAGGTTACGGGAAATTTATAAGCAACTCAAGAGCTCGAACTTTTTATTGCAAGTTGAAGCACTCGAAAACCCAAGAATTTCCCAAGTGCTTTATTTCGAAGAGAGCTCATTCCACTAAGCCTAGCTTGATAAGATATATCCAAAGCTTAGTCGAGATATCCTAGGCTTTGCATTGTTCTTAATTGTAAAGGATATCTCATCCTAGTTGGAAACCAACCAAGAAACCCCAAACCCTTTGTAAGGTAGTTTGAGTGTGATTGTTGGTGAGATTGGAGTTGTAAAGAGTTAATAAACTACAAGAAGGTAGTCAGAAAGCTCTAGAGAAGAAGTGAGTAAACTATCTTGGATAGTCAGAAAGCTTGTGTGTGTTTTGAGTTAGTAAACTACAGAGGTAGTCAGAAAGCTCAATATAAAAGGTTAGTAAACTACAGAGGTAGTCAAAAAACCTTAGGAAGTGATTAGTGAATTTCTCTGAAGAGATCAAAGAGAGTGGACGTAGGAGCTTGAGTCTCTGAACCACTATAACTTGCTGTGTTATTTGCTTTCTGTTTTGCTTTGATTAACTGTTGCATATCTTTAAACTGAAAGAATATTTTCACTGACATTCAGTTGGAATCAATCCACTGAAGTTGCATCTGAACTGAATCACAGCCTAATCATTGTTCCATTAAAAAGGATGGTTTTCAGCAAAGCATAAAACGAGTATAAACTAAGGGCCAACCATTTCGCACATCTGAGTAGCTAGAACAGATAGTTATCAAACTGAACTTACTCTTATGAGAGTTCAGTAAGTTAGTTATCTGATCCAAGCAGCTCAGGATCTCTGAAAACTCAGGATCAGTTGGGATTATCTGAGGTATCTGAAAGCAGCTCAGGATCACTGTCTCAGGTAGACTTTGACTCAGAGCGATTTGTGCTTCTCAGGACCAAATCATCAGGACAACCTGACCCAAGCTGACCTCAGTAAAGAAATGTTTTAAAAACATTGAACACGTGTATTCCCCCCCATACACGTGTAAGACTCGTTTGCACCGGGACCAACAAGTGGTATCAGAGCAGTGGTTCAACTTGACCACCTTCTTTGTTGACCAAAGTCTTATTTGCTAATATACTTGTGGTCTATCTGAACAGATCTTAATTGCTGAATTCTTAAAAGACTCAGGCAAAATGTCTTCTAAGAAACTTCCCATGTTCTCAGTAGAGAACTATGATTTATGGAGACTGAGAATGCAGACTCACCTGTATTCTAAACATGAACGTATGTGGAGAGTGGTCTCTGAAGGGCCATTCAAATTTACTGTGGTGAATCCCAGAGGAACAGAAAATGAGAGAAATGATCCCCGAATAGAATTTCCTAAGTCTGATGACCAACTGACTCCTGAGGAGAGGAAGTTAGTCAATCTAGACTATACATTACAAAAGACACACTATACATTACAATTGATGATGGTGTGATGGGAATGATTTCTCACTGTAATATTGCAAAAGAAATTTGGGATACACTAGCAGTAATGTGCCAAGGCACAGATCATATCAAGGAAAACAAACTTTCAGTTGCCATTGGAAAGTTTGATAGGTTTGAAATGGAAGAAGGTGAATCTATAGACAAATTGGAAGTCAGATTCACTAGCATTATGAATGATCTGAATGCACTTGGAAAGAGATATCCACAGAGAGAAGTGGCATTGAAAATTCTTAGAGGTCTTTCTAAGAAATGGGATATTCATGCAGTGGTGATTGAAAACACCAAAAATATTGATTCAATGCCATATCAACAAGTCTTCTCTGAGCTGAAAGCTTATGAGTTCGTAATTGATAAGAAATCTAAGAAAGCTGACAGCAAAGATGATTCATCATCTAGCAAAAATGTGGCTTTCAAAGCCAAGGATAAAACCTGTAAAACTAGAAAGTCTGAGAACTCCCTTGCTAAGAATCGGGATGAGCTTGAGGATAAGCTAGCACTGATGGCAAGGAGGTTTGAAGGACTTAATAGTCGATATGGAAAATACAAAAACTATTACAGGAATCACAGGTACCAGAAGAAAGCTGAGGACAAATCAACTGAGAAGAAGAAGGACCTGAAAGCTGAAGGATCTTCATCCAAAAGGAAGGACTCCAAGTCCAAAGAAGAAAGTGATCAGGATGATGATGCCAACAGATGCTACAATTGCCAAAAGAAAGATCACTTCCAGTATGATTGTCCTGACCTAAGTGCTAAGGAGAGAAGAGAAAGACAAGCTAAAAGAGACAAGAAGTTCTCTAGCAAGAAAGCCATGGTTGCAGAAGAAGAACATTCGGAGGAAGGATCTAGTTCTTCAGATGAAATATTCTCAGACAGTGAAAGTGATGATCTCTGTTTAATGGCTGTTGAGGAGGTAAACTCTTCTTTCTCTGTTTTTGCTCCTACACTAGCACAAGAGTTATCAAGTTCAACTGTAAACAGTCAATTTGACCTGATGGATTCTTTTGAGAGTCTGATGAAGGACTATGCTGTTTTACAAGAACTGCTAAATGAAACTCAAGAGCAGAATAAGGAACTGAAGGCTGAAAATCTTAAGTGGAAAGACTCTAGCAATACTGAAATCACTTCTCAATTAATGGGAGCTACTGATGAACTGGATGTTCTGAAAGTACAACTCTCAGAGAAAGAGAAGTTGATAGTGACCCTGAATGAAAAGCTAGAGAAATCCACTGAAGAGATTCAGCTGATCAGAACCAAGTTCAATGACCTCTCTGAGAAGCATGAAACTCTACAGAACTGTGAGGATAGTGCGCAGAAGAAGCTAACTCTATTGAATACTGCATCTAAAGTAATAGATGAAATTCAGAGTTATCAGAGACCTGCCACTATAAAATCTGGATTGGGATACATTCCAGGGGGAACCTCACAAGGTCATCTGAATGCTGCATCAAGTAGCAAGAAGACAATGCTTGTTAAACCAGTGGCACCTACACTTCGAACTGAAGAAATGGCCAAGGTTTTAGACAAGGGAAAAGGACCTATGGTTCCAGTAAAATTGAATGATCAGGTAAGAAAGCCCAAACCTCAGGTGAAGGCTGGAAAACCTGAGCACTCAGTAGGAAAATTTTAGGCAAGTACTTCGAAGCCTCAGGCTAAGAATGCAAACCTGAAAGGATCTACACTGAACCATCAGAGGAATCTTCAGAAGAGAAACACTCAGCAGAGACATTCTCAATTGAAGAGACCAAATCCTCAGTATACTGAAAGACCCAAATTTCAGTACAGGCAACCTGAACCCCACTTTCCTAAGGGTAAAGGTTACCTGAACCCGAGTCAGCAAAGATTAAGACCGGCTGCACAGAAGCCAATGCAAATGAACAAAAGGCCTGTACCAAAGAAAAATTCTAAGGCTCATGTTCATGCCAAGGCTAGCACTCATACACAGGACACTGCTAAGGCACTCAGAGTAGTAAATGTGTATGTAGATGTTTATGGAAGACAGATCAGCCACTCTAAAGTGATTAGAGTTGTCAGGCAGATTTGGATTCCGAAAGGTACAACTAACCTTGTAGGACCCTACACAAATTGGGTACCTAAGAATTGATCTATTTTTCAGGAGAAAAACAAGGGATCTGAGCTGATTGAAGATCACATAGCACTGATGAGTGGAGATGAAATTGCCCCTGTTGTATGGTATCTTGACAGTGGATGCTCAAGACATATGACAGGATTCAAGAAGATACTCAGTAACTATGTTGAACAAAGAGGCCCTCAGATCACATTTGGAGATAACTCCAAGGGACAGACTGAAGGATATGGAACTTTGGAAATCGACTCAGTTCATATCCTTGGTGTTTCATATGTATCTGGATTAAAGCATAATTTGCTTTCAATAAGCCAATTCTGTGATAAGGGTTTTAATGTTGAGTTCTCTAAGAACTTATGTTATGTGAAAGATGATATCTCACAGAAAATATTACTAACTGGTACAAGAAAAGGAAATGTGCATCTTGCTGATTGGAGTTCAACTCCTAAATATACATGTTTGGTTGCTAAAAGTTCCACAGATACCAGTTGGTTATGGCATAAAAGGATGAATCACCTGAATTTCAAAACTCTAAATAAACTTTCAAGATTAGCTCTTGTGAGAGGGTTTCCAAATGAAGTGTTCAGTAAGGAACATGTTTGTGATGCATGCCAAAAAGGAAACAAGTTAAAGCATCTTTTAAAAGCAAAGTAGATGTTTCTACTGAGAGAATACTTCAGTTGTTGCATATGTATCTTTTTGGTCCAGTAACACCAGTGAGCACTAATGGCAGGAAATATACATTCTTAGTAGTTGATGACTACTCAAGATATACTTGGGTCATATTCTTACTCAGTAAGAAAGAGACAGATAAAGCTGCCAAATTACTGAAAAGGCTCAGTATTGAAAAGAACCTGAGTGTGGTCAAAATCAGATCTGACAAAAGAACTGAATTTATAAACCATATTATATCTGATTATTGTGCAGGAAATGGAATTACTCATGAAACATCAGCTGCAAGGACCCCTCAACAAAATGGTGTTGCTGAGAGAAGGAACAGGACTTTAAAAGAAGCTGCAAGGACCATGATAGCTGAAGCTGAGATTCCTAAAAGATTTTGGGCTGAAGTTGTCAATACTGCATGCTATTCTCAAAACAGATCCATGCTGACCAAGAGTCAAGGCAAAACACCATACGAGCTTTGAAATGAAAGGAAGCCTCTTGTTTCTTTCTTTCGTGTGTTTGGTTGCAAGTGTTTCATACACAATAATGGTAAAGATCAGTTGAAAACATTTGATAGCAAAGCTGATGAAGGAATATTCTTAGGATATTCTGAAGTTAGTAAAGCTTTCAGAGTTTACAACTGTAGGACTCTTATTGTGGAGGAAACACCTCATGTTGTTTTTTGATGAATCTACTTGTGTTCAGAAGAAACAGGAACATGATGCAGAAGAACTGACCAAGAGAATCACCAGATTATGCCTGAAAAAGAATGACAAATCATCCACTGAACCTGAAAAGAAGAAGTCAGTCACCTTCTATGAATGGAGTGACTCAGACTCAGACATGGAAATTCAGGATGGAATTCAGGATGGTGAGACTCAGGAAAGCCAACACACCAAAGGTGACCAATCTGAACAAACACCAGTTCAGACTCAGGTATGTGATGCCAATGAAGATGTGGTCACAGCTGAGGCAAATTCTGAATCTATCAACCAAAGGGGAACAAATGTCTCTGACAATGTTCTGAATAGAATTTCCCCTGAGGAAGATTGTTGGGAGATGAATTTAATAAAGATATATGATTTTGATTAGATCCCAAAACCCCTGAGTATGACATGTTCAGAATGATCTTGATAGTTGAGTCAGGATTCAATTTTTAGAGTATTCAGGATGTTATCTGCAAAATGTATAGTCAGTAGATATAGTTTAGGATAGGTTTCAAGACTCAAAGGTAAAATCGAGATATCAAGACTCAAGAGATCTCGAGGAATCAAGACTCAAGACGAAGATTCAGCAGTATCGGTCCAAGAGACTCGAGAAGACTCAAGAAGACCTCAAGACTCGGAAGACTCAAGACGCAAGGTCAAGATCAAGATTGAAGATCAAGAATATCGAAAAACTTCAAGAAGGTAATCGAATGCTCAAGATGAACCTGAATGTTCCGAGGCACTGAATATATCTATCTGAAGAATGCAATACTGAGAAGATCGCGATTCCTTAGAAAATAGATATTTGCCAAGACATTCAAATGAAGACAAAAGGAACTAAGTCAGAAGTGTTGTTAAGGTTATTTCAAACTCAGAGTTTGTAACCAAAAGAGCCGTTGAATGTGTCTACCTTTAACTGGAGACAAAAGTCAAAAAGAGAAACACAACATCGCACTGCCATCGATAATCGACAAAGGATGTGTCATTTGAAAAAGGATGTCAGATGTACAAAAGTTCTAGACTGTAAAAAGTGAAGACCGGCTACATGAAAGGCTATTGCCTAAAACGTGTTAGGGAGTTTCAAACCCTAAATATAGCCGTTTCTCACACACCATAAGAGGAAACTCACGAAGCTATCTCTCCAATGGATAGTTTTCAAAAGTGACCTTGGTGTATGCCTATAAATACTGGTGACCATCTACATTGTAAGGTTACGGAAATTTATACTAACTCAAGAGCTCAAACTTATTCTTGCAAAAAAGTTAAAGCACGCGAAAAACTTAGAATTTCCCAAGTGCTTCTATATTGAAGAGAGCTCACTAAACTAAGCCTAGCTTGATAAGATTTATTCAAAGCTTAGTCGAGATATCCAAACCCTTTGCATTGTGCTTCATTGTAAAGGATATCTCATCCTAGTTGGAAACCAACCGAGAAACCCCAAACCCTTGAGAAGGTAGTTGGAGTGTGTTTGTTGGTGAGAAGAGTTGTAAAGAGTTAGTAAACTACGCGGAGTAGTCGTAAAAACTCTAGAGGAGAAGTTAGTAAGCTGGGGTAGTCCGAAAGCTTGTTTGTGTTTGAGTAAGTAAACTACGGAGGTAGTCGTAAAGCTCAAGGTCGGGTTGAGTAAGTAAACTACGGAGTAGTCGAAAACTCGGGTACGAAGTTGAGTAAAGTAAACTACGCGAGGTAGTCGTAAAAGCTTCGAAGTGATTAGTGAATTTCTCGAGGATCGAGAGAGTGGACGAGGAGCTTGAGTCTCCGAACCACTATAATTGTTGTGTTGTTTATTGCTTTCCTTATCTCGTGCTTAACGTTGCATTGACTTGATTTTGAAAGCATACTTTTCATCGATATTGATTGGAATCAATCCAATGAAGTTGCATAATGAATCACTGACCTAATCACTATTTCATAAAGGGAAGGTTTTCAAAGAAAGCTTAAAACGAGTATAAACTAAAGGGCCAACCATTCAAGACGACGATCGAGTAAGCTAGAACAGATAGTTACCAAACCGAACTCTCTTCCGAGGATTGATGAAGTTAGTTATCGATCCAAGCAACTCGGGATCTCTCGACACTCAGGACTCGGTTGGGATTATCTCGAGGTATCTGGAAAGCACTCGGGATCACCATGTCTCGATGAGACTTTGACTCGGAGCGATCTGTGCTTCTCAGAACCTAATCTTTAGGATTATCTGACCCAAGCTGACCTCAGTAAGAAAAAGTTTTAAAAACACTGAACACGTGTATTCCCCATACACGTGTAAGACTCGCAAGACCGGGACCAATAAGTGGTATCGAGCGGTGGTTCAACTTGACCCACTTTGTGTTGACCAAAGTTTTATTTTCAAAAATACTTGTGGTCTATCCGAATCGATCCTATTTCTTTGAATTTTTCTCTTTTCAAAAGATCGATAAAATGTCTTCTAAAAACTTCCCATGTTCTCGGTGGAGAACTATGACCTATGGAGGCCGAGAAGAATGCGGGCTCATCTCAGATTCCAAACATGAGCGTGATGTGGAGAGTGGTCTCTCAAGGACCATTCCAATTCATTGTGGTGAATCCCGGAGGAACAGAAGATGAGAGAATTGATCCTAGAGCAGAATTTCCTAAGTCGATGACCAATCGACTCGAGGAAAGAAAGTTAGTCAATCTAGACTACATTGCAAAAAGACACACTATACAAAGACAATTGATGATGGTGTGATGGGAATGATCTCAACCGTAATATCTTGCTTAAAGAGATTTGGGATACACTATTGTGAATGTGCCAAGGCACAAATCATATAAAAGAAAACAAACTTTCAAAGGGCAATTGGAAAGTTTGATAGTTTTGAAATGGATAATGGTGAATCAAGAGACAAATTGGAAGTCGATTCACTAAAGCATCATGAATGATCTAAATGCACTTGGAAAGAAATATCCACAAAGAGAAGTTGCATTGAAAATTCTTAGAGGTCTTTCTAAGAAATGGGATATTCATGCAAATGGTGATTGAAAACACCAAGAACATTAATTCAATGCCATACCAACAAGTCTTCTCTGAGCTGAAGGCCTATGAATTTGTAATTGATAAGAAATCCAAAAAGGCTGACAGCAAAGATGATTCATCATCTAGTAAGAATGTGGCTCTAAAAGCCAAAGATAAAACTTGTAAAACTAGAGAGTCTGAGAACCCCCATGCCAAAAATCAGGATGAGCTTGAGGAAAAGCTAGCACTGATGGCAAGGAGGTTTGACAGACTTAATAGTAGATTTGGAAAATACAAAAGCTATTACAGGAACCACAGGTACCAGAAGAAACCTGAGGACAGATCAACTGAGAAGAAGAAGGACCTTAAAGCTGAATGATCTTCATCCAGAAAGAAGGACTCCAAGTCCAAGGAAGAAAGTGATCAGGATGATGATACCAACAGATGTTATAATTGCCAGAAGAAAGGTCACTTCCAGTATGATTGTCCAGATTTGAGTGCTAAGGAGAGAAGAGAAAGTCAAGTTAAAAGAGACAAGAAGTTCTCTAGCAAAAAGGCCATGATTGCAGAAGAAGAACACTCTGAGGAGGGATCTAGCTCTTCAGATGAGATATTCTCAGACAGTGAAAGTGATGACATTTGTCTGATGGCCATTGAGGAGGTAAACTCTTCTTTCTCTGTTGTTGCTCCTACACTAGCACAAGAGTTTTCAAGTTCCACTGAAAACAATCATTTTGACCAGATGGATTCTTTTGAGAATCTGATGAAGGACTATGTTTGTTTTTGCAAGGATCGCTAAATAGAACTCAAGAGCGTAATAAGGAACCGAAAATTTGAAAATCTAAAAATGGAAAGACTCTAGCAATATCAAATCACTTCTCAATTAATGGGAGCTCTTGATGAACTGGATGTTTCGAAAGTACAACTCTCAGAGAAAGAGAAGTTCGATAATGACCCTAGCGAAAAAGCTAGAGAAATCCATCAAGAGATTCAAATTTAATCAGACTAAGTTCAATGACCTCTCCGAGAAGCATGAAACTCTACAGAATCAGTGAGGATAGTGCATGAAGAAGTTAACTCTATTGAATAATGCATCTAATGTAATAGATGAAATTCGAGAGTTACCAGAGATCTGTCACTATAAAACTGGATTGGGATACATTCCGGGGAACCTCACAAGGTCATCCGAATCTTCGCATCAAGTAGCAAGAAAACAATCTTTGTAAAACCAGTGGCACCTACACTTTAAATTGAAGAAATGCCCAAGGTGCTAGACAAGGGTAAAGGACCTATGGTCTCAGTAAAACTGAATGATCAGGTTAGAAAGCCCAAACCTCAGGTGAAGGCTAGAAAACCTGAGCACTCAGTTGGAAAGTTTCAGGCAAGTACTTCAAAGCCTCAGGCTAAGAATGCAAACACTGAAAGACCCAGATTTCAGTACAGGCAACCTGAAACCCACTTGCCTAAGGGTAAAGGTTACCTGAACCCGAGTCAACAAAGATTTAGACCGGCTGCACAAAAGCCTAAGCATCTGAACAGAAGGCCTGAACCAAAGAAGAATTCAAAGGCACATGTTCATGCTAAAGCAAGCACACATACACAGAAAGCTGCTAAGGCACCCACAGTAGTAGATGTGTATGTTAATGTTTATGGAAGAAAAATTAGCCACTCTAAAGTGATTAGAGTTGTCAGGCAGATTTGGATTCCGAAAGGTACATCTAACCTTGTAGGACCCTACACAAACTGGGTACCTAAGAATTGATCTGTTTTTCAGGAGGAAAACAAGGGCACTGAACTGACTAAAGATCACATGGCACTGATGAGCAGAGATGAAAAAACTCCTGATATATGGTATCTTGACAGTGGATGTTCAAGACATATGACAGGATACAAGAAAATACCCAGTGACTATGTTGAATAAAGAGGCCCACGGATCACTTTTGGAGATAACTCCAAGGGACAGACTGAAGGATATGGAACTTTGGAAATCGACTCAGTTCATATCCATGGTGTTTCATATGTATCTGGATTGAAGCATAACTTGCTTTCAATTAGCCAATTCTGTGATAAGGGTTTTAATGTTGAGTTCTCTAAGAACTTATGTTTTGTGAAAGATGATACACATCACGTAAAGTATTATCGATCGGTACAAGAAAAGGGAATGTGTATCTTCGATTGGAGTTCAACTCCTAAAGATACATGTTTAGTTGCTAAAAGTTCCACAGATACCAGTTGGTTATGGCATAAAAGAATGAATCATCTAAATTTCAAAACCCTGAACAAGCTTGCAAGATTAGCTCTTGTGAGAGGGTTGCTTTAATGAAGTGTTCAAGAAGGAACATATTTGTGATGCGTGCGAGAAAAGGAAAACAAATAAAGGCATCATTTAAAAGCAAAGTAGATGTTTCTCTCGATGAGAATACTTAAGTTACTGCATATGGATCTTTTTGGTCCTATAACACCAGTAAGCACTAATGGCAGGAAATACATATCATATCTGATTATTGTGCAGCAAATGGAATTTCACATGAAACATCAGCTGCAAGGACCCCTCAACAAAATGGTGTTCTTTGAAAGAAGGAAGCAGGACTCAAAGAAGCCGCAAGGACAATGATAGTGAGGTGATATTCCTAAAAGATTTTTGAAGTTGTCAACACTGCATGCTACTCTCAGAACAGATCCATGCTGACCAAGAGCCAAGGCAAAACACCCTATGAGCTTTGGAATGAAAGGAAGCCTCTTGTTTCTTTCTTTCGTGTGTTTGGTTGCAAGTGTTTCATACACAATAATGGTAAAGATCAGTTGAAAACATTTGATAGTAAAGTCGATGAAGGAATATTCTTAGGATATTCTCAAGTCAATAAAAAGCTTTCGAGTTTACAAATGTAGGACTCTTATTGTGGAGGAAACACCTCATGTTGTTTTTGATGAATCTGCATTTTGTGTTCGGAAGAAACAGAACATGATGCGATGAACCGACTAAGAGGATCACCAGTTAAGCACAAATGTAAAAGATAAATCATCCATCGAACTCCGAAAAAATAAGAAGTCGGTCACTATCTATGATTGGAGTGACTCAGACTCAGATAAAGAAGTTCAGGATGGAACTCAGGATGCTGAGACTCAGGAAAATCAACACTCCAAAGGTGACCAATCTGAACAGACAACAGTTCAGACTCAGGTATGTGATGCCAATGAAGATGTGGTCACAGCAGAGGCAAATTCTGAATCTATCAACCAAAGGGTAACAAATGTCTCTGACAATGTTCTGAATAGAATTTCCCCTGAGGAAGATGATTCCATTTCTCCTTTTATGTTGTTCCCTGAGTTTACTGATTTAACTGAACCTAACATTTCAAATGTTGAGGATATTATTGAAGGGGGAACATCAAGAAGGAAATGGTTAGATAGTCATCCTACAAGTCAGATTGTGGGTGATCTAACTGAAGGTGTTAAAACAAGAAGGTTCCATGGTGAGAGTGCACTATTCTGGCTGCTTCCTATCGAGAGAGAAACTCATCGAGATTGGTGAAGCTCTACAAGATTCTCTTTGGATTCTTCGCTATGCAAGATGAGTGAATCAATTCTCAAGGAATGAAGTATGGGAGCTAGTAGATAGACACGAAAGGCACAATGTCATTGGAACCAAGTGGGTTTTCAAGAATAAAAGAGATGAAAACAACAACATTGTAAGAAACAAGGCAAGGCTAGTTGACAAGGTTATTCCCAAGAAGAAGGCTTGGATTATGATGAAACCTTTGCACTGTTGCAAAAGACTAGAAGCCATCGATTGTTTCTTGCATATGCTGCCCACATGAAGTTCACATCTATCAAATGGATGTGAAAAGTGCATTTTCGAACGCGGTGCTTAAAGAAGAGGTTTATGTGTAACAACCTCCTGGTTTCAAACAGAATGACCAAGTTTACAGGCTCAGAAAAGCTATGTATGGTCTCAAGCAAGCACCCAGAGCATGGTATGATACTCTTTCTCGGTTTTCTTTGACCATGGTTTTGTGAAAGGAATCATTGATAGAACTCTGTTCAGGATAGAGGATGGGGGAAGATATCTTACTAGTTCGGAGATATATGTTGATGAAATCATTTTTGGATCTCCAAACCATCAGCTGTGTGAAAAGTTTTCAACACTAATGAAAGGCAAGTTTGAGATGTTCAATGATGGGAGAGATGAATTTCTTTCTAGGTCTTCAAGTGAAACAATCAAAGGAAGGAATATTCATCAACCAGGCAAAGTACACCAGAGATCTGATTGCCAAATATGGTGTACAGAATTGCAATGCAGTTAGGATTCCCATGAATACTAACTACAAGATGGATCCTGATTCTGAAGGCAAATCAGTAAGCCATACTGATTATAGAGGAATCATTGGATCATTGTTTCTATCTTACTGGCCAAGTAGGCCGGATATAACATTTGCTGTTGGGATATGTGCAAGATACCAAACTAATCCTAATGCTAGTCACATGGAGGCTGCCAAAAAGATACTGAAGTATCTTAAAGGCACAGTGAATAGAGGATTATGGTATCCAGCTGATGATAACCTTGAATTAACCTGGTTACTCGGATGCCGACATGGAGGTTGCAGGATTGACAGAAGTCCACTTCAGAACTTGTCAATTTCTAAGAAGTAAGTCGATATCTTGGTTTTGAAGAATAAGACCTCAAGAGCAAACAAGTACTCATCAAATTTGAATACATGGCTGCAGGAAGTGTTGTGCTTTCAGATTCTTTCGCTCGCATAACAATTAAGGGATTATAAAGTTGTAGCCAATGAAGTACCAATATTTTGTGACAATAATAGTGCCATTGCTAGTTCACAAAAATCCCAGTATTGCACACCGGATGCAAGCATGTGGATATCGACATCACTTCATCGAGAGATCATGTCGAGAAGAAGGACATAAGGATGGAGAAAATTCATCGATAAGCAGAGAGTCGATATCTTGACTAAACCTTTGGGTTGAATCAAGATTTGAGGAACTTTCGATTGAATTAGGGATGTTAGAACCGGTGTATAGAGTAAAAATCAAAAAGTTGAAGATTTTCGGATGCATGAAATTTTTTCGCAATTCTCTACCGAGAAGCTCGGGATAAAATGGAAATATCGAATCGAGTCTCAGAAACTCAGATTTCTTGAAGGACAAGATTTCAAGAAGATATCTTGAACCCATTCAAGATTTTCAAGATATTAATCGACATTTTATCAAGGTCAGTACTCAGTAAGACTGATAGAGGGAAATTAGTCTGAAGAAGTAATGACTCATGCGACTCATTTATTGCTTAAGTAAAACTCAGTAATCATTTGCAATAAATACAAAACACCTGAGGAATGTTTTTAGGCGGGATCATTTTAAATTCCGAAGAAGGTCAACAGTCATTTAATGCTCTTCTACATTAATGACCAATGAGGATATTTTGGCGGCTTACTTTTCGGAGATCGTCGGTTCGTATACCCGATTAATTGGAGATTAATCTCAACCGTTGTTTTTCACCTAACCAACGCAATTCCCCACGATTTCAAAGCTATATATACCCCAATAAGCCATGCAAGCCAAAATTTTTATCAAACCCTTCGTTCCTAAATCCTCTGCAAATAAATCCCCTTTGCCTAGAAAATCCAAACCCTAAAGCTTCAATTATTCTATCAATCTCTAAAATGGCCCCAACCTTGTTCGAGAGATTAGCCGAAACCAACAAGCCGTGGTATGAGTTCGTTGTCTCACTCGAAAGCACAACCAACTCAAAGCCAGAAGAGGAGGCTCTGCACATGATTCGACTGGCTAAACTCACCCATCTAGTCGCAGTTTACTGGACCAGAGTTTGCGTAAAGAGGTAATCGAATTCATCTATAACTTGAAGATAGATGTAGAGGATCATATGCATTCTAAGATTATTGTATCACATTTAGAGTCGTCCAAATACATCGATTTTGAGAGGGATCAGATATAGTTCCAAAAAATCAATGATGTTTTTTGAGCTCGTGGATAGAGGAGAGGATCCTGCGATGTATATGTCAGGTAGAGAGCAGGAGTACTTAGATAGGATTGCTGAGAATCCTGTTAAATTTGAGGCGACATTGCATAAAAGGCACTTGAAACCACAATATCGAGTTCTGATGGATATTGTGAGCAAGAGCATCATGAGTCTTGCGGGGAGTTTTGAACAGATCAGTACCCCGAAGCTCAGATTGATGGCGGCAATCGAGGCCTCACCCACCACCGACTTCAACTGGCTAAAATTTTTGATTCAGACGGTGAGTGAGCAGACCAAAGTTTTGAAGAAGGTTGACGGGGCGATCTCAATAAAAGGCAAGATCCACCATGCCACCAAAATTGCTTATATTTTGGAGATGTGCAGAGAGGAGGAGGATATCTTCGCCAATTCGACCCCATTCCCTAAGTCCAAAATTCTCTTTAAGCCCATTCGCAAAAAAAAAGAGGCCATCGTAGGAAGAGAGAAAAGAAAACAGAATCACCTAAAAGTCTGCTGGCTCTTGAAGAGACTCAACAAACCCGGGGAAGGTTTTGTTAGAGGCAAAGATGGAGCAGGTGCAAAAAATAATGATGGAAAGAACCTTGCCCCAAAGAGCGTAAGATTGGTGGTTCTCACCGATGAAGATGGGCGGTGATTCCTCGAGGAGATTCAACCTGAGGGCCAAACCGCTCAGAGTTCGCCATTGCAAGTTTTGGCTCAGGTTATCTCAAAGGCACAAGAACAGACTGAGGAGCAGGTCTTCTCTGAGGTGCTTGAGACATCTCTAAGTTCATACAAAATTTCTCAGGAAATTTTCAAAGGAACTCAGGCCTCAGAGATTCCTATTGAAAAGTGCCACCAGATAAAAAGAAGAGCCAACTCGTGAGTTAATCGAGGATACGCCACCAGCCTCGTAACCCACTCAGATGCAAACCGAGGGACCCGACCGCACAACCTTCAGAGAGGGCCGAGACTCGGAGCGTAATATTCTTGATGAAGCCCTGAAGTGATCTACTTCTTGATCCCACAGCAGAAGCTTCAACTGAACTAGAGAGCCCGAGATGGAAGAAGGGCGAGGTTGAAGAAGGCGAGTGGAGGAGCAAGGGGGAACGGTTCATTCTTGACCGCTACCCTGAGCTCAGCTCATACCCTGATCTGCAAGATGTTTTCTTCAGATTAAGGACAACTGTGTTCATCCTCAATCAGACTCTTCCCGAGATGCTTGATATTGCTGCTTTCAGAGGGGAAGACTGGTGGAATGAGGAAACAACCTTTCTGACCGACTTCTCAGGGTTCAGAAGGACAAAGCTCAGGATGAAAAACTCCGATTTTGATGAGCTGGTTCAGAGGAAGTTAGCTGAGAGAAAAGCTACTGATGTTGGTGGCCCAAGCAGCGGAGACAAATCTCAAGATGGAGATGGGGACCAACAGGGAGATGCTGAGGATCAGTCTCAGATGGAAAAGGAGACTTCTGTTGCTGATCAACCTAAAATTGGTCAACTCTCAGATCGGTTAAGACTCTTCAGGTACCTTTTGGCACTATTAACAATTATGCCAAAGTGACTGAAAGTTCTATCTTTAATTCTGAATTGTCTGATAAACAGACTGAGGCTCAGTTGGAGACTGGAGCTCAGGATGAAGCTGAAGCTCAGGATGATCAAACAACATAGAAGGTGCAGAAGGTTCCTGAGATTGATCTCACTCCCTTGATGGAGAAACTTGAGAAGGTTGAGCCAATGATGATCAAGATTGCTCAGATGGAAGATACATTGGCCAATCAAGCTCAGAAGATGGAAGGTCTTAGTCACTCTTCAGAGCTGGTGCTAATCCAAAACACTCTGACCTCACAGATGACCTCCATGGAAGATAAACTGAATGAAAAGCTGGAGGGAGTCAAGGATGAGCTCAGTGCTGAAATGAAACTGAAGCACCAGGAGTCAACTGCATTTCTAGAGGTGAAATTGGCAGAGAGGAATGAAGTGATGATAAAATCTGCTGTTGAGGAAATGAGCTCAATGCTCATGACCAAGATGACAGAGATGTTCAAAGAAGCACTCTCTGGCCAGTTTGCCCATTTATCTGAAGAATTTTCTGTGGCCTGGAAGACGAACAAGATCAGATAGAAAGAGAGGTTCGCTGTGTGAGCAAAGAACAATATCACATGGACACAGCACTCTCCAGACTTCTTCCAAATTACGGTGCCAAGAAGGGGAAAAAGGAAGGTGAAGACCTCAGGAAGTTCATGGCACGTACTTTGGAGAAGAAGGCTCAGAAAGATGCTGAAATGTATAATCTAGCCAAAGCCTTAAGAGAAGTCTAAGCTACTGAGAAGTTGAAGTTAACTCAGGTGGAGAAGCCTATCTACACTCAAGTTTCTGAGCAAACCATGCTTGATGTTGCAAGAGAGAAACTGAGTGCTAGAGCAAAGGTTAGAACAAGCCAAGTTGCTGCTGATTTGCCTATGAAGAGGAAAGTCTTGGGCGTTGTTCAACCTGTAAGCAAGCGTGCAAAGGCTTCTAAGCCAATCCAGAGAAAGCTGATTCTGGATGATGAAGAAACGGAAGAATCTGAGTCTCAACCTCAGAAGAAAGTCTTCAACACGAGAGATGCTCTGAAGACACTCCAAATAGAACAAGCTAAGAAAGTTGTTGCTTCGGTCTCAAAAGCGTCTGTGATCAGAAAGAAGATAGATGAAGAGCAGAAGCGAAGGAGTGAATTCAGGAAGTTTGCGAGCAAGAGGAAAGGGACATCAAAAGCACTAAAGTGGCCCCACATTGATAAATGGATGCCTATCAAACTCAACGATATGTGGGAAGAGGTCAAGAGAACCTTCTGGTTCAATTATGATGTTCTCAGGGAATGGAGAGGGGAAAGCTCAGATCAGAATGAAGCTTTCATTGAATATCTCCTAAACTTCTATCCAAAGTATCTGCAGAGCTGGATTAACCTTGCGGATGAAGGAGAGGTACATATAGTAGCCCCTGGTCCATATTCCTATCCTCCTCCGAGACTTGGTAATGGCTTGGTAAATGAAAAAACCATTACTCAAGAAATTGCTCAGTATGCTGGTCAGTTGGGTTTCACAGGAAACAGTCCGGATATTATTATGGAGAGAAATGAGCTGAAAAAGAGATTTTTCGGAATGTTCGACATGGAGGTGTCCGCTGATGAAGTTGAGAATGAAGCAAACTGAAGAGCAGAAGACTGAAGAGCCAAATCTGAAGACTGAAGACTGAAGACTCAGAAGATTCTGTAATCTTTAAATTTTTGTCTTTTTGATTTTGTTGATAAACTCATTGTAATATGTAATGGTATACTCATCATCAATGAAGATTTATCATTATGCTCAAAAGATAATATCTCATTATCTTATTTACATGTCTTTTATTTTGATATACTGAATGAATGTCTCTGAACTGATTGTATGTTGATAAGGGAGAAATTGTCTGAATATGGGGGAAATTGTTTAAGTATTTAGTAATGAACTACTTAAAGAGATTCATTACTGAAGAAATTGCTGAATGATTTAAATTGTTAGGAGTTTCTCTGTTTTAAGAAATTGTTGGGAGACAACCAATCTTGTAATAGGATAAACTGAAACCTGAGTATAGGTTATATGTTTGTAAGAAGATAGGTTTTGGCATCATCAAAAAGGGGGAAATTGTTGGGAGATGAATTTAATAAAGATATATGATTTTGATTAGATCCCAAAACCCCTGAGTATGACATGTTCAGAATGATCTTGATAGTTGAGTCAGGATTCAATTTTTAGAGTATTCAGGATGTTATCTGCAAATTGTATAGTCAGCAGATTTAGTTCAGGATATGTTCTCAAGACTCAAATGTAAAAAGCGAGATATCAAGACTCAAGAGATATCGAGGAACTGAATACTCAAAGATTAAGATTCAAGTATCGGTCCAAGAGACTCGTAAGACTCAGAAGACCTCAAGATTAGGAAGACTCAAGACGAAGATCAAGATCAAGATTGAAGATCAAGAATATGAAAGGCACAAGAATTATCGAAAAACTCAAGAAGTATTGAATGCTCGAGATGAACTCGAATGTTCCGAGGCACTGAATATATCTATCTGAAGAATGCAATACTGAGAAGATCGCGATTCCTTAGAAAATAGATATTTGCCAAGACATTCAAATGCAGACAAAAGGAACTAAGTCAGAAGTGTTGTTAAGGTTATTTCAAACTCAGAGTTTGTAACCAAAAAAGATAGATTGAAGGTGTCTACCTTTAACCGGAGACAAAAGTCAAAAAGAGGAAGACGACACATGCCACCATACGACAATCGACAAAGGATGTGTCGTCGAAAAAGGATGTCAGATGTACAAAAGTTCCAAACTGCAAAAAGTGAAGACCGGCTACATGAAAGGCTATTGCCTAAAACGTGTTAGGGAGTTTCAAACCCTAAATATAGTCATTTCTCACACACCATAAGAGGAAACTCACGAAGCTATCTCTCCAACGGATAGTTTTCAAAAGTGACCTTGGTGTATGCCTATAAATACTGGTGACCCTCTACATTGTAAGGTTACGGGAAATTTATACGCAACTCAAGAGCTCAAACTTATTCTTGCAAAAGTTAAAGCACTCGAAAAACTTAGAATTTCCCAAGTTCTTCTATATTGAAGAGAGCTCACTAAACTAAGCCTAGCTTGATAGGATTTATCCAAAGCTTAGTCGAGATATCCTAACCCTTTGCATTGTGCTTCATTGTAAAGGATATCTCATCCTAGTTGGAAACCAACCGAGAAACCCCAAACCCTTGAGAAGGTAGTTGTAGTGTGTTTGTTGGTGAGAAGAGTTGTAAAGAGTTAGTAAACTACGCGGAGTAGTCAGAAAACTCTAGAGGAGAAGTTAGTAAGCTACAGGGGTAGTCTGAAAGCTTGTTTGTGTTTGAGTAAGTAAACTACGGAGGTAGTCAGAAAGCTCAAGGTCGGGTTGAGTAAGTAAACTACGTGGAGTAGTCAGAAAACTCAGGGCCGAGTTGAGTAAGTAAACTACGCGAGGTAGTCAGAAAGCTCAGAAGTGATTAGTTAATTTCTCTGAGGATCAGAGAGAGTGGACGTAGGAGCTTGAGTCTCTGAATCACTGTAATTGCTGTGTTGTTTATTGCTTTCCTTATCTGTGCTTAACTGTTGCATTGACTTGATTTTGAAAGCATACTTTTCACTGATATTCAGTTGGAATCAATCCACTGAAGTTGCATAACTGAATCACAGCCTAATCACTATTTCATAAAGGGAAGGTTTTCAGCAAAGTTTAAAACGAGTAAGGGCCAACCATTTCGCACGACTGAGTAGCTAGAACAGATAGTTACCAAACTGAACTCTCTTCTGAGGATTCAGTAAGTTAGTTATCTGATCCAAGCAACTCAGGATCTCTGACACTCAGGACTCAATTGGAATTATCTGAGGTATCTGAAAGCAGCTCAGGATCACTGTCTCAGTAGACTTTGACTCAGAGAGATCTGTGCTTCTCAGAACCTAATCTTCAGGATTATCTGACTCAAGCTGACCTCAATAAGAAAAAGTTTTAAAAACACTGAACACGTGTATTCCCCCCCATACACGTGTAAGACTCGTTTGCACCGGGACCAACAAAGATGATTATCTTTCTCCTTTTCTGTTGTTCCCTGAGTTTAATGAACTAACTGAACCTAACATTTCAAATGTTGAGGATATTATTGAAGGGGGAACATCTAGAAGAAGTTGGTTAGATAGTCATCCTACAAGTCAGATTGTGGGTGATCTAACTTAAGGTGTTAAAACAAGAAGGTTCCATGGAGAGAGTGCACTATTCTGCTGCTTCCTATCAGAGAAAGAGCCTACTAAGATTGAAGAATCTCTACAAGATTCTCATTGGATTACTGCTATGCAAGAAGAGCTGAATCAATTCTCAAGGAATGAAGTATGGGAGCTGGTGGATAGGCCTGAAAGGCACAATGTTATTGGAACCAAGTGGGTATTTAAGAATAAAAGAGATGAGAACAACAACATTGTAAGAAACAAGGTAAGGCTAGTTGCACAAGGTTATTCCCAAGAATAAGGCTTGGATTATGATGAAACCTGTTTCTTGCATATGCTGCCCACATGAAGTTCACAGTCTATCAAATGGATGTGAAAAGTGCATTTCTGAACGGTGTGCTTAAAGAAGAGGTTTATGTGGAACAACCTCCTGGTTTCAAACAGAATGACCAAGTTTACAGGCTCAGAAAAGCCTTGAATGGTCTTAAGCAAGCACCAAGAGCATGGTATGATACTCTTTCTCAGTTTCTTACTGACCACAGTTTTGTCAAAGGAACTGTTGATAGAACTTTGTTCAGGATAGAAGATGGGGAAGATATTTTACTAGTTCAGATATATGTTGATGACATCATTTTTGGATCTCCAAATCATCAGTTGTGTGAAAAGTTTTATACACTGATGAAAGGCAAATTTGAGATGTCTATGATGGGGGAGATGAATTTCTTTCTAGGTCTTCAAGTGAAACAATCAAAGGAAGGAATCTTCATCAACCAGGCAAAGTACACCAAAGATCTGATTGCAAAATATGGTGTACAGAATTACAATGCAGTTAGGATTCCCGTGAATACTAACTACAAGATGGATCCTGATCCTGAAGGCAAATCAGTAAGTCACACTTATTATAGAGGGATCATTGGATCATTGCTCTATCTCACAGCAAGTAGGCCGGATATAACATTTGCTGTTGGGATATGTGCAAGATACCAAGCTAATCCTAAGGCTAGTCACATGGAGGCTGCCAAAAAGATACTGAAGTATCTTAAGGGCACAGTGAATAGAGGATTGTGGTATCCAGCTGATGATAACCTTGAGTTAACTGGTTATTCAGATGCTGATTATGGAGGTTGTAGAATTGACAGGAAGTCCACTACAGGAACTTGTCAATTTCTTGGAAGTAAGCTGATATCTTGGTTTTCGAAGAAACAGACCTCAGTAGCAACCAGTACTACTGAAGCTGAATACATGGCTGCAGGAAGCTGTTGTGCTCAGATTCTTTAGCTCAGACAACAATTAAGGGATTATAAGGTTGTAGCCAATGAAATACCAATATTTTGTGATAATAATAGTGCCATTGCTATTTCACAAAATCCGGTATTGCACACCAGATGCAAGCATGTGGATATCAGACATCACTTCATCAGAGATCATGTCGAGAAAAAGGACATCAGGATGGAGAAAATTCATACTGATAAGTAGAGAGCTGATATCTTGACTAAACCTTTGGCTGGATCAAGATTTCAGGAACTATCAGTTGAATTAGGGATGTTGGATCGAGGTGTATAGAGTAAATCTGAAAAATTGAAGGTTTTCAGATGCATGAAGTTTTCTCAGAATTCTACTGAGAAACTCAGGATAAAATAGGAAATACTGAACTGAGTCTCAGGAAACTCAGATGTACTGAAGGTCAGTACTCAGTATCATACTGACATTTTATCAAGGTCAATACTCAGTAAGACTGATAGAGGGAAATTAGTCTGAAGAGGTAATGACTCATACAACTCATTTATTGCCTAAGTGAAACTCAGTAATCATTTGCAATAAATACAAAACACCTGAAGAATGTTTTTGGGCGGGACCTTTGAAATTCCAAGGAAGATCAACAGTCATTAAATGCTCTGTTGCTTTTATTCACCAATGAGGTTAAATTGGCGGCTTACTTTTCATGAGAGTCCTTTCGTATACCCGATTAGTCTGTGGATTAATCTTAACCGTTGATTTTAATTAATCACACGACTTCCCACGAATCGGTCTATATATTCTTTTGGAAGCCATTCAAGCCATTTTTATAAACCCTCGTTCCCAAAATCACTCTACAAATAAAATCCCCTTTGCCCAAAAATCTTCATCACTCGAAACCCTAATCTTCAAATTCTTCAAAATGACTCTATCCATATTCGACAGATTGGCTGAAACCAATAAACCATGGTATGAGTACGTGGTTTCTCTGGAGAGTACATCAAATGCTAAGCATGAAGAAGAGGCACTTCATTTGATCCGACTAGCAAAGCTGACGAATCTAGTCGCGAGCCGACCAGAGGCTGAATATTCTCGTGAGGTAATAGAGTTCGTCTCTAATATGGAAATAGATGAGGATGATTGTATTGAGTCCAAGATTTCTGTTTCGTATTTAGAGCATACATCGAAGTATGTAGATTTTGTTCGGGAGCTGTACATAGTCCCTAGAAATCTAAACGATGTTTTTGAGTTGTGCGATAGGGGAGATGATCCCACTTTGTATATGTTAGGTCGAGAGCAAGAGTATCTTGATAGGATTACTGAGAATTCTGTTAAGTTTGAGGCGACTTTACATAAAAGGCATTTAAGGCCAAAGTACAGAGTGTTGATGGATATAGTGAGCAAGTGTATAATGAGTCGATCGGGGAGTTTTGAGCAGATTAGCACTCCCAAACTCCAATTGATGGCGGCGATTGAGGACTCACCCACCAAGGATTTCAACTGGTTGAAGTATCTGATCAAGGTGGTGAGTGAGCAGGCCAAGGTCATAAAAAGGGAGGACGGCTCAATTTCGATCAAAGGCAAGATCCTCCATGCCACCAAAATAGCTTTTATTTGGAAATGTGTCGAGAGGAGGAGGATATCTTTGCCAACTCTACTCCTTTCCCTAAGTCCAAAGTAATGTTCAAGCCCATTGCTGCAAAGAGGACCATCAAAGGGAAGAAAGAGAAGAAGGTGGAATCACCGGTTGCTGCTGCTACTGAAGAAACCCAACAAGCCAGGGGGAAGGCTTTGTTGAGGCCAAGAAGGAGCAGGTGAAAAATTGAAGAAGCAAAAAGACCCCGGCTCCAAAGCGTAAAGAGAATGGTGGTTCTCACCGATGATGAGGAGGAGAGTGAGGCCGAGGAGATTCAACCCGAGAGCCAAACCGCCGTAAATCGCCTTTACATGTATTGGCTCAGGCTATCTCAAAGGCACAGGATCAAACTGAGGAGCAAGTCTTCTCTGAGGTTCTTGAGACGTCATTAAGCTTTGACAAGTTCTCTCAAGAAATATTCCAAGGACCTCAGACCTCAGAGAAAGTTAAGATTCCTTCTGAGGAAGTTCCTTTCAGACCCAGAAGATGCTCGGGATTCCGCCGAGGATATGCCCACTCGCACTCCTCGTGAGCAAACTGAAATTCCTAATCGAGGAGGCGCCACTCAGACCTCGTAACCAAGTCAAATTCATACCGAGGAGCCCGCCGCTCAACCCTTTAATTTGTCGCCGAGCCTCAGGAGCCGATGAACTTTGATGAGCTCCCCGAAAGTGATCTTTTACTTGATCCTTCAAAGCCAGACTTTCATCAACCCGAGAGCCCGATGCTCAAGAAGGGTGAAGTCAAGAGACCGAATGGCGGCAAGGGGAACGTTCATTCTTGACCGCTACCCCGAAGCTTAGCTCATTCCCCGACCTCCAAGACATCTTCTTCAGATTGAGGTCAATCTGTCTTCATCCTCAACCGCACTCTTCCGTAAATGCTCAACATAGCTTCATTCAGAGGCGAAGACCGGTGGAACGAGGAAACAACTCGCCACCGAATTCTCGTGATTCGTGAAAACAAAGCTCGTAATGAAAAACGCTCTAACTTTGATGAGTTGGTTAAGAAGAAAGTTACTGAGAGGAGGACTGCGGAAGTTGGTGCCCCGAGCTCCAAAGACAAATCTCAGGATGGGGACCAACAAGGGGATGATGAGAGTCAATCTCAGAAGGAGAAAGACTCAATCGATGTCAAGAGGCTTCACAAACATCCTCGATCGGGTTAGCCTTCGTAACTTTTGGCACTATTAACAATTATGCCAGATTATCAAGTACCTATCTTTAAATCAGAATGTCCGATATGCAGATCGAGGCTCAGTGGACACCCAAGCTCGTGGTGTATCCTGCAGACCCAGATCGAAGTTTGATGCTTTAGGTTCAGACCGAGACTCAAAGCTAAACAACCACTCAGAGACACAAAGAGACGATATGCTCCTAAGATTGATCTCACCCCTGTGATGGAGAAGTTAGAGAAGGTTGAGACAATCCTGACCAAAGTTGCTCAGATCGAGGAGGTATTGGCCAACCAGGTTAAGAAGATTGAAAGCTTGAGTTCTTCTTCTTAGAATCGGTGCAACTTCGTAACTCTATGATCGAGAAGTTCGACCTCCATGGAAGGAAAGTTAGAAGAGAAGATGGAGGGGGTCAAAGCTGAGCTTAATGAAGAGCTGAAGCAAAGGCATCAGGAGCAAACCGAATCTCTAGAAGCTAAATTGGCATAGAAGAATGAGATGCTGGTGAAGAATGCTGTTGAGGAGATGAGCTCAATGCTCATGGCCAAGATGACAGTCATGTTCAAAGAAGCTCTCTCTAGCCAATTTGCTCATCTGTCTGAAGAATTCTCAGTGGCGAAGAACCACCTTAGAAGGCTCGAGGAGGAGCAGGATCAGTTGGTAAGGGAGGTACGGAGTGTCAGTAAAGAACAATATCATATGGACACAGCACTCTCCAGGCTTCTACCAGAGTATGGATCCAAGAAGGGGGAAAGACCCGGTGCTGATCTCAGGAAATTATTGGATCAAACTCTGAAAGGCAAGACGATCAAGGAAGCTGAAAAGAAAATCGCGGGCCGAAGCCATGAAGGAGATAGAGGCCACTGAGAAGCTGAAGTTTAAGAAGGTGGAGAAGCCAATCTACACTCAGGTTTCAGAGGAAACAATGCAAGAAGTTGCTGCAGAGAAACTGAGTGGTAGAAGAGTTGGAACAAGCCAAGCTGGAGCTGAAATGCCAATTAAAAGAAAAGTTGTGGCATTCGAGGAGCCTAAGGGAAAAAGAGCTAAGGCTTCTAAGCCAGTTCAGAGAAAGCTGATTCGGGATATTGAAGAGTCTGAGGAAGTGCCCCAGAAGAAGGTCTTCAACACTAGAAGTGCTCTGAAAACACTCCAAATTGAGCAAGCAAAGAAAACATACGCTTCGCTTCGTGTGCCCAAGTATCGAAAAAGAAGATGGAAGAAGAGCGTAAAAGAAGGAGTGGTTTCAAAAGGTTCATGAGCAAGAGAAGAGGGACAACACAAGCAGACAAATGGTCAAGATGTTGACAAGTGGATGCCAATCCAAATTTCAACGATGCATGGAAGAAATCAAGAGAACCTTTTGGTTCTACTATGATGTCTTTCAGAGAGTGGAGGGGAGAAAGCGAGGATCCCAATGAGGCGCGTTCATTGACTATCTCGACCTTCTATCCAAAATACCTTCAAGGATGGATCAATCTTGCGGATGAAGGAAGGTCCAGATAATGCCCCGGTCCATACTCTTACCCTCCTCCTAGACTTGAAATGGCTTGGTAAATGAAGCGATCATATTTCTCAAGAAATTGCTCAGTACGCCACTCAGTTGGGCCTGACAGGGAACAATCCTGATATCATTAAAGAAAGAGATGCACTGAAAAGAAGATATTATGGAATGTTCAACCTTGAAGTGACTGCTGATGAGGTGGAAGATCAGAATTGAAGAGCCAGAGCAGAAAAGCAAAAGAAGACTGAAGATCAACTCAGAAGACTCTTGTAATATTCTTTATCTTTTTGTCTTTTTGTTTTTATTTTTTTCAGATAAGACTCATTGTAATCTGTAACTGTCTACTATTCATCAATGAAACTTTATCATTTATTCTCAAAAGATAATATCTCATTATCTTAATTTACATGTCTTTAATTTTGATATGCCTGAATGTTGTCTCTGAGATTAATTGTTGGGAGATTCTCTGTTTAGGAAATTGTTGGAGATATACCAATCTTGTAATAAAAAAAACTGAAACCTGAGTATAGGTTAAATGTTTTGTAACAAGATAGGTTTTGGCATCATCAAAAAGGGGGAAATTGTTGGGAGATGAATTTAATAAAGAGAGATTTTGATTAGATCCCAAAACCCCTGAGTATGACATGTTTAGGATAATCTTGATAGTTGAGTCAGGATTCAGTTTTAGAGTATTCAGAATGTTATCTGCAAAATGTATAGTCAGCAGATATAGATCAGGATAGGTTCTGAAGACTTAGTAAGTTTCTGAAGAAACTGAAGTTTCAGTATGAAACTGAAGTTTCTGAAGATTTAGTATGAAATCGAGAAATCAAGACTCGGGCAGAAATCGATATCAAGACTCAATGAGAAATCAAGACTCAAAGATGAAGACTCAAAGATGTCACCAAGATATCTGTGGAAGACTCGTAAGTCATCAAGACTCAAGACCTCAAGACGCAGAAGATGTAAGATCAAGATCAAGATCAAGGATACCGAATGCACAAGAATTATTAAGACTCAATAATGTATCAATGCTCAAGATAAACTCGAATGTTCCGAGGCAATCAAAAATATCTATCCAAGGATTCAATACTTTGAGAAGAACGCGATTCCTTAGAAGAATAGATATTGCCCAAGACATTCCCATGCATAAAAAGGAACTAAGACAAAGTGTTGTTAAGGTTATATCACCAGAGATGTAACCAAAAGAGCCGCTAGGTTGTCTACCTTTAACCGGAGACAAAAGTCAAAAAAGAAGAAGACAACAACAGACATTATCGACATCGATACCACTACAGTCACGTAAAACATGTCAAGAGTACTATGTTCCAGATCGCAAAAAGTGATGACAACTACATGAAAAAGCGGTTTACCTAAAAACGTGCTAGGAGTCTCAAACCCTAAATATAGCCGTTCATCACACACCATAAGAGGAAACTCATGGAGCTATCTCTTCCAACGGGTAGTTTTTCAAGAGTGACCTTAGTGCCTGCCTATAAATACTTGTGACCCTCTACATTGAAGGTTACGGGAAATTTATAAGCAACTCAAGAGCTCAAACTTATTATTGCAAGTTGAAGCACTCGAAAACCCAAGAATTTCCCAAGTGCTTTATTTCGAAGAGAGCTCATTCCACTAAGCCTAGCTTGATAAGATATATCCAAAGCTTAGTCGAGATATCCTAGCCTTTGCATTGTTCTTAATTGTAAAGGATATCTCATCCTAGTTGAAAACCAACCAAGAAACCCCAAACCCTTTGTAAGGTAGTTTGAGTGTGATTGTTGGTGAGATTGGAGTTTTAAAGAGTTAGTAAACTACAAGGAGGTAGTCAGAAAGCTCTAGGGAAGAAGTGAGTAAACTATCTTGGATAGTCAGAAAGCTTGTGTGTGTTTTGAGTTAGTAAACTAGAGGTAGTCAGAAAGCTCAAAATAGAAAGGTTAGTAAACTAAAGAGGTAGTCAGAAAACCTTAGGAAGTGATTAGTGAATTTCTCTGAACAGATCAGAGAGAGTGGACGTAGGAGCTTGAGTCTCTGAACCACTATAACTTGCTGTGTTCTTTGCTTTCTGTTTTGCTTTGATTAACTGTTGCATATCTTTAAACTGAAAGCATATTTTCACTGACATTCAGTTGGAATCAATCCACTGAAGTTGCATCTGAACTGAATCACAGCCTAATCACTGTTCCATTAAAAATGAAGGTTTTCAGCAAAGCATAAAACGAGTATAAACTAAGGGCCAACCATTCCGCACATCTGAGTAGCTAGAACAGATAGTTACCAAACTGAACTTACTTTTTCCGAGAGTTCAAGAAGTTAAGTTATCTGATCCAAGCAGCTCAGGATCTCTGAAAACTCAGGATCAGTTGGGATTATCTGAGGTATTTGAAAGCAGCTCAGGATCACTGTCTCAGGTAGACTTTGACTCAGAGCGATTTATGCTTCTCAGGACCAAATCATCAGGACAACCTAACCCAAGCTGACCTCAGTAAACAAAAGTTTAAAAACACTAAACACGTGTATTCCCCCCCCCAATACACGTGTAAGACTCGTTTGCACCGGGACCAACAGGTTGGTTTCCAACTAGGGTGAGATATCTTTTACAATAAGAACGAATGCAAAGGCTAGGATATCTCTTCTAAGCTTTGGATATATCTATCACTCTAGGCTTAGAATAGTGAGTTCTCTCCAATGTGAAACACTTGGGAAATTCTAGGTTTTCGAGTGTTTCAATTTGCAATAATACGAATGAGCTCTTGAGTTGCTTTGAAATTTCCCGTAACCTCTCAATGTAAATGGTCACTAGTATTTATAGGCAACTTCACCAAGGTCACTCTTGAAAAACTATCCGTTGAAGGAGATAACTTCATGAGTTTCCTCTTATGGTGTTTGATGAACGGTTATATTTAGGGTTTGAATACTCCCTTGCATGTTTTAGGAAATATGCAGTCATGTAGCCAATCACCAATTTTTGCAGTCTGGAACATAGTACTACTGACATGATTCAGTGTCCTGTCGCTTTCAGTGTTAGTAAAGTACAATGTTGTCTTCCTCTGATTGGTTTTTGTCTTCAGTAAATGTAGACAAACATAACGGCTCTTTTTGGTCAATCTCTATGAATGAGATAACATTAAACAACACTTATACTTAGTTCCTTTTGTCTGCATATGAATGTTTTGGACAATATCTACTTTTCTGAATATTTGCATTTTTTACAGTTTTGTAGTCTTCAGATAGATATTATTCAATTGCCTCTGAACATTCAGGTTATACTGAGTATTCGGTATCTTACTGAGTCTTCAAGAACACTGGTCTTGATTGTCTTCTCGAGTCTTGATGTCTTGATGACATCTTGAGTCTTGATGTCTTGACGATTTCATGAGTCTTGATGTCTTTAGTGACATCTTGAGTCTTGATGTCTTGACGACTTCTTGAGTCTTGATGTCTTGATGACATCTTGAGTCTTGATGTCTTCGGCGACTTCTTGAGTCTTGATGTCTTTAGTGACATATCGAGTCTTGATGTCTTGAACGACTTCATCGAGTCTTGATGTCTTGACGACTTCATCGAGTCTTGATGTCTTCAGAATCTAACCTGATCTATATTTGTTGACTATACATGGTGCAGATAACTTCCTGAATAATCTATACTGTATCCTGACTCAGTCCATCGAGTATCCTGAACATGTCATACTCAGGGTTTTTGGGATCTAATCAAAACTTCTTTATTAAATTCATCTCCCAACAATTTCCCCATTTTTTTATGATGCCAAAACTATCTTGTTACATTTAAGAAAAACCTAACCTATACTCAGGTTTCAGTTTGTCTATTACAATCCAAAAATGGTAATTCTCCCAACAAATTTAAAACATAAGGCATATCAAACATAAAAGACATGTAAAAAGATAATGAGATATTATCTTTGAGCATAAAGATAAAATTTTCATTGATGTAGGATAAGAGTTACAGATTACAATGAAAATCAAAAACAAAAACAGTATACAAAATCTTGATCTTTTTCTACTTCATCCTCTCTGGCACTTCCGGGTTGAACATCCCATAGTATCTCTTCTTCAGTTCATCCCTTGCTTTGATGATATCAGGGTTGTTTCCTGTTAGGCCTAACTGGATGGCATACTGAGCTATCTCCTGAGAAATGGTTGTTTCATTCACATAGCCATTCTCAAGTCTAGGAGCTGGGTAAGTGTATGGACCAGGGGCTACTATCTCGAAAGTATTTTCCTTCATCCGCCAAGTTGATCCAACTTTGCGGTGTACTTAGAGATAGAATTTCAAGAAGTACTCAATGAAGGCTTCATTCATATCCAATTTGCTCCCCTCCATTCTCTCGAATCTCATAATAGAACCGTAAGGCTCTCTTGATCTCCTCCCATGCATCATTGAGGTGAATAGGAATCCATTTGTCAATGTGCGGCCATTTCGAAGTTTTTTTTTCAGATCCTCCTTTTGCTCAAAAAACTTTTTAAAACCACTTCTTCTTTTTCGCTTCTTCTTTTCTTTTTTCCGATCACAGAACACCGACCTGACGCGGCCGATCTTCTTTCTTTTTTCTATTTGAAGGGTTTTCAGAGTTTTCTTGGTATTGAAGACTTCTTTCTGAATTTCAGATTCTTCTTTTTCAGCTTCTTCCTCAGATTCTTCAAAATCTATTATCAATTTCCTCTGAGTAGGCTTAGAAGCTTTAGCTCTTTTCTTCTTTTCTTGCTCCACAAATGCAACAGCCTTTCTCTTTTCAGGTCTGACTTGATCTTCACCGGCTTTGCTTGTCTCAATCATCCTTCTATCACTCAGTTTCTCAGAAATTACTTCCTGAATAGTTTGCTCAGATGTTTGAGTGAAGATAGGTTTCTCAGCTTCTTTGAATTTTAATTTCTCAGTGGCTTCAATTTCTATTAAGGCTTCAGCAATTTTCTTTCTTTCAGCTTCTTTTTGAGTCTTTCTCTCCAAGGTTTGTGCCAATACCTCACTTAATTTGCCACCAGGCCTTTCCACCTTTTTGGCATCATACCTTGGGAGTAGTTGAGTCAGTACAGTATCCATATGGTATTGCTCTTTGCTTATACTTCGCACTTCCCCTGCCAACTGATCATGCTCATCCTCTAGCCTTCTCATGTAATTCTTAGCCATTGAGAACTCATCTGAAAGAGGTGCGAACTGATTTGGGAAGACATCATGCATCATCTCTGTCATCTTGGTCATGAGCATAGAGCCCATTTCCTCAACAACTGTCTTGATCATCAGATCATTCTTCTCAACCAGCTTGGCTTCAAGATAGGCAGTTCTTTCCTGATACATCTGCTTCATCTCTGCATTGAGCTCAGTTTTGACTTCATCAATTTTTCCTTCCAAAGTAGTCATATTATCTGCAAGAGTTGTTTGTAGTTGCAGCATGTCTGAAGATGAACTCAGATTTTCCAGCTTTTGAGGAGCGCATCCAAATTCAGCAATTCCTGAGGTTCAGACTGATCTGAAGTCCGAACAGGTCTCTCTTCAGTAGGAATCTGAGGTCCCTTGAAGATTTCCTGAGAAATTTTATCTGAGCTCAGAGAAGTTTCGAGTACTTTAGAGAAAACTTGTTCCTCAGTTTCTTGCTCTTGTACATTTGTCACAACCTGAGCAAGAACCTGAAGTGGAGATTTCAACCCTTGCTGGCCTTCAAGTTGAGTTTCTTCAGTGTCACTGGCCTCCTTCTCAACAATAGATTGAAGCCTTCTGCGCTTCTGAGGAGCCAGTGCTTTCTTTTTCAGATTCTCTCCTTTCTCTCTTTTAACTTGCATCAGGGCTTTTCCCCTGGCTTGTCTGGCTTCTTCAGCAGTTTCTTCTTCAGCAGTCTCCTCCTGAGACTCAGAGTTTTTCTCTTTCTTTCCTCTCAAAGTCTTCTTTGTTGGTGGTTTGAACATGATTTTTGACTTTGGAAAGGAAGTGTATTTGGCAAAGATGTCCTCCTCTTCTCTGCACATTTCCAAGATAAATGCAATCTTGGTTGCATGTAGAATCTTTCCTTTGACAACTACAGAGCCATTTACCTTCTGAATTTGTTTGGCTTGATCACTCACCACCTTGATCAAATAGTGTAACCAGTTGAATGCCGTGGAAGGTGAATCTTCAATCGCCTCCATTAGCCTTAACTTAGGTGTGCTTATCTGTTCAAAGCTACCAGATCTACTCATGATGCATTTGCTTACAATGTCCAACAATACTCGATATTTAGGCTTCAAATGCCTCTTATTCAGAGTAGCTTCAAACTTTACTGGATGCTCAGTAATTTTGTCCAGATATTCTTGTTCCCTACACATCATGTATACCGTAGGGTCTTCACCTCTATCACTTAACTCATATATGGCATTAAGATTCTTAGGAATAATATATAATTCCCTAACAAAATCCACATATTTTGAACTATGCTCCAAATGCGAGACAGTAATCTGAGATTCTATACAATTCTCATCATCTAACTTTAAATTAGAGATAAACTCAATTACCTCTTTCGCATATTCGGTCTCTGGTTGATTCGCGACCAGGCAAGTAAGCTTTGCTAAACGAATCATATGCAATGCCTCCTGCTCGTGAGTTGCATTGGACGAGCTTTCGAGAGAGACGACATATTCGTACCAAGGTTTATTACAAATGGCGAGCTTGTCGTATATAGAAAATGTCATTTTTGGAAAATTTTTGGTGAAGGGTTTTGAGATAGATGAAAATTTCTGGGCAATCGAGTGTTTTTGAAGCAGAGTGTTTGAAGATGAAGGCTTTTTGGAATCGGGCTTTTAAAGAAATTTTTCAAAGGATATAGGATTTTGATTTATGGAAAATCGCGTAGATGAAGAAATCGACGGTTGAGATTAATAACCGACTAAAATGGGTAAATGAAAGGACGATTTCGCAAATATTAAGCCGTCAATTTATCCCTATTGGTGAATAATGAACAGTGCATTTAATTACTATTTCTGCAGACCATTGACTTTCCTCGTGTATTTCAAAGGTCCCGCCCAATTTATTTCTTCAGGTATTTTATCATTTATTGCCAATGATTACTGAGATTCTGTTAGACAATAAATGTATTGCATGAGTCAATACTTCTTAAGACTAATTTTCTCCATCAGTCTTACTGAGTTTTGGCCTTGATAAAATGTCAGTATAATACTGAGTACTGATCTTCAGGATAACTGAGTTTCCCAAGACTCAGTGTTCAGTACTTTCAATTTTATCCTGAGTTTTTCAGTAAAAACCTGAGAAAACTTCATGCATCTGAAAACCTTCAATTTTTCAGATTTGCTTTATTCACCTGGATCCAACATACCTAATTCAACTGATAGTTCCTGAAATCTTGATTCAGTCAAAGGTTTAGTCAAGATATCAGCTCTCTGTTTATCAGTATGAATTTTCTCCATTCTGATGTCTTTCTTCTCAACATGATCTCTGATGAAGTGATGTCTGATATCAACATGCTTACATCTGGTGTGCAATACATGATTTTGTGTAATAGCAATTGCACTATTATTATCACAAAATATAGGTACTTCATTGGCTATAATCTTATAATCCCTCAATTGTTGTCTGAGCCAAAGAATCTGTGCACAACAGCTTCCTGCAGCCATGTATTCTGCTTCAGTAGTACTGGTTGCTACTGAGGTTTGTTTCTTTGAAAACCATGATATCAGTTTACTTCCAAGAAATTGACAAGTTCCTGTGGTAGACATCCTGTCAATTCTACATCCTCCATAATCAGCATCTGAATAACTAGTTAATTCAAGGTTATCATTAGCTGGATACCATAATCCTCTATTCAAAGTGCCTTTAAGATATTTCAGAATCTTTTTGGCAGCCTCCATGTGACTAGCCTTAGAATTAGCTTGGTATCTTGCATATATCCCAACAGCAAATGTAATATCAGGCCTACTTGCTGTGAGATATAGCAGTGATCCAATGATCTCTCTATAATCAGTGAGATTTACTAATTTGCCTTCAGGATCAGGATCCATCTTGTAGTTAGTATTCATAGGAATTCTAACTACATTGCAATTCTGTTCACCATACATTGCAATCAGATCTCTGGTGTATTTTGCTTGATTGATGAAAATTCCTTCCTTAGTTTGTTTCACCTAAAGTCCAAGAAAGAAATTCATCTCCCCCATCATTGACATCTCAAACTTTCCTTTCATTAGGGTAGAAAACTTTTCACACAGTTGATGATTTGGAGATCCAAATATGATGTCATCTACATAAATCTGAACAAGTAAGATGCTTTCCCATCTTCTATCCTGAACAGAGTCCTATCAATGGTTCCTTTGATAAAACCATGGTCAGTAAGAAACTGAGAAAGGGTATCATACCATGCTCGGGGTGCTTGCTTAAGACCATACAAGGCTTTCCTGAGCCTGTAAACTTGGTCATTCTGTCTGAACCCAGGAGGTTGTTCCACATAAACCTCTTCCTTAAGCACACCATTCAGAAATGCACTTTTCACATCCATCTGATAGACTGTGAATTTCATGTGGGCAGCATATGCAAGAAACAATCTGATGGCTTCTAGTCTTGCAACAGGTACAAAGGTTTCATCATAATCCAAGCCTTCTTCTTGGGAATAACCTTGTGCAACTAGCCTTTCCTTATTTCTCACAATGTTGTTGTTTTCATCTCTCTTATTCTTGAACACCCACTTAGTTCCAATCACATTGTGCCTCTTAGGTCTATCCACTAGCTCCCAAACTTCATTTCATGAGGACTGATTCAGCTCTTCTTGCATAGCAGTAATCCAAAATGAATCTTGTAGAGCTTCTTCAATCTCAATAGGTTCTTTTTCAGATAGGAAGCAACAGAACAATGCACTTTCTCCATGGAACCTTCTTGTTTTGACACCATCTGATAAATCACCCACAATCTGACTTTTAGGATGACTATCCAACCATTTTCTCCTGGATGTTCCCCCTTCAGTAGTATCCTCAACATCAGAAATGTTAGGTTCAGGTAGTTCATTAAATTCAGGGAACAACAGAAAAGGAGAAAAAGAATCATCTTCCTCAGGGGAAATTCTATTCAGAACATTGTCAAAGACATTTGTTCCCCATTGGTTGATAGATTCAGAGTTTTCCTCAGCTTTGACCACGTCTTCATAGGCATTACATACCTAAGTCTGAATTGGTGTATGTTTAGATTGGTCAGCTTCAGTGTGTTGGCTTTCCTTCAGTGGAGAATTTCTATCCTGAGTCTCACCATCCTGAGTTTTTCCATCCTGAACTTCTTTGTCTGAGTCTGATTCACTCCATTCATAGAAAGTGACTGACTTCTTCTTTTCAGGTTCAGAGGATGTTTTATCATTCTTTTTCAGGCTAAGTCTGGTGATTCACTTGATCAGTTCTCCTGAGTCATGTTCCTGTTTCTTCTGAACACAAGTAGATTCATCAAAAACAACATGAGGTATTTCTTCCACAATAAGAGTCCTATAGTTGTAAACTCTGAAGACTTTACTGACTTCAGATATCCTAAGAATATCCCTTCATCAGCTTTGCTATCAAAAGTTTTCAACTGATCTTTACCATTATTGTGTATGAAACACTTGCAACCAAACACACGAAAGAAAGAAACAAGAGGCTTCCTTTCATTCCACAACTCATATGGAGTATTTCCTTGGTTCTTGGTCAACATGGATCTGTTCTGAGAGTAGCATGCATTGTTGATAGCTTCAGCCCAAAATCTCTTAGGAATATCAGCTTCAGCAATCATTGTCCTTGTAGCTTCTTTCAGAGTCCTATTTCTTCTTTCAGCAACACCATTCTGTTGTGGGGTTCTTGCAGCTGATGTTTCATGAGCTATTCCATTTCCTGCACAATAATCAGATATGATATGATTGATAAACTCAGTTCCTTTATCTGATCTGATTTTGACCACACTCAGATTCTTTTTCAAGATCGAGCCTTTTGATAGTTCAGCAGTTTTGTCTGAGTCTCTTTCTTACTGAGTAAGAATATGGCTCATGTGTATCTAGAGTAGTCATCAACTACCACAAGTGTGTATTTTCTGTCATTAGTGCTCACAGGTGTTACTGGACCAAAGAGATCCATATGTAACAGTTGTAGTATTCTATCAGTAGAAACATCTACTTTGCTTTTGAAAGATGCTCTGATTTGTTTTCTTTTCTGACAAGCATCACATACATGATCTTTTCTAAACACTTCATTGGGTAACCCCCTCACAAGTGCTAATCTTGCAAGTTTGTTCAGTGTTTTGAAGTTTAAGTGATTCATTCTTTTGTGCCACAACCAACTGGTATCAATGGAACTTTTTGCAACCAAACATGTATCTTTAGGAGTTGAACTCCAATCAGCAAGATACACATTTCCTTTTCTAGTACCGGTCAAGAAAATTTTTTACGTGAAGTATTGTCTTTTTACATAACATAAGTTCTTTGAGAACTCAACACTTGAATCCTTTGTCACAAAATTGGTGATAGAAAGCAAGTTATGCTTTAGACCGCATACATATGAAACACCATGGATATGAGCGAGTCAACTTCAAGAGTTCCATATCCTTCGGGTTTGTCCTTTGGAATTGTCTCCAAATGTGATCTCAAGGCCTTTTTGCTCAACATAGTCGGTGATTAGTTGCTTATATCTGTCATATGTCTTGAACATCCTTTGCCCGGATACCATACAAACAGAGCCAATTCATTTCCACTCATCAAGTGTCTTTATGTTGTTTTCATTTATTTCGGTGCCCTTTTCCTTCAATGAAAAAAATGATCAGTTCTTAGGTACCCATTTGGTGTAGGGTCCTACCGGAGTTAGTTTGTACCTTTTGGAACCCAAATTTGCCTAACAACTCTAATTACTTTAGAGTGGCTGATTTGTCTCCATAAACATCTACATACACATTCACTACCCTAGAGCCTTGGCAATATCCCGTGAATGAAAGTGTCGGCCTTAGCATGAACATGAGCCTTAGAGTTCTTCTTGGGTTCGGGCCTTTTGTTCAAGTGCCTTAGCTTTTGTGCGGTGGTCTCTGTCTCTGTTGACTTGGGTTAGAAACCTTTACCCTTAGGCAAGTGGGGTTTATGTTTTTCTCTTGAAATTGGGGTCTTTCAAGATGTCGAGGACTTGGTCTTTTTAGTTGAGAATATCTCTGTGAGTGTTTCTCTTCCGAAAATTCCTCGATGGTTCAAGCGAGATCTCTTTTAGGTTGGTATTCTTAGCCCGAGGCTTTGAATCAATCGGGCCCGAAAATTTCCTACAGAGTGTTGGGTTTTCTAGCCTTTTCCCGAGGTCAGGCTTTCTTCCCCGACCCTTCAGTTTTTTTTTTGAAACCATAGGTCCTTTACCCTTGTCTAAAAACTCGGGCGGTTCTTGAAGAAGAAGATGAGATGCCTTTGGTTTAACAAAGACGATCTTGGTGCTACTAGAAGCAAAAAGATTTGAAGACCTTGTGAGGTCCCCCCGGAATGTATCCCAATCCGGCTTTTTTATAGTTTTCAGTCTTTGATAACTCAATTTCATCTATCACTTTAGATGCGTAATTCAATAGAGTTAACTTTTCTCTGTGCACTATCCTCACATTTCTTTTAGAGTTTCATGTGTCTCAAAGAGGTCATTGAACTCCGTTCGATAAATTTGAATCTCTTTAGTGGATTTCTCTAATTTTCCATTCGGGACCTCTATCACCCTTCTTTTTTTCTTAGAGTTGTACTTTCGAGAACATCCAGGTTCATCAAGAGTTCCCATCAATTGAGAAGTGATCTCAGCATTTTTAGAGTCTTTCCACTTGATTCTCGATAGTCGGTTCCTTGTTACGCTCTTGAGTTTCAAAGTGGCGTTCTTTCTTATAACACGAATAGTCCTTCATAAGATTCTCAAACGAATCCATCAGTCAAAGTTATCATTTCATAGTTGAACTTGAGAACTCATGTGCTTATGTAGGAGCAACAACAGAGATAGAAGAACTTACCTCCTCCCGGCCATAAAGAGCGAGACATCATCACATCATCGCTGCGAGAAAATTTCATCTCGAGGAACTGGAACCTTCTTGTAATGTTCTTCCTCTTTCGCAATCATAGCTTTCTTCTTTGGAGATCTTCTGTCTCTCTTGGCTTGTCTTTCCTTTCTTTTTTAAGCACTCAACTCGGATACGGTCATATTGAAAGTGACCTTTCTTCCGACGGTTGTAACATCTGTTAAATATCATCATCGATCACTTTCCTCCTTGGTTTTGGGAGTTCTTTTTTGGATGAGGATCCTTCACTTTCGGGTCCTTTCTTTTTCAAAGTGTATCCGTCCTCGAATTTACGAGTCTTTCTTTACACTGTGATTCCTATAATATTTCTTATATTTCCCATATCTGCTATTGAGTCTTTCAAACCTCTTTGCCATCAGTACTAGCTTATCCTCCCGCTTCATCGATTTTTGGCAAGTGAGTTCTCAGACTCTCTAGACTTACGAGATTTCTCTTTGGCTTTGAAAGCCACATTCTTGCTAGATGAAGAATCATCTTTGCTGTCAGATTTCTTAGTTTTCTTGTCAATTACAAACTCATAAGCTTTCAGTTCAGAGAAAACTTGTTGATATGGCATGGAATCAATATTTTTGGTGTTTTCAATCACCACATCATGTATATCTCATTTCTTAGATAATCCTCTAAGAATTTTCAGTGCCACTTCTCTCTGTGGGTATCTTTTCCCAAGAGCACTCAGATCATTCATGATGCTAGTGAATCTGACCTCATGTTTGTCAATGGATTCACTATCTTCCATTTCAAAGCTATCAAACTTTCCAATAGCAACAGAAAGTATGTTTTCCTTAATATGATATGTGCCTTGACACATAATGACAAGTGTGTCCCATATTTCTTTTTTTTGCGTTTTCAAAGGAGAAATCATCCCCATAACACCATCATCAATAGTGCTATACAAAGTATCTTTAGCAATGTAGTACAGATTGACTAACTTTCTCTCATCAGGAGTAAGATGATCATCAGATTTTGAAAATTCATCTCTGGGATCATTCCTCTCAGTATCAGTGATTCTAGGATTCACAACGGTAAATTTGAATGGTCCTTCAGAAACCACTCTCCACATTCTTTCATGTTTTGAATACAGATGAGCCTGCATTCTCAATCTCCATAGGTCATAGCTCTCAACAGAGAACATAGGAAGTTTCTTAGAAGGCATGATGATCGAGCCTTGTAAGATATCGAAAGAACCGATCTATTCAAGAGACCACCAATGTTTTTGACAAAAAATAGACTATGGCTACCAAAGCAAGTGGTCAAAATGAACCACCGCTCGATACCACTTGTTTGTCCGGTCTTATTGAGTCTCACACACGTGTATGGGGGAATACACGTGTTTGATGATTTTAAAACTTTTCTTTCATCGAGGTCGGATGGGTCGGAGTTATCCTCGATGATTTTGCCCTGTGAAGCCTGAGTGCCTCGAGACAAAGTCTCATCGAGACAATGATCTTGAGTCGCTTTCGGAATTTTTTAGATTAGCCCAACTGAGCCTGAGTTTATCAGAGATCCTGAGACGCTTGGATCAGATAATTATCTTACTGAACCCTCAGTAGAGTTAGTTCAGTTTGGTAACTATCTGTTCTAGCTACACAAGTGTGTGGAATGGTTGGCCCTAAGTTTATACTCGTTTTAGCTTTGCTGAAAATCTTCCCTTCAATAGAACAGTGATTAAGGTTGTGATCAATTTGATGCAAGTTCAGTGGATTGGTTCCAACTATGCTTTCAGTGAAAAACATGCAACAGATAATAATGCAGTACAGAAGGCAAAACAACACAGCAATTATAGTGGTTCAGAGACTCAAGATCCTACGTCCACTCTCTCTGACCTTCAGAGAAATTCCTTAACCACTTCCTAAAGCTTTCTGGCTAACTCACTATAGCTTACTCACTTTTCTACCTTGAGTTTTCTGGCTGACTCACTGCAGCTTACTAACTCAAACACACACAAGTGTTCAGACTACCACAAGTAGCTTACTAACTTCTTCTCTAGAGTTTTTCTCGCTAACTCACCGGTAGCTTACTAACTCTTTACAACTCCAACTCACCAACAAAACACACACAAACTACCTTAACAAAGGGTTTGGGTTTTGGGTTGGTTTCCAACTAGGGTGAGATATCCTTTACAATAAGAACGAATGCAAAGGCTAGGATATCTCTTCTAAGCTTTGGATATATCTATCACTCTAGGCTTAGAATAGTGAGCTCTCTCCAATGTGAAACACTTGGGAAATTCTAGGGTTTTCGAGTGCTTCAATTTGCAATAATACGAATGAGCTCTTGAGTTGCTTTGAAATTTCCCGTAATCTCTCAATGTAAAGGGTCACTAGTATTTATAGGCAACTTCACCAAGGTCACTCTTGAAAAACTATCCGTTGGAGGAGATAGCTTCATGAGTTTCCTCTTATGGTGTTTGATGAACGGCTATATTTAGGGTTTGAATACTCCCTTGCATGTTTTAGGAAATATGCAGTCATGTAGCCAATCACCAATTTTTGCGATGCGGAACATAGTACTACTTGACATGATTCAGGTGTCTGTCGCTTTTCAAAGGTCGATAAGAAATACAGTGTTGTCTTCCTCTGATTGGTTTTTGTCTTCAGTAAATGTAGACAAACATAACGGCTCTTTTTGGTCAATCTCTCTGAATTAGATAACATTAAACAACACTTAGACTTAGTTCATTTTGTCTGCATATGAATGTTTTGGGCAATATCTACTTTTCTGAATATTTGCCTTTTTCACAGTTTTGTAGTCTTCAGATAGATATTATTCAGTGCCTCTGAACATTGGGTTTATCTTGAGTATTGATGTCTTCTTGAGTCTTCAAGAATCTCTTGGGTCTTGATGTCTTTCGAGTGTTGGTGTCTTGATGACATATCTTGAGTCTTCAATGTCTTCAGTGACATACTGAGTCTTCAGTGTCTTCAGCGACTTACTGAGTCTTCATTATCTTTAGTAACATCTTGAGTCTTGATGTCTTCAAATGACTTCATTGAGTCTTGGTGTCTTTAGTGACACATCTTGAGTCTTTAGTGTCTTCAGCGACTTCTTGAAGTCTTCATCGACTTCATCGAGTCTTGATGTCTTGAATCTAACTCGATCTATATCTGCGACTATCGTAGTGCGAGATAACTTCCTGAATAATCTATACTTAATCCTGACTCAGTCCATCAAGATTATCATGAACATGTCATACTCAGGGTTTTTGGGATCTAATCAAAACTTCTTTATCAAATTCATCTCCCAACATAAATGAACTATAATATTAAATCAAACTGAATATCATCGAGTATTATGTCCTTAAAATAGATTGTCTCTAGGACACTAACACTAACAAGTCTTTCACTAGGTGATCTTCTTTCAGCCAGTGGGAGCATAATTGGAGTATTTTTGCTAGTAAAAGAACCTCCAAGTGAGCTTAATGAGAACAACATAGTTCAAACTCCCGCCCAAGAGACGTCTAAAAGTGTAGCTCTTGAGGACTCTCTGGACATTGATGACATCGATGCACCACAAAATTTTCACGATCAGAATGTACAACCTGCATAACCACAGCTCCGTAAGTCAATTAGGAATTGTAATCTGCCCATTAGATAAGGTTACTTCTTGGAAGAACTCAATAATATGGACATACCTGATAAGAACAATCCTAATACTTACTCTGAAGCAATATCAGATATTGATTCAGGGAAGTGGCATGAAGCCATAAAATCCGAGATAGACTCGATGTACACCAATCAAGTCTGGGACTTGGTTGAGTTGCCTAATGGGGTTAAGCCCATGGGTTTTAAATGGGTCTTCAAGCGTAAGAGTGATGCAAATGACAAAGTACAAACCTGCAAAGCTAGGTTGGTGGCGAAGGGTTATAGTCAATGCGAAGGCATTGACTTTGACGAGACCTTCTCATCAGTTGCAAAGATCAAGTCCATTCGAATTTTACTTGCGATAGCAGCACACTATGATTATGAGATTTGGCAGATGGATGTCAAAATAGCTTTCCTCAATGGAGACATTGATAAGGAAGTGTTTATGACTCAACCGGAAGGTTTTATATCTAAGCCGAATTATAATCTAGTATGCAAGCTAAAGAGATCCATCTATGGATTGAAAGCAAGCTTCCAGGAGTTGGAATATCCGATTTGATGAAGCTATCAAGTCTTTTGACTTCATCAGAAACTCGGAAGATCCTTGCGTTTATCTTAAACGCGGTGGGAAGAATATTGCTTTCATAATCGTGTATGTCAATGACATATTTATTTTGGAAAATAATATCCCGTTAATACAGTTCGTTAAAGATTGATTGTTAAAGACCTTCATGATGAAGGGTCTTGGTGAAACCTGCTACATCCTAGGGATCATGATCCACAGGGATATATCCAAGAGGATGTTGGAGCTGTCACAGTCCACCTACGTAGACAAGGTGTTGAAGCGTTTTACGATGGAGAACTCTAAGAGAGGGTCTCTACTGGCAAATCATGGGATAAAGCTGTCAAAGAAGGATTGTCCTTCTAGTGAAGTTAATATCAAACACATGAACGATGTCCCATATGCATCTGCAATTGGTTCAATCATGTATGCCATGAATTGCACTAGGCCCGATGTGGGCCTACGCTGTCAGCATCACTGGTAGATACCAACAAAATCCGAGTGACTCTCACTGGATTACTGTCAAGAACATTCTAAAGTATCTTAGATGAACTAAAGAATATGTTTCTTGTCTACGATGGGCAGTCAGAACCAGTAGTAACTGGTTATGCTGATGCAAGTTTCCAATCCGACTGTGATGATTACAAATCACAGTCAAGTTATGTTTCACTCCCAATGATAGGGCGGTCAGTTGGAATAGTTTCAAGCAAGAGACGACCGCAGATTCAACAACCAAAGCTGAGTACATTGTTGTATAAGAAGCCTCAAAGAGGCTGTCTGAATTTTATAGTTTTTAAGAGAACTAGGGGTAGTTCCGAGTACCAGTTGTCTAATAAAGTTGTATTGAGACAACGCTGGTGCCATTGCGCAAGCGAAGGAACCAAGATCAACAAACAAAAACAAGCATGTATCCAGGCTTATCATTTGATCCGAGAGATCATAACGATAGGAGAAATAGAATTAAAATGTATTCCCATATATTTAATTTGGCAGATTCTTTCACCAAAACACTGAGTGTTCATGTACACACTAGACATTTGATGGTCTAGGGGTTAGACATGTAGGTGATTGACCTAGTCTAAGTGGAAGATTGTTAGTGTTAGTGTCCTAGAGACAATCTATTGTAAGGACATAATACTCGATGATATTCAGTTTGACTTAATAATATAGTTAATTTAATATTAATGTATGGCAATACACTTGTTTGAATATTATATTTGATTGTTTGCATTTATTCATGCAAGTGTTCCCATGAGTCATTGTTGTCATTGAGGTTGTGAGAACTCAAATGACTTAAGTATGATTCTCAAATAGCCCCGATCAAGGATCATCAAGAATGGGATATTGATGATGCAATTGAGATTAGTGTGCGATCTGCATCATACTCTTAGAGAGTGTAGTAAGATCTCATTTTCTACGAGATACTAGGTATCTCATGATGGATGCACAAATACCTTAGAGGGTACTCTTATACCCATCTGAGAAACCATTTGATGTAGTTCCACTATATGTGTCTACGGGTGTCTCGGTTAGTGGGAGCGATGCGATACTCCTTTGACTTGAGGTCAATACGCACGACATGTGTAGAGTGATGAACTTTGATCATGACCGACGCTTCCAGCCTTCCATTGGTAGATATGGATTGGATTGGGTTCATCACGAAGTGCATGTGCGTGGTAGTTGAGCCAAGAATAGGATTCATTTCTCAAAGTGGATTTAGAGAGAATACTCATCTTTTCGTCATAATTGGATCTAAGTCATCGGCCGTTGCACGTCAACTTAGACTTTGTGGCTAAGTGTGACATACATGATCAATTAGTGATTAGAGATAATATGATTAAGTTATTTGAATAGACACTTCATCATGTTCAAGACTTAATCGAGTATTCGCGAATGAAAGAAATTTATCGTAATAGCCCACGTTTCAGTTACAGGTAGTTGCACATTTCCTCGTAACGTACCTCATATATTGAGAATGTCTGATTTATTGTCTATGGTTCAATTAAGACCGTTGGTTTGACTAATCGCTCGATATATGAGGGCCTAGGGGTCACACAACAAGTAACGGTTGTTTACTAATTATAGTTGGTTGATTAAATATTATATTGGATATTAATATTTAATTTATGGAGAATATAATAATAATTATATTTAGAATTAATTATTATTATTTAATTAAATTAGATTTAATTAAATATATTTTCCAATAATAATATATGGAATATTATTATGGGATTTGATATATATATAATCAAATCCGTAGAGATTTGATATACATGGAAATCAAATTCGTAGAGATTTATGTATATGGGAATTAAATCTATGGGATTTAATTTACAAGATTAGGGATTTTATTTTCTAATCAGGTTAGCTTAAGATTTAAGCTGTCCTCCCCTATATATATGAGATTTTGGGAATTCATAATACGAGACTTCATATTTTCTCCATAAAATCTCTAAGTTAGAATTTTCCTAGCAAATTCATCGGGGGGGATTCAACGACAGAGATCATGCGAAGTTAGTAAACGCATCGTTACGTGGATACCATAGTTGAGGAATCCGTGTACGAATTGATGTAAGAATTTTGTTTAAGTTTACTCGTATTTAATTATGCAATTAATTGTTCGTTGTTGGTGAACTGTTTATTTCCGCTGCGCATGTATTATGTGTTTACGTGCCTCTAAATACCAACAAAGTAAAATCTGAAATACACTTACAATTCCCACCAAAACTCAAAATACACTTACAATTCCAACATTTTAACACAACCAGATCATATTTCTGAGCAATAAAGACAATTCAAGACAATTCACCTTTATTACTTAAAGGTGTAAATGGTTAAGCAAAAGCAATACTTTACCAGATCATATCTCAGCAAGAAATCAACCAGAATATGCAAGTTTAGTCATGAACAATCACCCTCGGAATAATTTCATCATTGGGTTAAGCCCAATGATGTAAATTAGTCTCCTAACTCACATTAATATGAGTGGTGGCTTGAAATACATCAACATATCCAACATTTAACACAACCAGATCATATCTCAGCAAGAAATCAACCTGAATATGCAAGTTTAGTCATGAATAATCACCCTTAGAATAATTTCATCATTGGGTTAAGCCCAATGATGTAAATTAGCCTCTTAACTCACATTAATGTGAGTGGTGGCATACATCAACATATCCTACATTTATACTTTACCAGATCATAGCAAGAAATCAACCAGAATATGTAAGTTTAGTCATGAATAATCACCCTCAGAACAATTTCATCATTGGGTTAAGCCCAATGATGTAAATTAGTCTCCTAACTCACATATTCAAGCCAGATATGACAAATCAGATATATTGCATATTCAAGGCAGATAAATTGCATATCCAAGGTAAATAAATTGAACAGAGCACGTGCACCTTTAAATCAGAGGCAACACAGAAGGAATCAAAACACCGAGCATCTCAACATGCCTCTTTCGAGATTCATCAAGCCAATATGCTTTATCGCTAAATAGAGGTAGAGGGAACTTCTCAGGGATGATCCTTTCTCATTTGGGCATGTACAACACGAACCCGAATTCATTACTCTCGCATAAATCGACATATAGAGAGTCGGGAACCAAATCTCCATCACATAAATCGGGAGAGAGAGAGTCTAGAACCAATTCGCCATCACATAAATTGGGAGAGAGAGAGTTGGGAACTTGAATCGAGCAATCAGAGCCATAGTCATTCAAATTGGGAAACCCTAGATCGTTGGGATCTAGGGATTCCGACAAATCTACACCAATATTCGGGAGTGCCGGTGAATTAGAGACCAAATCGGAAAACCCTAGAGATGGGAATACAGATTCCGACACAAACGTTTCACTTTCCATCAACTCCCATGAGTAGATCGGAATAACTTCGAACGCGTCGACCACATAATCCTCTGTGGATGGCATCAACGACGAGATAGAATCAGACATGGGATAATCATATGTAGGGGTGGTGATTTTTTCCATGGATTTAGGGTTTCTTGAAGAAACGAAAAAGAGGAGAGTGAGAGCAGAGAGAGAGAGGGAGAGAGATTTGGGGATGGGAGCAAATGAAACGAATTCGATGTGAGGGGGGTTAGTTGGGTTAGGGTTAATTAAGTTAAATGGGCTGATTGGGTTTAATTAGGGGGACTAATTGTTTTTAAGTTGTTATTTAGATAGTGTAATATAGTAGCATAGATGTAAATAAGTGTTGTTTGTAATGTGTATTTTTATGTATTGAAAGTTGCTTTATTACCTTATTAGGAAATGACCAAACAAAATTAGGACGACTATTTATGGAAAGCGGATAATCAAAATCAGGACGGAGGGAGTATATGGCAAGAAACATATCCGGATATTTATTTTTATTTTTAATTTAATTTATAATTTTTCTGATTGATCGAAAGGAACATGTAATATAATCAATCTTAACTCTTAAATGTGTCATTAATTTATCCAATCTTAAATCATCTAAATTTAAAAATTCGGCTTAGTTGACTTTTTTTAGATGGTAAAATTTTGACATAATGCATATATCAAGACATAATTAATAATAAATTTATATAAAATAAAAAATCAATCACATTCTATAACCATGTCAATCATTTTTAATTACGTTTGACTCGTTTTTATTAATTAAATAGGCGTCAATGTTCAATGTATCAATTGTTTCCAAAAACTTAGGAATGATATGTGAAATTTGAGATTTGAAAATTTAGCGTAGTTGACTTTTTTAGATTGAATTTTTTTTATAGAATGTATAAATCAAGACATAATTAGTAACAAATTTATATAAAATAAAAAATTAATCATGATTTGAGTGAGGATCCATAAATTCAACCATGACTAATATTGCAAAATTAAAATTCAAATAAGTCAATTTCTAATTTAAGTGGAAACCAAATTATTTTCTAATTATTTAATAAATTCCATAAGTTATGGTATGCAGTCAATTTTTTTTTTTTAAATAAGCTTAAAATGAGACATATCTTCATCTTTAATGTCATTTTGAAAAATTAATTTTTCACAACTAATAAATATCCTACCTGGCATATTATGTAATTTATATGGTAGAAACTTAAAAATAAAATAGTCCATCCCCCTATATACTAATAGGAAGTTATTTTTGGATGATGTGTCAACACCACAATAATTTAACTTATGTGTTAATATGTAAGAAGTTTAGTATACATGTCATTAAAAAAAATCCTATGTGTCATCCTATGTCATTAAAAAATTCCTATGTGTTGTCCTATGTATCATTTCATTGTTAGTCCTTTTAAGTTTTATTTCAATATCGAATAAGAATAAAAAATCTAGATTTTTTGTATATGCCGCCCCATATCGTTCCTGCCGCTCCCTCCTCCCGTCGCCTTCCGCCGCTCGCTTCTCTCGCAGCTGTTCGCCGTCACAATTTTTCGATTGGTTTTTTGCCTCCCTCCTCCTGCCGCCTTCTGCCACTCGCCTCTTAGTTTTTTCGCAGTTGTTCGCCGTCTCAATTTCTCAATTGATTTGCTTGATTTAAACTTTTATCTGTTTTAGTATTTTTTACGTTGAGATTCATTCACTTCCTCTTTAAGTAATTATTGGTCGATCACTCTTCAAAGGATTTAGTGTTACTATTTGATCTAATGATCCATAATTTTTTTGGGTGTCATCTACCGTATACAATAGCAATTGGCTAAAAAACTGCATTACATAAATGTATATACTGCTATAATTACTGAACTTAAAGAACTTAATCATTGAATTACCATTGCTTGAAATCCCATTCTTATTTTTCTTCTATATTTTCGTGAATTTTATTTCGTAAAATCTCTCCGATATTAATATTTGCATCTATTTTTATTCTTAGATTCTAAGACATTGCTAGCATCGTATCTCTGCCTTGCTTAGGGATGTAGGTGTTTCATGTTCCTTTTCGAATTTATGCGTTGACGTTCGTCTATCCACTAGCGTAAAAGGTGAATTCAGTTTCGTTAAGTTTAGTCATTATTATCGTTCTTTTGATATATATACACATGTATAGCATGACATATTGATTCAATTTTATGCTCTAAGCTTTTATACATTGATTTTGTTTGTGACATATATTGTAAGTTGATTTTTGATTTATATATAGTATTTGCTAAAAAAATATAATATACAAATTTGTTTGGATTTTATAAGAAAAAACATTTATTGTGAATTTTGTTTTTCTAACTGAGATGAAGGAGTCATATTTTCCTGCTTATATATTATCTTCAACACATACAAGATGAAGTATTTGTGGTCTGTCTTATTCTGTAGATAAAAGGAACTTCAAAATATGCATATTATACCATGTTTTCATAGGTAGAAATTGAAATTATAAGTTTCTTCTTTTTGTGGTGCCATTATTCGACTAGGATTGTTCTACATTGTATCCAATGTTAGTGTAGCTCAGAATGGAGGGACTGTGTTGACAACAAAACATCCATGCATATTGTGATTCCATAATCACAACAACATGCAATGATGCTCGGGATTCATGATTCAAAAATCTGAATATGATTTCACTTCTATTGATGAAATACAAAGACAATCTAGACAAGAAGATGTTATCTCCAGAGGTAAACATTTCGTAAAAAATATTATGCATTCACACATTTCATAATTATGTAATGCACAAATAAAATTGATAAGCTACAATTTAAATTCATACTTTTGTATTTGTAGATATAATTAGATGCGTGGTTCAAATTTTTAATCTCGAGACAGTTGATAGACCTCTATTTACACACGGTCAACTATATATTGAGATTTCTAGGGTGAAGAGTTAAAAGGGATTGAAAATACTTTGTCTTGATGATGATGGAAAGCCATCTAGCTCTACAATTAATGTTTTTTTTAAAGAAGTTTTTCAGAATCTTAAGTGAATTAAAAAAAATAATGTTTTCATTATATTGTTTTGATTTAATGATTAATTATTGTACAAACTAATTACATCTATATTAATTTATATTTTATCTTATAATACTAAATTATATTAAAATATTATTATAATTGTCATACAAAATGACAAATGACAAATATTAAAATTTATATTAACTAAGTCCATAAAAAAATATAATATAACTTAAAAAAATAATTTTATTTAAAATTCCGTGTAAAACACGGGTTCTACACTAGTTGATGTATATATGACAAGATGACCCGGTAATCAGGCTAATATATAAAATCATCATGCCATAATTACTTATTTTAATATGTATTAATTAATTCATTAACTCCAAATATTTATTAATTTTTTAAAATTAATTTATATCTTTTTTAATTGATCAAAATGAACATGTAATATAATCAATCTTAACTCTTAAATGTGCCATTAATTTATCCAATCTTAAATCATCTACATTTGAATATTCAGCGTAGTTAACTTTTTTAGATGGTAAAATTTGACATAATGTATAATTCAAGATATAATTAATAACAAAATTATATAAAATGAAAAATCAATCACATCAATTTTTTTTTAAAATAAGCTCAAATTGAGTTGTAGCTTCATCGTTAATGTCACACGTAATTATTACACAAAAAATAGAAAATTTCCTTTCGTAAATTACTATTGCGGGGGGAAATAATTCAACAAGTGCAAGATTTAGTACTAGACAATTACACAGCTAAGCATATATCTCTTTCGTGGTAAGGACAAAATCAAGAACCATTGCAGCTAATACATTCGTACGCCCACGTGCTTCTCAGATTCCAAAATTTTTGTGGCAAGTGTTAACTTCTCTACTTATTTCATCTTAAAATTTGATCTACTATTGATTTTAGTATTGACTTAAAATTATTTTAATTGTTATTTAATTTCAATTATGATTTTGAAAATATGAAACAATGTTCATATTTTACAGAAACTATTAATTCGGTCAACTATTAATAAATACAAAAATTAAATTTTAAATATATCTTTAAGGAGTAGGACTCTTGTAAAATATTTGCACAATAGTGTTATGTGAAATACATCACAATTAAGATAAATTAAATAAAAACTTGCGGGTCATGTGGCGGGCGGGTCGGTCGGGTCAGGCGGGGCGGACAAGTTGAGCGTGTTGGGCGGGTCGCTTGGCTATTTACCTATTACATATTTATGCAAGAATATTTTTTATCAGATTGTGTTGTAGTCTAATGGTTCTGGTCTATTGTTAGTGTGTTTAGTCGCAGGTTCAATTCTTAATGAGAATATAATTTTTTAAAAAAAAATTCCAAGTTGTTTTTGTGCGTTACTACATGAACAAAAAGTGTTACCCTATGAAGAAAAACGTGTTACCACATGAATAAAATCAGTACAAGCGCGAAAAGAAATCTTTAGTCCAAAATTAGATTCAAAGAACAACTTTATGTGTTACTACATGAACAAAAGAGTGTTACCCTATGAGCAAAAGAATGTTATTACATGAACAAAAAATAGTCAAACACGAAAAAAAATTCTCAGTCCATTTTTTTTTTCAAGTTATTTTTGTGTGTTACTACAGGAACAAAAAGTTTTACTCTATGAAGAAAAACGTGTCACCACATGAACAAAATCATTACAAGCGCGAAAAGAAATCCCATTCCAAAATTACAGATTTAAAGAACAACTTGATGTGTTACTACATGAACAAAAGAGTGTTACACTATGAGCAAAAGAGTGTTACTACATGAACAAAAACTATTAAAAGCGCGAAAAAAAATCCTCAGTAAAAAATTACAGATTTACAGAACAGCGTGAGAAAAGTGCAGAAGGATCTGAATTTCAGCACACACTTTGTGTTGAGGGGTAATCCAACACCACACACATATTCTCTCTTCTTCTCGCATAATCCACACCAAAATCCAAATTGAACAAACCTGATTTCATCTAATGATTCGAGCGAATCGAAGAAAATTCAATTGGACAAGAAATTGGGGCACGAACAGCGAAGAAGAAATCTGGACGCGATTGTTGCTACGCGACGCGAAGAAGAAGAAGAGAGCTCATTAGCCCGCTAACAATCTGGCCTAATCCGGCCTGATGCCTAACCCGCGAAAAAATGAAATTAAAAAGCTTAATTGCACATATCACTTGTATGCAATATTGCATACAAGATTTTTGCGATCTTTAAGATAGGAAAATTGTAGAATCTTTTTTAGAATTATGGACCAGTAATTACGGACTGGAATACATCATTACAATAGATAGTGTCCATGATTTTTTCATGATTAACTTATTTGTAAAAAAATGATCAAATGATAATATTAGTGATTTTTTGGAATAAATTATATATGACCGAAATATTTTAATTTTGAATTCTATTAAGACAATATTATACTTCCTAAGATCACTCAATTAATAATTAATATGTCAATTAAAAAAATTAATGTAGATTCATATGTCTAAATATAATTAATGCAATTAATAATTAAATTACAATATATATATGTGTATCAATGTAATAGTTTCTTATCACAATCAAATTTTATCATTTTATTTTAAAAAAAAAAAATTACTCCATTGTCACATCTCGGTATCTTTGTTTTATGCAATTTTATTATACATGTTAAAGTGTTAAGTGATAATACTTAAATTACAATACATGTTGGGAAATTTGTATTTAAGTTTTGATGGAAGTTCCAAAACAGATTGTAATAGGACCAGTCAGACCTGTTAGCTGACTGATGACTTAGAATCAGATTAAGATGACCAGCTGAAATGTATAGATAATTGATGTAAAAGATAGGTCACATATTGAGGGGGAACTCAATATGTATAGGTCAGGTCGAAGTATCAGGTGACCCAGATAAGGTTAGATGATCAGAAGGCTAAGAACAAATCAGAAGAAAATAAGTCAGAAGATCAGGTGAAGACAGAAGACACTGAAGACTCAGATGAACCTGAAAACTCGGATGAACCTGAAGACTCAGATGAACCTGAAGACTCAGATAATCCTGAAGACTCAGATGAACCTGAAGACTCAGATAAACCTGAAGACTCAGATGAACCTGAAGACTCAGTAACAAACCTGAAGACTCAGTATGACTGAAGACACTGAGGCTCAGAGTCACCTGAAGATCAGAAGACTACCAAAATACCTGAAGACCTATATCAGCCGAGTCTGCATATTGAGCTAAGACAATCTGCATCAGAAGACTCAACAAGGTAGACTGATCAGTTATCTAATCAAATCATCTCACACCTGCGTCAATCAAAATACACCAGACAAGACGAATCTTCTACAAAAGGAATATCAATCGTCTAATGGACAAATACTGAAGTGCCGCCTCGCGAAGCCAAGGAGAAAGCGACACGTGCACAAAAAGAGCTGATAATGTGGGATTTGATGCTGCGGACATAAACGGCGCTAATCATGCCTACGGCCACGCCGATATTCGGAGCACGTCACAATCATATCCTACAGCCTACCTAATATAGCCCGAAATTCAAATTGCTCTCCAACGGCTCTTTGATTTCGAGGTCTATAAAAAGTGATCGATCTTCAAAATTGAAGAAGATCGGACACTAAGAACAAACACGGAGACACCGCAAAAGAAGCAAAAATTACAGCAAAATCTCCGCTCGAAGAACACCATATTTGAAGATTATTCTTAGAGTGTTCATCTCATAGTTCTTAGCAAGAAATCCTATCCACTAGCATTTAGCTACATAAAAACTTGGATAGATTTTCAGTTGGAACCACAACAAACCTTTACCCAAACTCTAAGTTGGTTAAGTTTGTTACCTCAAGATTTCAGACTAGGGATTCTAGTTTCTGATTTCTGGTTCGGTTGAGTGTGAACTCAATAAATATCTGTTGGGTGTTAGACTAACACAATAAACTAAGTCCAGTTGGTTAAGTTGGTTAAGTTGGTGCCCCTGTGTTGGGATATTTTAGTTTTGATGAATTATGCCAAAACATTATCAACTTGTGTTATTGAAGCTAATTTACAGATAACAAGTTGAGGGGGAACGAGAGAACAAATTGAGGGGGAACTCATGAAGTCGGGCGAAGATGATCGAGATCGACGAAATTTCTGAGCGAGGCCGATCAAGATCGGATGAGAAGGATGAGTTCGATCCAGATCTGAGGCGGATCGATCGTGGTGAGTTGATCGGATCAAAGCGTAAATCGATTCGGATGAACGGTGATTTTATTTCGGTGAAATCAGCGATGAACAATGATTTATTTCGGTGAAAACACCGATGAGCAGTGATTTTTTCGGTGAAATCAGCGATGAAGCAAATGATTTCAAAGATCGATGAACAAGTGATTTCAGCTCACCGTAAATCTACAGATCATTTCATTGGACCAAATCAAAGTGACGTAATCGAAGCAATGAAGCGAATCCGACGAAATTTGATCGGATCCGTTAGACACACAAAAAGCGGTGATCAATAAGAAGACAACACACATATTGATGTGACATAAAGCCGCAAGGAAAAGTGCAATAGACAAAGAAAAAATTTGGAAGACCATTAGTATGGATTTGAATATTACTCAAAGCGGTAATATTTAAATCCACACTATAAATACATTGCACCATCTTCAAAAGAAGATAATGGAGAATCTGCAAAGTGAAGATTAAAAGCCAAATATTCAAGCAACTCCATTCAAGAACACAGGGCATTATATATCCAAATTTAACCAAGAGTGTTCTACCCTAGATCTAAGCACAAATGCCATATCCTAAGCTTAGAGAGATTTTCCCAACCTTAGCATTGAGGCTAAACCATTGTAAGGGAAAATCTCACCATAGTTGGAAACCAACCAAGAAACCCCAAACCCTTTGAGAAGGTAGTTGGAGTGTGTTTGTTGGTGAGAAGTGTTGTAAAGAGTTAGTAAACTACGCGGAGTAGTCAGAAAACTCTAGAGGAGAAGTTAGTAAGCTAAAGGGGTAGTCTGAAAGCTTGTTTGTGATTGAGTAAGTAAACTACGGAGGTAGTCAGAAAACTCAGGGTCGGGTTGAGTAAGTAAACTACGTGGAGTAGTCAGAAAGCTCAGGGCCGAGTTGAGTAAGTAAACTACGAGGTAGTCAGAAAGCTCAGAAGTTGATAAGGAATTTTCCTAGAGAGGGAGAGTGGATGTAGGACTGGTTGTCCGAACCACTATATATTGTTGTGTTGTTTACTGCTTTATGTTTATACTTGTCATATGCATCTAGTTATAAGCAAAACACAACACATGAGCTCCAAAGTTTAAAAATTGGAAACACTCTGCCCTCACCCCTGTTTTATATGCACCGAAAAAAAACGTTTTTTTTGCTTCATGACGCACAAAATAGGTTTTCCTTTGGGACCAACACCTGTGTTAAGGGAAGAGTGGACGAAGGCGGGTTTAAATGCGAACCACTATAAAAATCTTGTGTGCATTTACTTGCTTTCTTATTGCTTTACACTATTCACACAACTGAGTTTAAAATTGCATACATATTCTAAGTTAAGCTCAGTTTGCACCAAGCAATCGATCGATCAAAGTTGACACCTTAGTTAAGCGGTGAAAACCCGACTTAAGAATCTGAATTGATAAACTGGTTTTTCACACGGGTATTTACAAGCTTCCGCACTCTCGGTTAAACTGACATATATCAAACTGATCGCCCTCAGGCACTCAGTAAGATTGAACATCACCCAAACTGACTCACTAGCACTCGATCGAGCAATCGCAAATCACACCTTATTCAAGACGAAAAGTTTTTTGAAGTCTATTCACCCTCCCCTCTAGACTTACGCCCTCACAAACCCGTTCGGGACCTACAAGTGGTATCGATCAAGCGGTGGTTCTACTGCACCATCGGCTTTGAGTATCATCGATTCTTGAGGAAAAATCTTTGTGGTCATTTGAACAGATCTTGAAAAACCAATTTTCAAAACTCATTCGTTTTCAAAATCACTCAGCATGGATAATACCTCTGGTATGTATCATGATTTGCCTAAGTTTTCAATTGATGAGTATGCAGAATGGACTATATACATGTGCAACCATCTGGGATCGATAAGCGGCAGAATGATGGAAGTCATTGAACGAGGACCCATCATCATATATCACGACAACCCAGCGGTTGGAGGAGATCCAGATCATACACCTGGAAGTCTTGTTCGAAAAAGTCCGTACGATGGATGGAGAAGAAAGAAAGTCAGATATACTCTGAATACAATCGCCAGACATATAATCATGAAGACGATGGATAAAGTCACCAAAGAGAAGATAAAGTATCTCAAAACAGCAAAACAAATGTGGGATACTCTTGCTGAGATATACGAAGGAAAAGATCAGATCAAAGATAGCCGACTACAAGCTGAACTGGTGAAGTTTGAAAAACTCAAAATGTTGCCCAACGAGACCATCAACGAACTCGATGGGAGGATCACCATGTCAGTAAATAAGCTACGAGAACTTGGAAGAGAGATGTCAGACAAAGACATCAATTATAAGATCTTAAGATCTCTCACCAAGAAATGGGATATGAAAGTCACGGTAATCAAGGATTGCCAAGACATTTCCAAGATGAAGCCAAGTAGCCTATTCCTAAGCATTAAAGCACATGAGTTCGATTTAATCGAAAGAGGGCAAGCAGATGAAGACGAGACGCCTGCTGAAGCCTCAACCTCCACATCTAAAACAGTTGCATTCAAAGCAACCAGCAGCAGATCAAAGGCCACTGAACTTGTTGGAAACATCATAAGCCAAGCTGAACAGATCGCTTTACTTACCAGGAAACTTGAAAGATCAAATATTCAACTTGGTAAGTATCGGAGATTCTACAAGGATTATCAAGACAAAAGGAACAGGAGGCCAACTGACAGATCACTAGAAAGGAATAGATCTGATGATCGAAGGGATCATAGAGATGATAAAAGAGATGATCGGTCAGACGAGAGAAGAGATAACAGATCTGAGAGAAGGAGTTCTGACTACAATCAAAAAGGGAAGTCACCTGACAGATCCTACAGACGAAGTGTCTCACCTGGCAGAGGAAGTTCCGTGGATCGTGGATCATGCTTCAACTGCTTGAAACCAGGTCACTACAGCTCCGACTGCCCAGACCTGACTCCTAGAGAAAGAGAAGAGAAGCGGAACAAAAGAGAGCTACGCTTCAAAGACAGAAAAGCCATGGTTGCTGACACAACAGGAATTGATGATTCCTATCTACCTTCTGAGGATTCTGGCTACTCATCTGTAGAAGACTTCTGTCTGATAAGCAGTGTTGTTGATTTCCTCGAACATGAAGATCTGATATTCTCTTCAGATGACGATGAAATCTGCCTGATGGCCAGGGAGGAAGACCAATCTGAGGTAACCTCCAAACCTTCTGCTTTTTCAATTTCCACACCTGCTATTATTAGCACACCTGCTGGAGAGATTGACTTGCAGCTCTACTCTGAGCAAGTGGAAGCTGAAAATGACAAGCTAAGGATCAAAAATAATCAGTTTGTTAAAGAGAACGCTGTCAGTAAAGCAGCTGAACTGAAATCAGCTGAAACTGCTCAGAAGGTAACTGAGGAACTTAACGTTCTGAAGGTTAAATCTTCTGATCAGGAGAAGCAGATCAAAGATCAGCTAGCAATCAACAAACAGCAAGCTGATGATTTCAAAATCCTACAAGCTAAATTTGATGAGCTATTCCGACTACATGAGAGTCTAAAATCTACTGAGGATAGTTTGCACAAGAAAATAGAGGTTTTCACGAAGTCATCAAAAACCGTTCAAGATATGAACACCTATTTTTGAACGCCGACTAACAAGAAGGGAATTGGGTATGAGAACCCTTCTACATCCTCAAAAGCCCTGTTTGGTTCACTTCAGAAGGGTGTAATCAAACGAGTCTCTGACAAAGATACACAAAAAGCTAAAAATGTATCTGATAAGGGAAAGAGACCTGCTGAGCAAGTAAGGCAAGTGCCTAATCAGAAAGGGAACAGAAATGGACCCCAACTGATTAAGCATCAGCCGAGGAATCAACAGAAGAACCTAGTTCTTCTGAAGAAACCTCAACCTGATCAGCATATTAGGTATCAGAAGAGACAACCTGTAAAAAGGAAATCTAATCTGAGACCCAATCGAGGTCAGTTGCCTAATAAGCAAGTTATAGGTAAACTGTAAAGACCATATATGCCAAAGAGATATGAATGTTTTAATGGTAGCAGTCGTACCTACCCCTATAACCAGAGACCTAGGGCTACTGCACCTGAGCCACACTGGGTTAAAGGAAGACAAAATATAAAGAAAAATCTCAAGTCTTCTGAGCCACCCAAGGCTCACACAAGTAATCATACTAATCAGAAAGCATATAAAGAGACGTATGATTATGTTGATATGTATGGGAGACAAATCAGGACTTCTGATCTATCTGAATACAATAGAAGTGCCCTGTTTGTGTGGATCCCTAAATCCACCACTAACCCCTCAGGACCCAATTCCAAAGGGGTACCTAAAGCCTGATTCGATTGCAGGTTCGCGTGGGACTGGCCAACAGAGAAGGTGTACAAGCAACTATCTGGTACATCGATAGTGGATGCTCAAGGCACATGACTGGAAGCAAACATCTCCTTAGCTCTTACAAAGAACAAGAAGGCCCACGTGTACTCTTCGGTGATGATAACTTTAGTTTTACCAAAGGATTCAGAACCTTAGAGAATGATGATGTACAAGTAACTGGAGTCTCATATGTCAAAGGATTAAAGCATAATTTACTATCAGTATCACAATTCTGCGACAACGGATTCAGCGTTGAGTTCTCGAGTGACAAGTGTACGATTAGGAATCGAGCTACTCAACAAATCTTGCTAACTGGCTCAAGGAAAGGCACGATCTACACAGCAGATTGGAACAGTTGCCCGAGAAATGCATGCTTAATTGTTAAGAGTTCCAAGAGTAGCAGTTGGCTCTGGCACAAAAGAATGAGTCATCTGAACTTTAAGACTCTTAACAAAATAGCTAGGGTGCCTTTGGCTGAGGGACTTCCGACTGAAGTATTCTCAAAGGATCAGACATGTGGCGCATGTCAGAAGGGAAAACAAGTTAAAGCTTCATTCAAAGGAATACCTGGACCAGAATCCAGTAGAGTACTGCAACTGCTCCATATGGATCTATTCGGACCAGTTACACCAGTCAGTCTCAGTGAACGCAAATATACTCTAGTAATCGTGGATGATTATTCCAAGTTTACTTGGGTTGTATTCTTATACAAGAAGAACGAGACAACGATAAAGATACCCGAGCTGCTCAAGAAACTACAAAACGAAAAGGGTGTCAGCATAGTAAAAATCAGATCAGATAAAGGTACAGAATTTCTGAATTCTTTTATTACTGATTTTTGCACTGAGTTTGGTATACAACATGAAATGTCAGCTGCAAGAACGCCACAACAAAATGGAGTAGCAGAACGGAGAAACAGAACTCTCAAGGAAGCTGCTCGCACTATGTTAGCTGAACATGCGACACCAAGCCGTTTCTGGGCAGAAGCAATCAACACTGCATGCCACACTCAGAACAGATGCTCTCTGATAAAGACTCACTTCAAAACACCCTATGAACTATGGAAGGGCAGAAAACCTCGTGTTTCATACTTCCATGTTTTTGGGTGCAAGTGTTTCATTCACAACAATGGGAAAAGTCAGTTGAAGACTTTTGAGGCCAAGTCAGATGAGGGTATATTCTTAGGATATATTCCTCATCCAGCAAGGCTTTCAGGGTTTACAACAAACGAACCCTAGCTGTGGAAGAGACACCCCATGTGGTCTTTGATGAGACATCTTCTGAACAAGAGAAAGCTGCCTCAGAACAAGCCGTACCAGATCAACCGTTATCTGATACGCAGAAAATGGATCAGCTAAGTATCAAGGAGAAAGAAGCTGAACACGTAACAATGTATATTCCAGAACTTGATCTTGCTGATTCAACAGGTCAATCAGACCCTAAGGTGCGCACAACTGTCATTGAAGAAGCTGGTACAGCTGAGACAGTATCAACTGAACCATCTGGTTCAGGGGGGACTCCTGAAGTTCCTACGAACAGACATCAGCACATGATGAGTCCAACATCAGCTGAGACATATTCTAATCAAGTGGATCATAACTCTGCACCACTCCCAATCACTAGTAATGAACTACTATCAGAAATGGATGATGTTCTCCAAATATACGCAAATCAGAATAGAAGGACCTGGATTACCAGTCATCCAACTGATCTGATTATCGGAGACCCATCTGATAGAGTCAAAACTAGACATCAGATTGGTGAAAGTGCCATGTACTGTTGTTATCTGTCTCTGAAGGAACCAACTACAGTAGAGGAAACTCTACAAGACGCAAGCTGGATTCTAGCCATGCAAGAGGAGCTGGAACAGTTTGAGAGGAATCAAGTCTAGAAACTGGTGGACAGACCAACTCATTAAGACGTGATTGGCACGAAGTGGGTATTCAAGAACAAGAGAGATGAGAATAATGTCATAACAAGGAATAAGGCAAGACTTGTTGCTAAGGGGTATTCACAATCAGAAGGAATTGATTATGATGAGACCTTTGCACCAGTCGCTCGCCTAGAAGCCATTCGGCTATTTCTGGTATATGCTGCCCACAGAGGGTTCATTGTGTATCAGATGGACGTAAAGAGTGCATTCTTAAACGGGGTACTAGCAGAGGTAGTTTATGTTGAACAACTTCCAGGCTTTGAAAAAGGCAACCAAGTGTACCTTTTAAGAAAAGCTCTTTATGGCCTGAAACAAGCTCCTCGAGCTTGGTATGATACACTCTCTCAATTCTTGATAGACAGTGGATTCACTAAAGGAATAGTGGATAGAACCTTATTCAGAATAGAAGATGGAGAAGATATTCTGATGGTTCAGATTTACGTGGACGATATCATCTTTTGATCTCCCAACAAGAAGTTGTGTGAGAAGTTCAGCAAATTGATGCAAGGGAAGTTCGAGATGTCCATGATGGGTCAGATGAATTACTTTCTGGGTTTACAAGTCAAGCGAGTCTGAAGGGATATTCATCGCGCCAAAGAAATACACAAGGAATCTCATCGCCAAGTTTGGAGTTCAACATTGTAAGGAAGCCGAATTCCCATGATGACAAGGGTTCAAGATGGATCGAGATGAAGATGGTGGAAAAACTAATCGAGAGAAAAGAATATAGGGCTCGATTGGATCTCTACTATACCGACCGCCGGCCAGACCCGGATATCACATTTTGCGATAGGTGTATCGCCAAAGGCTAATCGGACCCATGGACATATGATGAGGCAATCCAAGACAAGGATGGAATTTCTTGGCAAAAAGCAATGAAAGCCGAAATGGGTTCTATGGATCATAACAGAGTGTGGGAGCTAGTCGAACCACTTAATGGGGTCAAACCCATTGGTTGCAAGTGGGTATACAAGAGAAAAAGAGGACCGGGACGGGAAGGTGGAAACCTTCAAGGTAAGGCTTGTGGCGAAAAGGTTATACTCGAGAAAGAAGGGATCGACTATGAGGAAACCTTTTCACTGTAGCAATGCTCAAGTCCATCCGAATTCTCTTGTCGATTCTTCACAAGATCTCGATTTTGAAATCGGCAAATGGATGTCAAGCGGCTTTCCTTAACGGAAGTCTTGATGAAGAAATCTATATGCAACAACCCCAAGGCTTCATTGAAAAGGGCAAGAACACCTAGTTTGTAAGCTCATGAAGTCCATTTACGGACTCAAACAAGCATCGAGCTTGGAACCAATGTTTTGGTATTCTTAAAGTATGGGTTTATCGTGAGTTCGAGCGACAAAACGCTCATCGGGGAGCGTATTGTAAAAGTGTTATCGGGCGTAAGGGCATGGCTTTCAAAAGCAGGTTTGATATGAAGGACTTAGGGGAAGTGGGCACATCCTTAGGATCAAGATCTTTCGAGATAACAAGAAAAGGATGATAGGCTTTATCGCAAGCTTCATATATAGACCTTTGTCTTGAGGCGATTCAAAGATGCAGATTCCAAAAAAGGCTTCGTACCTCTCAGACATGGAATCCATCTATCCAAGGAAATGTGCCCTAAGACACAAAAGGAGATAGATGACATGAAAGGCATTCCTTATGCTTCGGCTGTCGGAATCCTTATGTATGCAATGTTGTGCACGAGACCAGATATCTGCTTTGCCGTTGCATGGTGGCAAGATATCAAAGTAACCCGGGGAAAGAACATTGGACGGCAGTTAAAAACATTCTGAAGTATCTTAAAAGAACTCGAGAAAGAATGTTGGTTTATCAGTCAGATAGTCTAATCCCCATCGGCTACACGGACTCGGATTTCCAATCAGACTTAGATTCTAGAAAATTTACCTCTAGTAGTGTGTTTTGCATGGGGGGAGAAGCCATGACATGGAGAAGCATTAAGCAGAAATGCATCGCAGATTCTACCATGGAAGCCGAATATGTAGGCGCTATGCGAGGCGTGAAAAAAGCGATTTGGCTCAAGAACTTCCTAGTGGACTTGGATGTAGTTTGAATTTGCCCAAAGACAATCACATTTTATTGTGACAATGCCGGAGCAGTTGCAAATTCAAGGGAACCAAGAGCCCACAAGGCCAACAAACACATTGAAAGGAAATACCATCTTATACGAGAAATCGTTAAGAGAGGAGATATAGAGGTGGCAAAGATCGCGTCAGAAGACAACCTAGCAGATCAATTCACAAAGGGTTTGCCTCAGAATACATTTGAGAGACATGTGGAAGGAATGGGTGTCAAGACCGTTGCCAATCTGCTTTGAGTATAAGTGGGAGACATTATTAGGTTCGTGTAGGTGACATTGTATGTCACGTATTAGAACTACACGAGACATCTTTGTAGTATACTTAAAAGCGGACTTTGAGTATAAGTGGGAGATTGTTGGGATTATCTTTGGAAAGTATGCTTTTACTTTGTATAATCAAAATGAATTTCGGTCTTATTTACTGAAATAAATTATTTATCACTGATGCTTTAAATATCATTGAATGTTACATATATTTCCTTGCATAAATGTTCAATAAATAGTATGTGTTACATTGTAGTTAATTTAGTGATACCGGATCACGAAGATTAAATTAACGGTCCCTTGTAACTAAAAAAGTACACCATTCACGACCTAGATGGAAATGAACAATCCATCGTGAAAGGTTGAAGTGTAAGGCTCGAGATTGACTTGTCTTGACCAAGAGATTACACTAGTGCATGTTTAGTGCCTTTGAATAGGACCTATAGGAGGACAAATTCTTGAGGCGAACTAGGAAGAATTAGACCTCGGTGGTTCGTTATTTCTTAATCTTAAATCCCTTAAATAGGATCGCGTGTGGTTATTAATTATTGCTTTGACTTATTACGGGTAGAGAATCAACGAGATTCAATACTTTATATCTTGGGCAATATTATTGGTCACATGCGATTGCTAAGATTTATCTGAGAGAATCGTGTGCAAAAGTACGCTTGTTCGATTTGCCCCCCTTGGGAGGTTCATAAGTTTTATCATACCAAATCTTGCAAGTGGAACTAGTTTCGGTATGGATAATAATGTTGAATCGTTCCTTTACCAAGGATAAAAGATATTAATTAATGGAAAGCTATTTCGGTGGCTTGAATTAATTAATGGGCTAGATAATCTTAAACACGGGAAATAATAACCGGGAGCCATATTGACTGTAATATGGGTTAAGATGGATAGTGCAATATTAATTATGTAGTGGGATTAATTAATATTTATGGGCTTAAATAATATTGTGGCTCAATATTGATAATTCAAGATCCATTGGAAGGTCCAATCTTAATTCTCCTAAAGGCCCCTCAAGTAGCCCAACATAAAGTCCAATAACTGAAAAAGGTGTTTAAAAATAAAATAATTCTTGTTGCTATTTTTCCTAAAATTTCAAAAAATATGAATAAAAAGGGGAGAAAGATTTTCTTTGAATTTTGTTATGGAATGAAGATATGTATTCTTGGAATACAAGATTATCTCATTAAATTCAAGAAATCTCACACTTGGTTATTTATATGAAATTTTCGAAAATTTTGAATAATTAAGGGAAAGAAATATTTTATTGATTTTCTTGAAAAGATATTATGGAAGATATGTATTCTTGCAATACAAGTATATCTCATAAATTCAAGAAGATCCAAATCTTGGATTCTTTTCTCTTAAAATTTCGAAATATCCAATTACAAGAGGAGTTGGGATTTTTGTGGAATATTTTAATTATGGAGTAAAGAATATATGAGATATATTCAAGATTTCTTGGAGATCAAGAAAAAGATTTTCCCATATTATTTTTATCCCAAAATTTCGACCAACCCCCCCTCTATAAATAGGGGATGATTGATTCATCCCCAAGTGCAATTCCATGTGCTGGAAATATTAGTAAATCCACAAAGGTGGTGCAACAAATTTTTATTTTCCCTTTTGTTAATTGTTCGCGAGCTTCCTTCCACCGGATTGACGAGCAAGGACTAGAGAATATTTGGGAAGGCTTTTTGGTGTGTTTTTATCGACGAGACTATTGCCACTACAAGAGGTTAGTTCACGTAAACTCGTAGCAATTCCGCATGCGTAGGATTTATATGAACTGTTTATATGCATGATTTGTTGTTAAATTATTATTTGAATTAATATAGGATTAATTCATGCTAGTAATAATTGTTATAATTAAATTTGTATTTAAATATTCATCCCGAATAGATCCGTGCAATTAATTCACCATCACCTTTGTGTCTCGGGACACATGTCTTTCGATAGATGGATTCCGTGCCTGAAAGGTACAAAACCCTTCTTGAAATCTTGCATGTTGAAACACTTCAAAACGGTATCTATGTATGAAGCTTGCGATAAGCTGATCATTCTCTTCTTTCGATCTCGAATGATCTTGATCCCAAGAATATGACCGGCTTCCCCAAAGTCCTTCATATCAAACTGTTTTGACAGCCATACCCTTACGTCTGACAAACTTTTACATCGTTTCCGATGAGCAGAATATCGTCTAAGTATAGTACTAGGAATACCAAGGCAATTCCGTCACACTTATTATAAACACAACTCTCAAAATCGTTTTGATCAAACCCATAAGATTTGATTACATGATCAAAACATTGGTTCCAAGCCCGAGATGCTTGCTTCAGTCCATAAATGGACTTCTTGAGCTTGCACACAAGGTGTTCTTGGCCTTTCTCGATGAAACCTTCGGGCTGTTGCATATAGATTTCCTCGTCAAGACTCCCGTTAAGGAAAGTTGTCTTGATATCCATTTGCAAGATCTCAAAATCTAGATGCGCAGCTATTGCCAAGAGAATACGGATGGACTTAAGCATGGCTACAGGCGAAAAGGTTTCTTCATAATCGATACCCTCTTTCTGAGTGTATCCCTTTGCCACAAGCCTAGCTTTGAAGGTTTCCACCTTCCCGTCCGGTCCTCTTTTCCTCTTGTAGACCCACTTGCATCCAATGGGTTTTACCCCACTGGGTGGTTCAACTAGCTCTCACACCTGATTATGATCCATTGAGCCCATCTCGGCTTCCATCGCAGTTTGCCAGGATTCTGAATCCTTATCTTGGACCACCTCCTTGTAAGACCAGGGGTCTGATTCATTTTCCCCGGGGACCAAATCTGAAGATTTTCCTATCCCCATGAATCTCTCAGGTTGTCGAACAACCCTCCCACTACGACGAGGTTCTGATTGTGTCGGTGTGACGCTTGGTATATCAACCTGTACAATTGGTATAGGAGTTTGCCCTCTTATTTCATTTAAGGTAATCTCACTTTTGGGCTTTCGATTGTTCATAAAGTCTTCTTCCAAAAATCTAAAGTGCGTACTTATTACCACCTTTTGATCTTCGGGACCATAGAACATGCACCATTTCGTTCCCATGGGATATCCTATAAACAACCTTAGTTCCGAACGTGCATCCAACTTACCGGCTTCCTTGTCTAGCACGTATGTCAGACTATTGGTCCCGGTGAAAAACCCATGAAATGTGGAAAAGATCATGAAATGCATATAAAAACAGGGGTGAAGGAATGGTGATTCCAAATTTTTGCATTTTAAGCCCATGTGTTGTGTTTTGCTTATAATTGAATGCATATGACAAGATAAGAACTTAAATCAAAAAGGAACACAACAAAGTATAGTGGTTTGGAGACTCAAGCTCCTACATCCACTCTCCCTGTTCCTAGGGAAATTCCTTCAAACGGGACTTATCACCCTCCACGGGATTGCCTACAGATATTTACCGAGCTCTCACTCAAACTGGACTTATCACCCTCTCGGGCTCGCCTCGGGACTTATCACCCTCCACGGGATTGCCTACAGATGTTTACCGAGTTCACACTCCAACGGGACTTATCACCCTCTCGGGATTGCCTAACAACTACCTCACTTCACCACTAGTTATCTCTTACGAGAATGGGGTTTGGATTTGGTGTTGTCTCCAACTATGGTGAGATTTTCCCTTACATTTGTTTAGCCTCAATGCTAAGGATGGAAAAATCTCTCTAAGCTTAGGATATTACATTTGTGCTTAGATCTAGGGTAGAACACTCTTTGAATATATTTGTATATCTACAGACTTGTGTTCTATGGTGGGAATGCTTGAGTATATGGCTCTTGGCTCTGTAGCATCTTTTTCCACATTCTCCACACTTAATTTGATGGAAGATCTTGTATTTATAGTGTGGATTTGAATGTCACCGTTGGAGAGAATCACATTCAAATCCATACTATTCTGTAAGTTCTGCAGCTTTTTCAAGCTGGTTGTCTTCCTCTCATTGGTCCACGTCAGCTGAATCTAACGGCTATATTCTTCAGTTTCTTCTGAGTCTTCAGGTTTCTCTGAGTCTCCAGGTTTCTCTGAGTCTCCAGGTTTCTCTCAGGTTTCTCTGAGTCTCGGTGTATTCAGTGACATATTGAGTCTTCAGTTCTATCTGAGTCTTCAGGTTTATCTGAGTCTCAGTGTCTTCAGTGACATACTGAGTCTTCAGTTACTTACTGAGTCTTCAGTTACTTACTGAGTTCTTCAGTTACTTACTGAGTCTTCAGTTTTCTCTGAGTCTTCAGTTTCTTCAGAAACTTACTGAGTCTTCAGTTTCTTTAGAAACTTACTGAGTCTCAGGTTTCTTGATTCAGCAGACTTCTCTTCAGCGGACCTTGTCTGATCAGGCATACTGACACTCAGGCTTACTGAGTTCAGCTCTTCTGAATCTAGACATCCTGACCCTCGGGTCACTTTTACTTACTGACCCTCAGGTTACTTGACTCAGGCTATCTGATTTCTTCTTGTCTGATCTGATCAGCTCGACTGATCAGATTAACACATCTTCAGGTCAACATCTCAGGATAGCATCAGGTCAGTACATCAGGTTAGCATATCAGGTTATCATATCTGATCTCGATCACGTCTGATCTTGATCAGTCTCATCTGCTCATCTTCTGATCTGCAACATTCTCTTCTGATTTACTAGCTTTAACTTTTCTTCACATTTGATTTGCACAGCTCATCAGTTAACTCGGAACTCATCTAACTCGTCTGATCTCAATCAGTCTCGTCTGCAGCCTCGTCTGATCTCGATCATCTTCATCTGATTTCGTGAGTTCCCCCTCAACTTGTTCTTTCGTTCCCCCTCAACTTGTTATCTGTAAATTAGCTTGAATAACACAAGTTGATAATGTTTTGGCATAATTCATCAAAACTAAAATATCCCAACACGGACACCCCCAAATCCTGAGATGTTTCAGACTTGGCTTGTGCCCAGTCCACAACTCTTTAGGGGTTTTGGGAACCGATTTGGATGGCACCAGATTCAGAACGTAAGCCGTTGTTTCCAAGAAATGACCCCAAAATGACTTGGGTATATCTGAATAACTCATCATGGATCTGACCATTTCTAAGAATGTTCTGTTTCTTCGTTCTGTAACCCCATTTTGTTGAGGGGTTCCGGATGCAGTCAATTGGGAAACAATGCCCTCGTCTGATAGGTAGTTCAAAAACTCATCACTGAGGTATTTGCCTCCATGATCAGATCGTTGAAACTTGATACTCTTTTCCCTATGATTCTCCACTTCGGCTTTGAACTCTTTGAATTTATCAAAGGTTTTCGATTTGTGTTTCATCAGAAAAATGTACCCGAACCTTGAGTAATCATCGATGAAAGTCACGAAATACTCATAACCACCTCTAGCTTTGGTTGACATTGGACCACACACATCAGTGTAAACGATTTGCAACACTTCTGTGGCTCTATTCCCCTTGGCTCCAAATGCCCTCTTGGTCATCTTACCCTCCAAACATGATTCGTAGGTTGGAAGTGGTTCTAACTGTAGGTCCGACAGCGAACCATCTTTCACCAACCTTTGGATCCTATTTAGATTACTATGACCTAATCTTAGATGCCATAGAAGTGTCTCGTTCATGTTTTCTGAACGTTTTCTCTTATTGCATGAAATAGTCGATGTGTTATAAGATGCATTTTGTGAGTGGTGTGCACAGCTAATAGTATAGAGATTGTTCCTTAAAGTTCCATGACAGATAAACACATCGTTACGGTAAACAGTAACTTGCTTAGAAAAACGAACAGAATATCCATCATCATTAATTAGTTTAGAAACTGAAATAAGGTTTTTACGAAAAACTAGAACGTAAAGAACATCTCTTAAAACTAAAATCTTATCTTCAAAAAGACAGGTGCACGTCTCCCACTGCTTCAGCTGCTACTCTCGTTGCATCGCCCAGTGTGATGAGGACCTCACTTCCACTAAGTTGTCGGGTCAGTTTGAACCTCTGTAACGTGAAACAAACATGATCAATGGATCCCGTATCCATTACCCACGAGTGGGTATCATACGCCGCTAAACAAGTTTCAACAACTAGTGCGTGAGGATTACCTTTCTTTCCTCTCCTTTTGGGATTGGAACAGGCATCCCTCCAATGTCCTTTTTCACCACAGTTGAAACACTTCCCCTTTGGATTCCTTTTGACACCCAACCATTTGCCGTCTTTTCTCTACTTTTCTTGGTAGTGAGGTTTCCTTGACCATTCATTTTTTCATCAATCTTGCCCTCCGTTGGCCTAGATTTTGAGAAAAAACTTTTGGTCACCAAGGCTTCATCTTCTTGTCCCAGATGTTTCTCTATCGTCTCCAAAGCTTCTTGAAGAGTATCCATAGTGAACATGTGATCGCTCATCACAAAACTACAGTAAAACTAATCAAAATATTTTGGAAGAGTTAGGAATAAAGAATCCACTTGAACCTCACTACTATACTTAGCACCGAGCTAAGCAAGCTTGTCAAAGTTACGCTTGACCCTGAGAACATGATCCCTCATGGGTGTTCCCTCCGTCATTTTCAGCATTGTCACGCCGTCATAATTAAATTGATCGATCATGCGGTTCTTTGTTAAAAACATGTCTTCGAGACTTTGCATAATTTCCGCATCAGATTCAACACCTTCATGAATGTATCTCAAATCCTCAGACAAAGATGTCAAGATTATATACTTCATAGGTTCGTTGATCTGCTCTCAGTCATCATATAAAGATCTCTCTGCATCAGTTGATCTTTCAGTTGGCTTGTTTGGCTTGGGCATCCCGAGAACCAAATTGTGTTTTTGTGCAGTTAGGACAAATTTCATATTACGTTTCCAAACGACATATGTTGGGAAATAAATTTAATAAAGAGGATTTTGATTAGATCCCAAAACCCCTGAGTATGACATGTTCAGGATTAATCTTGATAGATGAGTCAGGATTCAGTTTTAGAGTGTTCAGGATAATATCTGCACCGTGTATAGTCGGCAGATATAGAACAGGTTAGAATCAGAAGACTCAGTATGAGACTGAGAAACTGAAGGCTCAGAGAAATCTGAAGGCTCAGAGAAATCTGAAGGCCCAGAGAAAACCTGAAGGCTCAGAGAAAACCTGAAGGCTCAGAGGAAACTGAAGGCTCAGAGAAACCTGAAGACTCAGGATGTCACTGAAGATGCTGAGACTCGGAGAATCCTGAAGGCACAGTAAATATTGTAGACTCAGTAATATACTGAATGCTCAGTATATCCTGAATGTTCCGAGGCACTGAAGCTGGGGAATATAGCCGTTGAAATCCAGCTGACGTGGACCAATGAGAGGAAGACAACCAGCCTGGAAAAGCTGCAGAACTTACAGAGAATAGTATGAATTTGAATGAGATTCTCTCCAACGGTAACATTCAAATCCACACTATAAATACAAGATCTTCCATCAAATTAAGTGTGGAGATTATGCACAAAATGCTACAGAGCCAAGAGCGTTATAGTCAAAGCATTCCCACCCTAGAACACAAGTCTGTAGATATACAAATATATTCAAAGAGTGTTCTAGAACCCAACCTAAGCTACCCACGATGTATCTTAAGCTTAGAGAGATTTTCCCAACCCTAGCATTGAGGTTAAACCATTGTAAGGGAAAATCTCACCATAGTTGGAGACAACACCAAACCCAAACCCCATTCTCGTAAGAGATAAGTAGTGGTGAAGTGAGGTAGTTGTTAGGCAATCCCGAGTGAGGGTGATAAGTCCCGAAGGAGTGTGAACTCGTTAAATATCTAAGAGGAGAGCCCGAGAGGGTGATAAGTCCAGTTTGAGTTAGTAAACTACAGAGGTAGTCAGAAAGCTCAGGGTCGGGTTGAGTAAGTAAACTACGCGGAGTAGTCAGAAAGCTCAGGGCCGAGTTGAGTAAGTAAACTACAGAGGTAGTCAGAAAGCTCAGGATGTGTTTGAAGGAATTTCCCTAGAAACAGGGAGAGTGGATGTAGGAGCTTGAGTCTCCGAACCACTATACTTTGTTGTGTTGTTTACTGTTTTATGTTCTTATCTTGTCATACGCACTCGATTATAAGCAAGACACAACACATGAGCTTAAAAAGAGAAAAATCTAGAATCACCATTCCTTCACCCCTGTTTTATATGCACCGCAATGAAACGTTTTGCTTCCGCACGCACAAAATGGGTTTTCTCACCGGGACTAACAACATAGTTATCACCAGTTAATTGATGTTCTTTGAGAGTATATTTCAGTGGATTAAAAGGTTGCGACATGCTGAACTGAAATAAATAACAATTTGTGTAGGCACAAAATTATCACACAATTCGATCACATTGTTCATATCAAAATCTCAAAACAATATGAACATGCATCAGCCGACATCTCAAACAGTTTAAATAGGTCACGTGGGGTGAACTATCTATTTAAACACATTCAAGCAGGTTACAAACAAGAACAGTTACAAACCTTTAATTCAGAATTAATAGTCGACTCCCACTTGACCAATATAAAATTGACAGGGACTTCGGTGAAGTATATGCATATCAATTTTATACCTAAGTGATAACCATGATTAAATACAGAATTATTACTTCGCTTTGAACGAGCCTCGTGGGGAGGGTCATCGTCGCCACTAATAATAATTCACAATCATCCTTTTGGGAATTTATTCATGTGAAAAAAAACCAGCTTTTGGCCATTCCGTGGGGGAAATTTCTCCAAAAGAATTCACAAATAAATAAATCATGGAGGTCAATTTGACGTAATTTTATTATCCGGAATGAAATTTGTCAATAAAACATACTTAGTAATTTTCGAAAGTGAGATTTTCTTTTAGACAATTCTAAATCATGCAAACACATTTAACAAAGAAAATTGCACGAATTTAAAACAAGCATCAAGACAAAATAAATCACGTTGGGCACATATATCTAACTGTCATGGTTTAAATTCCAAATCTTGATCTTGAGAAATTGTCTCTTCTTTTGCCTTCATCGTTCGTCTCAAAAGGCTCCCACTGAATCCGCAACAATTCTTCAAAAATGTCCTCCATTACGGGTTAGGACGACGTCCGGAAAACTAGTAGCTCATGACCCAAAACGCGAGTCGCATGCGCCTAGGCGCACCCCCCGATCCGGATCGGCCATCCCACCCCCATCACCCGGATGCTTGTACGTCCGAGGTCCCGCGCCGCATCGCCTAGCACGGCCTAGCCTGGTCGCACGTCTTGCGCGCGACATGCTCGTGCTGATCCCGGCTGCCCTCATCAGTCTTGCGCGCCTAGCGCGCGTTCGCCATGCCCCGTCCGCAATCACCAGGGTGGTGCGCGCAGTCGCTAGGCGTTTCGCCTAGTCCGCGTGCTCTGCCTTGGCTCGCATACGTCCAGGCACCCGGACGTCCGTCTTTAATTCATCGTCTCCGTCTTCGTTCACGATCCAGTTACAATTTATTTACAAAAAATAAATAAACCAAGATCTAGACTAGTCTATTACATTGATCAAATCAAACAAATCCTAATCTACTCGAGGATTTTGTTGGTCTCGGTGCAAACGAGACTTACACGTGTATGGGGGGAATACACGTGTTCAGTGTTTTTAAAACTTTTCTTACTGAGGTCAGCTTGGGTCAGGTTGTCCTGATGATTTGGTCCTGAGAAGCACAAATCGCTCTGAGTCAAAGTCTATATGAGACAGTGATCCTGAGATGCTTTCAGAAACCTCAGATAATCCCAACTGAGTCCTGAGTTTCAGAGATTCTGAGTTGCTTGGATCAGATAACTAACTTACTGAACCCTCAGAAGAGTAAGTTCAGTTTGGTAACTATCTGTTCTAGCTACTCAGATGTGCGGAATGGTTGGCCCTTAGTTTATACTCGTTTTAAAGCTTTGCTGAAAACCTTCCTTTGAATGGAATAGTGATTATACTGTGATTCAGTTATGCAACTTCAGTAGATTGATTCCAACTGAATATCAGTGAAAAATATGCTTTGATTTAAGTTAATGCAATGATTAAGCCACAGATAAAAAAGCAATAAACAACACGACAATTTATAGTGGTTGAGAGACTCAAGCTCCCACGTCCACTCTCTCTCGATCCTCGAGAGAAATTCACTAATCACTTTCGAGCTTTCGACTACCTCGCGTAGTTTACTTACTCAACTTCGCCCTGAGCTTTACACTACTCACGTAGTTTACTTACTCAACCCGACCTTGAGCTTTCGACTACCTCCGTAGTTTACTTACTCAAACACAAACAAGCTTTCGGACTACCTCGTGAGCTTACTAACTTCACCTCTAGAGCTTTCTGACTACTCCGCGTAGTTTACTTACTCTTTACAACTCTTCTCACCAACAATCACACTCAAACTACCTTACAAAGGGTTTGGGGTTTCTTGGTTGGTTTCCAACTAGGATGAGATATCCTTTACAATTTAGAACAATGCAAAGGATAGGATATCTCGACTAAACTTTGGATATATCTTATCAAGCTAGGCTTAGTAGAATGAGCTCTCTTCGATTTAAAGCACTTGGGAAATTCTTGGGTTTTTCGAGTGCTTCAACTTGCAATAATAAGTTTGAGCTCTTGAGTTGCTTACAAATTTCCCGTAACCTTTCAATGTAGAAGGTCACAAGTATTTATAGGCATACACCAAGGTCACTCTTGAAAAACTATCCGTTGGAGAGATAGCTCCGAGAGTTTCCTCTTATGGTGTGTGAGAAACGGCTATATTTAGGGTTTGAGACTCCCTAACACGTTTTAGGCAATGGCCTTTCATGTAGCCGGTCTTCACTTTTTGCAGTCTGGAACTTAGTACTTCTGACATCTTTTTTTGACACATCATCACATCATCAAGATGGTATAGTGCAGTGTTGTCTTCCTCTTTTTGACTTTTGTCTCCAGTTAAAGGTAGACAACTCAACAACTCTTTTGGTTACAATCTCTGAGTTGATATAACCTTAACAACACTTTGTCTTAGTTCCTTTTGTCTTCATTTTGAATGTCTTGGCAAATATCTATTTTTCTAAGGAATCGCGATCTTCTCAGTATTGCATCCTTCAGATAGATATGTTCAGTATCTCGGAACATTAAGGTTTATACTGAGCATTCAGTACATTACTGAGTCTTCAGTAATTACTGTGCCTTTAGTATTCTTGATCTTGATTCTTGATCTTACGTGTACGTGTCTTGAGTCTTGAGTCTTACGAGTCTTGAGGGTCTTACGAGTCTTGAGGTCTTACGAGTCTTCTGGATGTCTTGACTAATATCTTTGTGTCTTCATCTTTGAGTCTTCATTTCCTCGATTTCATCTTTGAGTCTTGATATCTCAATGTCAATCTTGAGTCTTGATATCTCGGTTTCATATCTTGAATCTTGATTTCTTCGTTTCATCTTTGAAACTTGAAACTTGATTTCATCTTGAATCTTGAAACTTCGGTTTCTTCGGTTTTTCTTGAAACTTCTCGAGTTCTTGTAATCTTGAGATCTAACGATCTATATCTCTGACTATACATTTTGCAGATAACATCCTGAATACTCTAAAAACGGAATCCTGACTCAACTATCAAGATTATTCTGAACATGTCATACTCAGGGGTTTTGGGATATAATCAAAATCATATCTTTATTAAATTCATCTCCCAACAATTTCCCCCTTTTTGATGATGCCAAAACCTATCTTGTTACAAACATACTTAACCTATACTCAGGTTTCAGTTTATTCTAATACAAGATTGGTTTTATTTTCAACAATTTCCAGAACAGAGAATCTCCCAACAATTTCCTAAGTAGAGAATCTCCTAACAATTAGTCTCCCAACAATTTCTTCAGTAATGAATTTCTTTAAATGATTCATCACCAAATACTTAATTTTTAAACAATTTCCCCCTTAAACACACAATTTAATTCAGAGACGTCATTCAGGCATATCAAAAGTAAAAGACATGTAAATAAGATAATGAGATATTATCTTTTGAGCATAAAAGCTTCATTGATGATGATTTTTGAGTTTACAGCTTACAATGAGTTTATTAAAAGCAAAAATAAAAGACAAAAAGATAGAAAAAAAATACAAGTGTCTTCAGGTAAGTCTTCAGTCTTCAGATTTGGCTCTTCAGTTTTCTGTTCTTCTGTTTGCATCTTCTTCAACTTCATCAGCGGGCACTTCCAGGTTGAACATTCCGAAATACCTCTTATTCAGTGCATCTCTTTCCTTAATGATATTCGGATTGTTTCCTGTCAAACTCAATTGAACAGCATATTGAGCAATTTCTTGAGTAATGGCTTTCTCATTCACCAAGCCATTATCAAGTCTTGGAGGAGGGTAGGTATATGGACCGGGGGCTACTATCTGCACCTTTCCTTCATCTGCAAGGTTCATCCAGCTTTGGAGATATTTAGGATAGAAGGTTAGGAGATATTCAATGAATGCTTCATTTGGATCTGAGCTTTCCCCTCTCCATTCCCTGAGCACATCATAGTAGAACCAGAAGGTTCTCTTGATTTCTTCCCACGTATCGTTGAATTTGATGGGCATCCATGTGTCAACGTGTGGCCATTTCTGTGCTTTTGATGTCCCTCTCCTTTTGCTCGCAAACTTTTTGAATCCACTCCTTCGCTTCTGCTCTTCTTCTAATTTCTTCCTGATCACAGGCACGCCTAAGACCGAAGCAGCAGTTTTCTTTGCTTGTTCTATTTGGAGTGTCTTCAGGGCATTCTTTCTGTTGAAGACTTTTCTCTGATGCTGACCTGCAGACTCTTCTAATTCTTCAATCAACTTTCTTTGTACTGGCTTAGAAGCCTTAGCACGCTTGCTCTCAGGTTCAACAATGCCCAAGGCTTTCCTCTTCATAGGCAATTCAGCAGCAGCCTGGTTTGTTCCAACCTTAGCTCTATCACTCAGTTTCTCTCTCGCAACTTCAAGTATGGTTTCCTCAGAAACCTGAGTGTAGATCGGCTTCTCCACCTTACTGAACTTCAACTTTTCAGTAGCTTCGACTTCCTTCAAGGCTTCAGATAGGATATTCATTTCAGCTTCCTTTTGCGCCTTTTTCTCCAAAGTACGTGCCAATAACTTCCTGAGGTCTTCACCTGGCCTTTCCCCCTTCTTGGCACCGTATTTTGGAAGAAGTCTGGAGAGTGCTGTGTCCATATGGTATTGCTCTTTGCTTACATAGCGCACCTCTCCTGCTAACTGATCCTGTTCATCTTCTAGTCTCCTGAGGTGGTTTTTTGCCACAGAGAATTCTTCAGAAAGATGGGCAAACTGACAAGAGAGAGCATCTTTAAACATCTCTGTCATCTTGGTCATGAGCATTGAGCTCATTTCCTCAACAGCAGACTTGATCAGTACTTCGTTCTTCTCTACCAATTTCACCTCTAGAAACTCAGTTCTCTCCTGGTGCTTCTGTTTAAGTTCAGCACTCAGCTCAGCCTTGACACCCTCCAGCTTCTCATTCAGCTTGTCTTCCATGGAGGTCATCTTTGAGGTCAGAGTGTCTTGAAGTTGCACCAGTTCTGAAGATGAACTCAGATTCTCCATCTTCTGAGCTTGGCTGGCCAATGTCTCCTCTATCTGAGTGATTTTGTTCAACATTGGCTCAACCTTCTCAAGCTTCTCTACTAAGGGAGTGAGGTCGATCTCAGGAACATTTTGCACCTTCTGTGCTGATTGATCAATCTGAGATTCAGACACAACCTGAGGGTTGGTCTGCACCTGAGCAGCAGCTTCATCCTGAGCTCCAGTCTCTATCTGAGCCTCAGTCTGTACATCAGACAATTCAGAGTTAAAGATAGAAACTTCAGTAACTTTGGCATAATTGTTAATAGTGCTAAAAGGTACCTGAAGAGTTCTAGCTTCAGTCTGAGGTTGAATGATTTCAGGTTGATCAGCACAAGAAGTTTCCTTCTCCATCTGAAACTGATCCTCAGCATCTCCCTGTTGGTCCCCATCTTCAGATTTGTCTCTGCTGCTAGGGGCACCAACTTCAGTAGCTCTCCTCTCAGTGATCTTCTTCTGAACTAGCTCATCAAAATCGGAAATTTTCATCCTGAGCTTTATCTTTCTAAATCCTGAGAACCCAGTGAGAAAAGTTGTCTCCTCGTCCCACCAGTCTTCCCCTCTGAATGAAGCAATGTTTAGCATCTCCGGAAGAGTCTAGTTGAGGATGTAGACCGTTGACCTCAATCTGAAGAAGATATCTTGGAGGTTAGGGAATGAGCTCAGCTCAGGGTAGAGGTCAAGAATGAATCGTTCCCCCTTGCTTCGCCATTCGGTCTCTTCAGCTTCTCCTTTCTTGATCATCGGGCTCTCAGGTTCAGTGGAAGGGTCAATCAACAGTTCACTCAGGAGCTCTTCAAAGTTCATCGGCTCCTGAGGCTCAGCAGCTTCTGAGGTTTAGGCAGGCAGCTCCTCAGTCTGGATATGACTTGGTTCTGAGGTCTGAGCTGGCGCCTACTCAGTGGGAATATCTGCTCGGGCACTTCCTCAGCAGGGATCTGAACTTTCTCTGAGGTCTGAGGTCCTTGGAATATTTCCTGAGAAAATTTGTTTGAGCTCAGTGAAGTCTCAAGAACCTCAGAGAAGACTTGCTCCTCAGTTTGATCCTGTGCCTTTGAGATAGCCTGAGCCAAAACATGTAATGGCGATTTCTGAGCAGTTTGGCTCTCAGGCTGAATCTCCTCAGTCTCACTTTCCTCATCTTCATCAGTGAGAACCACCATCCTTTTGCGTTTTGGAGCAAGGGTTTTCTGCTTCTTCAATTTCTCACCCTGCTCCTTCTTGGCTTCCAACAACACCTTCCCCCTAGCTTGTTGGGTTTCCTTTTCAGCAACTGCAACCGGTGATTCCACTTTCTTCTCTTTCTTTCCCTTGATTGTCCTCTTCGCAACAATGGGCTTGAACATCACTTTGGACTTAGGGAATGGGATAGAGTTGGCAAAAATATCCTCCTCCTCTCGGCACATCTCCAGTATGAATGCAATTTTGGTGGCGTGGAGGATTCTGCCTTTGAAAGATATTGCCCCATCATCCTCCATTTTTATGACCTTGGCTTGCTCAGTCACCACCTTGATCAGATATTTCAGCCAGTTGAAATCCTTGGTGGGTGAGTCGTCAATCGCCGCCATCAATCGGAGTTTGGGAGTGCTGATCTGCTCGAAGCTTCCAGATTGACTCATTATGCACTTTCCCACAATATCCATCAATACTCTGTATTTCGGCTGTAGATGCCGTTTGTGCAGAGTTGCCTCAAACTTAACAGGTTTCTCGGCAATCTTGTCAAGATACTCCTGCTCCCTTCCCAACATATACAATGAGGGATCATCTCCCCTATCGCACAACTCAAATACGTCGTTCAAAAGCCTAGGGACTATATAGAGCTCTCGAACAAAATTTACATATTTCATCGATTGTTCGAGATGCAAAACAGAAATCTTAGATTCTATACAATCTTCCTCATCGATTTCCATATTTGCAATAAACTCTATTACCTCTCGAGCATACTCCTGATCTGGTCGATTCGCGACGAGGTTCGTCAGTTTCGCCAATCTGATTAAATGGAGCGCTTCTTCTTCGTGCTTGGCATTTGACGTGCTCTCCAGAGACACCACATATTCGTACCACGGCTTATTTGTCTCGGCTAATTTTTCGAACATGGTAGGGGCCATTTTAGATATGAAGATTTGAAGATTTAGGGTTTGGGTTTTCTGGGCAAAGGGATTTATTTGCAGAGGATTTTGGGAACGAAGGGTTTGATAAAGTTTGGCTTTGAATGGCTTTCAAAGGATTAAATAGCTTGAGATCATGGGAAGTCATACCGGTTAGGTGAAAAGCAACGGTTAAGATTAATCCACGATTAATCGGGTATGTGAAAGGTCGATCCCCGAAAAGTAAGCCGCCATTTTAACTTCATTGGTGATTAAATGTAACAGAGCATTTAATGACTGTTGACCTTCTTCGGAATTTCAAAGATCCAGCCCAAAAACATTCCTCAGGTGTTTTGTATTTATTGCGAATGATTACTGAGTTTCACTTAAGCAATAAATGAGTCGCATGAGTCATTACTTCTTTAGACTAATTTCCCTCTATCAGTCTTACTGAGTATTGACCTTGATAAAATGTCGTTATGATCTCGAGTCTTGAGTGGGTTCAAGATATCTTTCTTGATCTTGACCTCCGAAGATCTGAGTTTCACGAGACTCGATTTCAAGATTTTTATTTTATCTCGAGTTTCTCAAGAGAATTCGAGAAAACTTCATGCATCGAAAATCTTCAATTTTTTGATTTTACTCTATACACCTGGATCCAACATCCCTAATTTAAGCGATAGTTCACGAAATCTTGATTGACCAAAGGTTTAGTCAAGATATCTCTCTGCTTATCGGTATGGATTTTCTCCATCCTTATGTCCTTTTTCGACATGATCTACGATGAAGTGATGTCGATATCCACATGCTTGCATCGGTGTGTAACAATCGGATTTTTGTGAAAAATAGCAATGGCACTATTATTGTCACAAAATATTGGTACTTCATTGGCTACAACTTTATAATCCCTTAATTGTTGTCTAGCCAAAGAATCGAAACCACAATGACTTCTGTGACCATGTATTGACCGATAGTATTGGTTGCTCTTGAGGTCTGTTTCTTCGAAAACCAAGATATAAACTTATTTCCTAGAAATTGACAAGTTCTGTAGTGGACTTCTGTCATTTCGCAACATCCATAATCGACATCGAGTAAACCGGTTAATTCAAGGTTATCATCAGCTGGATACCATAATCCTCTATTCACTGTGCCCTTAAGATACTTCAGTATCTTTTTGGCAGTCTCCATGTGACTAGCCTTAGGATTAGCTTGGTATCTTGCACATATCCCAACAGCAAATGTTATATCCGGCCTACTTGCTGTGAGATAGAGCAATGATCCAATGATTCCTCTATAATCGAGTATGACTCATTCGATTTGCCTTGTAATCGAGGATCCATCTTGTAGTTAGTATTCATGGGAATTCTAAGCGCATTACAATTTTATTACACCCATATTTGGCAATCGGATCTACGGTGTACTTTTGCTTGGTTGATGAAGATTCCTTCCTTTGATTGTTTCACTTGAAGACCTAGAAAGAAATTCATCTCCCCCATCATAGACATCTCAAATTTGCCTTTCATCAGTGTAGAAAACTTTTCACACAACTGATGATTTGGGGATCCAAAAATGATATCATCAACATATATCTGAACCAGTAAGATATCTTCCCCATCTTCTATCTGAGCGAGTTCTATCAGCAGATTCCTTTGACAAAACCATGGTCAAGAAGAAACCGAGAAAGAGTATCATACCATGCTCACGGGTGCTTGTTTAAGACCATACAAAGCTTTTACGAGCCAAGTAAACTTGGTGGTCATTCTGTTTTGAAACCGGGAGGTTGTTCTACATAAACCTCTTCTTTAAGCACACCGTTCAGAAATGCACTTTTCACATCCATTTGATAGATTGTGAACTTCATGTGGGCAGCATATGCAAGAAACAATTTGATGGTTTCTAGTCTTGCAACAGGTGCAAAGGTTTCATCATAATCGAAGCCTTCTTCTTGGGAATAACCTTGTGCAACTAGCCTTGCCTTGTTTCTTACAATGTTGTTGTTTTCATCTCTTTTATTCTTAAATACCCACTTGGTTCCAATGACATTGTGCCTTTCAGTCTATCCACTAGCTCCCATACTTCATTTCTTAATAATTGATTCAAATTTCATCTTGCATAGCAAATAATCAATGAGAATCTTGTAGAGCTTCATCAATCTCGATGAGACTCTTTCTCCGATAGGAAGGGATGAGAATAATAGTGCGCTCTCACCATGGAACCTTCTTGTTTTGACACCATCGGTTAGATCACCCACAATCGACTTGTAGGATGATTATCTAACCATCTTCTTCTAGATGTTTCCCCTTCAATAAAGATATCCTCAACATTTGAAATGTTAGGTTCGATTAATTGAAGAACTTCGAGGAACAACGAGAAAAGGAGAAAGGGAATCATCTTCCTCAGGGAAATTCTATTGAGAACATTGTCGAGACATTTGTTCCCCTTTGGTTGATAGATTGAGAATTTGCCTCATTTGTGACCACATCTTCATTGGCATCACATACCGAGTGCGGGCGGGTGTCTGTTCAGATTGGTCACCTTTGGTGTGTTGGCTTTCACGAGTCTCACCATCCCGAGTTCCATCCCGAACTTCTTTATTCGAGTCCGAGTCACTCCAATCATAGAATGTGGTGACTTCTTCTTTTCGAGTTCATTGGATGATTTGTCATTCTTTTCAAAGCTAAATCTGGTGATCCTCTTGGTGGTTCTTACGCATCATGTTCTGTTTCTTCCGAACACAAGTAGATTCATCAAAAAACAACATGAGGTGTTTCCTCCACAATAATAGTTCTCTGGTTGTAAACTCGAAAGCTTTTTCTTGACTTGAGAATATCCTAAGAATATTCCTTCATCGACTTTACTATCAAATGTTTTCAACCGATCTTTACCATTATTGTGTATGAAACACTTGCAACCAAACACACGAAAGAAAAAACAAGAGGCTTCCTTTCATTCCAAAGCTCATAGGGTGTTTTGCCTTGACTCTTGGTCAACATGGATCAATTACGAGAATAGCATGCAAAGGTGATGACTTTCAAATTTCAAAATTTTTAGGAATATCGACTTCAAATTTATCATTGTCCTTGCGAACTTCTTTTGAGTCATGTTCCTTCTTTCAAAGAACACCATTTTGTTGAGAGGTCCTTGCGGTGATGTTTCATGAGAAATTCCATTTCTTTGCACAATAATCGATATAATATGATTTATAAATTCGGTTCCTTGTCGGATCGATTTTGACCACACTCAGATTTTTCTCAATCTTGAGCCTTTTGATGAATCTGGCAAACTTTATCTCGAGTCTCTTTCTTCTTGAGTAAGAATATAACCTAAGTATATCTTGAGTAGTCATCAACTACTACTAGTGTGTATTTCCTGCCATTGGTGCTCACTGGTGTTATAGGACCAAAAAGATCCATATGCAACAACTGAAGTATTCTTTCAGTAGAAACATCTACTTTGCTTTTAAATGATGCTCTAATTTGTTTTCCTTTTTAGCACGCATCACAAATATGTTCCTTACTGAACACTTCATTAGGCAACCCTCTCACAAGAGCTAATCTTGCAAGCTTATTCGGGGTTTTTGAAATTGGGTGATTCATTCTTTTATGCCATAACCAAATGGTATCTGTGGAACTTTTTGCAACCAAACATGTATCTTTAGGAGTTGAACTCCAATCAGCAAGATACACATTTCCTTTTCTAGTACCAGTCAGTAATACTTTCTGTGAGATATCATCTTTCACATAACATAAGTTCTTAGAGAACTCAACATTAAAACCTTTGTCACAGAATTGGCTTATTGAAAGCAAGTTATGCTTCAATCCAGATACATATGAAACACCATGGATATGAACTGAGTCGATTTCTAAAGTTCCATATCCTTCAGTGTGTCCCTTGGAGTTATCTCCAAAAGTGATCTGAGGGCCTCTTTGTTCAACATAGTCATTGAGTATCTTCTTGAATCCTGTCATATGTCTTGAGCATCCACTGTCAAGATACCATACATCGGGGCTTTTTTTTTCATCTCTGCTTTCATCGGTCTTTATGTGATCTTTAATCAGCTCAGTGCCCTTTTTTTCCTCCTCCTCAATGGCCATCAGACAGATGTCATCACTTTCACTGTCTAAGAATATTTCATCTGAAGAGCTAGATCCCTCCTCAGAATGTTCTTCTTCTGCAACCATGGCCTTTTTGCTAGAGAACTTCTTGTCTCTTTTAGCTTGCCTTTCTCTTCTCTCCTTAGCACTCAGATCTGGACAATCATACTGGAAGTGACCTTTCTTTTGGCAATTACAGCATCTGTTGGCATCATCATCCTGATCATTTTCTTCTTTGGACTTGGAGTCCTTCCTTTTGGTTGAAGATTCCTCAGCTTTCAGGTCTTTCTTCTTCTCAGTTGATCTGTCCTCAGGTTTCTTCTGGTACCTGTGGTTCTTGTAATAGTTTTTGTATTTTCCAAATCTACTATTAAGTCTTTCAAACCTTCTTTCCATCAGTGCTAGCTTATCCTCAAGCTCATCCTGATTTTTTGCAAGGGAGTTCTAAGGCTCTCTAGTTTTACAGGTTTTATCTTTGGCTTTAAAAGCCACATTCTTACTAGATGATGAATCATCTTTGCTGTCAGCTTTTTTGGATTTCTTATCAATTACGAACTCATAGGTCTTCAGCTCAGAGAAGACTTGTTGGTATGGCATTGAATTAATGTTTTTGGTGTTTTCAATCACCACTGCATGTATATCCCATTTCTTAGAAAGACCTCTAAGAATTTTCAATGCAACTTCTCTCTGTGGATATTTCTTTCCAAGTGCATTTAGATCACTCATAATGCTAGTGAATCTGACTTCCAATTTGTCTATAGATTCACCTTCATCCATTTCAAAACTATCAAACTTTCCAATTGCAACTGAAAGTTTGTTTTCCTTGATATGATATGTGCCTTGGCACATTACAGCTAGTGTATCCCAGATTTCTTTTGCAGTATTGCAGTGAGAAATCATTCCCATCACACCATCATCAATGGTACTGTATAGTGTGTCTTTAGCAATATAGTCTAGATTGACTAACTTCTTCTCCTCAGGAGTCAGTTGGTCATCAGACTTAGGAAATTCTGCTCTAGGATCGTTTCTCTCATTTTATGTTCCTCTGGGATTCACAACAGTAAATTGGAATGGCCCTTCAGAGACCACTCTCCACATTCGTTCATGTTTAGAATACAGGTGAGCCTGCATTCTCAGTCTCCATAAATCATAGTTCTCCACTGAGAACATGGGAAGTTTCTTAGAAGACATTTTATCTGAGTCTTTTAAGAATTCAACAAGTATGATCAGTTCAGATAGACCACAAGTATTTTTAGAAAATAAAACTTTGGTCAACAAAGCAGGTGGTCAAGTTGAACCACTGCTCTGATACCACTTGTTGGTCGGTAAACGAAGTCTTACACTTGTATGGGGGAATACACGTGTTCAGTGTTTTTAAAACTTTTCTTACCGAGGTCAGCTTGGGTCAGGTTGTCCTGATGATTTGGTCCTGAGAAGCACAAATCGCTCTGAGTCAAAGTCTATCTGAGACAGTGATCTGAAGTGCTTTCGTAAAACCTCGGATAATCCCAACCGAGTCCTCGAGTTTCAGAGATCTGAGTTGCTTGGATCGGATAACCAACTTATGAACCCTCATAAGAGTAAGTTCGGTTTGGTAACTATCTGTTCTAAGCTACTCGGATGTCTTGAATGGTTGGCCCTTAGTTTATACTCGTTTTAAAGCTTTCTTTGAAAACCTTCCTTTGAATGGAATAGTGATTAGGTTTGTGATTGGTTATGCAACTTGATTGGATTGATTCCAATGAATATCCGTGAAAAAATATGCTTTTCAGATTTAAGTCAATGCAAGCGAGTTAAGCCATGATAATAAAAGCAATAAACAAACAAACAATTTATAGTGGTTCGGAGACTCAAGCTCCTCGTCCCACTCTCTCGATCCTCAGAGAAATTCACTAATCACTTCCTGAGCTTTCTGACTACCTTGCGTAGTTTACTTACTCAACTCGGCCCTGAGCTTTCTGACTACTCCACGTAGTTTACTTACTCAACCCGACCTTGAGCTTTTTGATCCGTAGTTTACTTACTCAAACACAAACAAGCTTTCAGACTACCTCTGTAGCTTACTAACTTCACCTCTAGAGCTTTCTGACTACTCCGCGTAGTTTACTTACTCTTTACAACTCTTCTCACCAACAATCACACTCAAACTACCTTACAAAGGGTTTGGGGTTTCTTGGTTGGTTTCCAACTAGGATGAGATATCCTTTACAATTTAGAACAATGCAAAGGATAGTATATCTCGACTAAGCTTTGGATATATCTTATCAAGCTAGGCTTAGTAGAATGAGCTCTCTTCGATTTAAAGCACTTGGGAAATTCTTGGGTTTTTTGAGTGCTTCAACTTGCAATAATAAGTTTTAGCTCTTGAGTTGCTTACAAATTTCCCGTAACCTTTCATTGTAGAAGGTCACAAGTATTTATAGGCATACACCAAGGTCACTCTTGAAAAACTATCCGTTGGAGAGATAGCTCCGAGAGTTTCCTCTTATGGTGTGTGAAAGCGGCTATATTTAGGGTTTGAGACTCTAACACGTTTTAGGCAATAGCCTTTCATGTAGCCGGTCTTCACTTTTTGCGATCTGGAACTTAGTACTTGACATCTTTTTTTTGACACATCCTTTTTGTAGTGTCGATGATGGTGCGATCTTTGTCTTCCTCTTTTTGACTTTTATCTCGGTTAAAGGTAGACAACTCAGCGACTCTTTTTGGTTACAATCTACGAGTTGATATAACCTTAACAACACTTTGTCTTAGTTCCTTTTATGCGCATTTTTTGAATGTCTTGGCAAATATCTATTTTTCTAAGGAATCGCGATCTTACCGATTATTGCATCCTTGGATAGATATGTTCAAATTGCCTCGGAACATTGAGGTTTATCTTGAGCATTGATACATTCTTCGAGTCTTGATAATTATTGTGCCTTGATATTCTTGATCTTGATTCTTTAGTCTTACATCTTACGTGTCTTGAGTCTTGAGTCTTGAGTCTTGAGTCTTGAGGATCTTGAGTCTTCAAGGTCTTGAGGTCTTACGGGTCTTCTGGATGTCTTGACCGATATCTTGAGTCTTCATCTTTGAGTTTTGGTTCCTCGGTTTCATCTTTGAGTCTTGATATCTCGATTTCATCTTGAAGTCTTGATATCTCGATGTCATCTTGAGTCTTGATTCTTCGTTTCATCTTTGAAACTTGAAACTTCGATTTCATCTTTGAAACTTCGGTTTTTCTTGAAACTTCTTGAGTTCTTGAATCTTGGATCTAACCGATCTATATCTCACGACTATACATTTTGCAGATAACATCCTGAATACTCTAAAAACGGAATCCTGACTCAACTATCAAGATTATTCTGAACATGTCATACTCAGGGGTTTTGGGATCTAATCAAAATTATATCTTTATTAAATTCATCTTCCAACAGATTTTCTCACGAGGCAAAACGAATTTGAACTAATCGAATTAAAAACTAACAATTTATTTGCATGTAAATAAGCACATTAAAATACCATGACAATTGGATACCTGCAAAACAGATCTAACAGTTCTACTATCCAATTTCAATTTTAATGAACAACAATTTATATTACAGTTTAAAGGATCAGAGCCCGAACCAGGGCTCTGATACCAGTTGTTGGGATAACATATGTCAGGATCTATCGGGATGACCTCATAAACACAAATTTAAATTAACAATTATTACTAGCATGAATTTACCTAAGTGAATTCAAAATAATAATCAATCCAACAACAACATGCAAATAATATTTCACGTAAAAGATCCTAGCAAGCAGAATTTCTAGGAGTTTACGTAAACGTACCCGTTGGAGAGACGATCTGAGACAGACAGGATCAAGTATCTGGATACCCACCAAAAGTCCTTCTCAAGTATTCCCAAGTCCTCGTCCAATAACCCCGGTGGAAGGTTCTCCGATGAACGATTTATAAAACAAAGGAAAATAAAAATTGTTGCACCACCTTTGTGGATTTCTAATATTTCCAACGCATGGAACCCTCGAGGAATGAAAAGAATTCATCCCCTTATTTATATCATAGGGGGGACGAAAATTAGGAGTCCAAATAGGGTTAGGAAAGATCTTTTCTTGATCTCCAATAAATCTTGAATATATCTCATATATTCTTCTTTCCATGTGTATTTTTCCACAAAAATCTCACACACTATTTTAACCTTATTTTCGAAAAAATAAGAAGGAAGATTTCAAGATTGGATCTTTCTTGAATTTATGAGATATTCTTGTATTCCAAGAATACATATCTTTTTCCATAAAATTCTTTCAAGAAAATCTTTTATTCCTTCTTATCCCCTAATTTTTCAAAAATTTCCAATTAAAGAGATCAAGTGGGAGTTTTCTTGAATTTATGGGATAATCTTGTATTCCAAGAATACTTATCTCCTTTCCATAAAATCTTTTCAAGAAAAATCTTCTCCCTCTTTCTTTAATTATTTTCGAAATTATTGAGGAAATATTGCAACAACAATTTATTTTATTTTAAGCACCTTATATTTATTGGACTATAATTTGGGCTACTTGAGGGGCCTTTAGGAGAATTAAGATGGACCTTCCAATGGGCTTCTGAATTCCAATATTGAGCCACAATATAATTCAGCCCATTAATATTAATTAATGCCACTATATAATTAATATTTGCACTATCAATCTTAACCCATATTACGGTAATATGGCTCCCGTATTTATTTCCAGTGTTTAAGATTATTTAGTCCATTAATTAATTAAGCCACTGAAAAGCTTTATATTAATTAATATCTTTATCCTTGGAGTAAGGACAGCACAACTTTATTATCCATACCGAAAAATTAATTCCACTTGCAAGATTTGGTATGATAAAGGTTCCGGGCCCACCAAGGGGACCAATCAAGCAAGACATTGCAAGCACACGATTCTCTGTATTAATTTAGCAACTGTCGTGCAATTAATATTATTGCCCAAGATACAGGGTATCGAAGTCGCAATGATTCTCTTCCCATTTATAAGTCAAAGCAATAACTACTAATCGCACACGGTCCTTATTAAGTGACAGAGATTAAGAAATCAACTGTTGGGATTATACTGGAAAGTATGCTTTTACTTTATATAATCAGACTGAATTTCGGACTTATTTACTGAAATAAATTGTTTATCACTGATGCTTTAAATATCATCGAATGTTACATATATTTACTGCATAATTGTTCAATAAATAGTACGTGTTACATTGTAGTTAATTTAGTGATACCAGATCACAGAAGATTAAATTAACTGTCCCTTGTTACTAAAAGTACACCATTCACGACCTAGATGGAAATGAACAATCCATCGTGAAAGGTTTAAGTGTAAGACTCAGATTGGTTTGTCTTGACCAAGAGATTACACTAGTGCATGACGGATGCACTGAAGAGGACCTACAGGAGGATAAATTCTTCAGAACTGAACTAGGAAGAATTTGACCTCAGTGGTTCGTTATTTCTTAATCTTCGTCCCTTAAATAGGATTGTGTGTGGTTAGTAACTATTGCTTTGACTTATTACGGGAAGAGAATCAATGAGATTCAATACTCTATATCTTGGGCAATATTATTGGTCACATGCGATTGCTAAGATTTAATACGGAGAATCGTGTGCAAGTACGTTTGTTCGATTTGCCCCCTTGGGAGGTTCATAAGTTTTATCATACCAAATTTTGCAAGTGGAACTAGTTTCCAATATGGATAATAATGTTGAACCTTTCCTTTATCAAGGATAAAAGATATTAATTAATGGAAAGCTATTTCAGTGGCTTGAATTAATTAATGGGCAAGATAATCTTAAACACGGGAAATAATAACCGGGAGCCATATTAACTGTAATATGGGTTAAGATGGATAGTGCAATATTAATTATGTAGTGGGATTAATTAATATTTATGGGCTTGAATAATATTGTGGCTCAATATTGATAATTCAAGATCCATTGGAAGGTCCAATCTTAATTCTCCTAAAGGCCCCCCAAGTAGCCCAAGATAAAGTCCAATAACTGAAAAAGGTGTTTAAAAATAAAATAAATTTTTGTTGCCTATTTTTCCTAAAAATCGAAAATAATAAATAATAGAGGGAGAAAGATTTTCTTTGAATTTTGTTATGGAATGAAGATAAGTATTCTTGGAATACAAGATTATCTCATTAAATTCAAGAAATCTCCCACTTGGTTATTTATTTGTAATTTTCAAAAATTTTGAAATAAAAAGGGAAAGAAAGATTTTCTTGATTTTCTTGAAAAGATATTATGGAAGATATGTATTTCTTGGAATACAAGTATATATCATAAATTCAAGAAGATCCAAATCTTGGTTTCTTTTTCCTATTTTTTCGAAATACACCATAACAAGATAAGGTGAGATTTTTATGGAATATTTTAATTATGGAGAAAAAAATATATGAGATATATTCAAGATTTCTTGGAGATCAAGAAAAGATTTTTTCCTCCCTATTCCATGCAAAAATTTCGAGCACCCCCTCAGTATAAATAGGGGATGAATGTTTCATCCCCAAGTGAACACGAAAATTGGTTTTTCGGAAAAATATCAGCGTCGATAAAATATCAAATATTTTGAAACGTCGACAGATTGTGTATTTTCGAAAAACGTCAATTGTGAGTGTACAATTACATGTGCTGGAAAAATTAGTAAATTCACAAAGGTGGTGCAACAAATTTTATTTTCCCTTTTGTTAATTGTTCGCGAGCTTCCTTCCACCGGATTGTCGAGCAAGGACTAGGGAATACTTGGGAAGGTCTTTTGGTGTGTTTTCATTGACGAGACCATTGCCATTCCAAGAGGTAAGTTCACGTAAACTCGTAGTAATTCCACATGCGTAGGATTTACGTGAACTGTTTATATGCATGATTTGTTGTTGAATTATTATTTGAATTAATATAGGATTAATTCATGCTAGTAATAATTGTTAGAATTAAATTTGTATTTAAATATTCATCCTGAATAGATCCGGACAATTAATTCCCCAACAAGCGTATCGAGCCTCGGTTTAAGACTCGAATTTTAAATTGTAATTTAATTCGATTTTTTCATTAAATTTGAAATTGGATAGTAGAATTGCTAGATCTTTTTTTTGCGGTATCCAATTGTCATGGAATTTAATGTGTTTATTTATGCATGCATATAAATTGTGGTTTTTAATTCGATTCGCTCAATAGATTTTTTGCCCTCGGAGAAAATCCACGAGTAGATTAGAATTTGTTTGATTTGATCAATGTAATAGACTAGTCTAGATCTAGGTTTATTTATTTTTTGTAAATAAATTGTAACCGGACAGAAAACGGAGGCGAGATGAAGAATTAAAATACGGATCCGAGGCAAGGGGTGGCGTGCGGCGCGCGCGTTTAAGGAAGGCAAGCGTTGCGACACGGACATCGGGCCGGCGCCAAGACGGCGGGGCGCAGGCCGAGGGGCCAAGAGGGCTGCTGGATCGGGCCAGCAGACGACGCAGCCTTGAAAAGCGAGTGTGGGTGATGTTACCGAGGCGATGCCAAGGCGCAGTGATGCCGGGCGACGCCGAGGCGCGGCGATGAGCGTCCGAGATGAACGCAGATGAGCTAAGACGGACGCCTACTCGACACGGCCGGGAGTAAGAAGGCGGCACTCCAACCCGCGAGCTGGTCGATGACGTGGCTTGACAAGGCATTTTTTTAAGATGGTCAAGTGGGAGCTTTTCGAGACGAACGATGAAGGCTATGAAGACGATTTCTCAAGATCAAGACATGACAAAAATTAACCATGACAATTGGATAAATGTGCCCAATATGTTTAATTTTTTGTCTTGACGTTTATGCATTATTTTATGCTTATTTAAATTGTGTTTAAATTTGCGATGCATGAGAAAATATTTTGAAAAATCTCATTTTCGAAAATTACTAAGTATACTTAAACAATTAATTGACAATTTTTTTCCGGATAATAAAATTGAATTAATTTTGACCTCCATGATTTATTTATTTGTGATTTTTTTTTGAGAAATTCCCCCCACGGGACGGTCAAAAGATAGCTTTCACATGAATAAATTCCAAATGGATGATTGTGAATTATTACTAGTGGCGAAGATGACCCTCCCCACGAGGCTCGTTCAAAGCGAAATAATAATTCTGCATTTAATCATGGTTATTACTTAGGTATAAAATTGATATGCATATACTTCCCCGAAGTCCCTGTCAATTTTATATTGGTCAAGTGGGAGCCAACTATTAATCTGGATATTAAAGGTTTGTAATTGTTCTTGTTTGTAACCTACTTGAATGTGTTCATATTTTTTTGAGATTTTAATATGAAACATGTGATCGAACCTTGTGATATATCTGTGCTTATGCATATAGTTATTTATTTCAGTTCAGCTTGTCGTAACCTTTTAATCCACTGTTATTATACTTAAAGTCAATAGAATAAGTATGGAAACTATATTGATTGGAAACGAAAAATTATAATTGTCCTAACTGCACAAAAGCACAAGTGGATTCTTGACACACCAAAATCAGATGAGCCAACTGACGAGTCAAAAATGCGGGACTCATCAGATCACCTTGAGAGAGATGTCGTAGCTGAAAATGGTGGAGGGCAAACCCGTAAGGGATTACGTCCTCAAAATTGATGGTCCATCTGAACAAACTTGAGGTTCTGAGTGCAGATTATAATCTGGAGACTCAGATGAATTTGGTACTTCACTCTCTGCCCAAAAAGTTTTTGAGCATTTTGGTCTCGCTAGCTGATTTGTTGCAAGCTTTTGGTCTCGGCAGAGATGTTGATAGGGCGCCAAACTCAAGCTTTGACGGCAAGTGGTTTGTCTTCATTTTCTAGGCCAAGGGGAGGCAAGAAGAAGAAGATGACCAAAAGCCATCAGACTCAATTGTTGCCAAGGGCAATGGTAAGATGACGAATGCTGGTGGTGTCAAGGAAAATCCAAAGAGGAAGTGCTTAAACTACGGTGAAAGAGGACAATGGAGGTTTGCCTGTTCCAACCCCAAAAGGGCCGAAAAGAAAGGTAATTCTCACGCACTAATTGTTGAAACTTGTTTAGCGGCGTATACTTCTCATTCGTGGGTAGTTGATACGGGATCCACTAATCATGTTTGCTTCACGGGTTCAAACTGATCCGGCAACTTAGTGGGAGTGAGATCCTCATCACACTGGGCGATGTTACGAAAGTAGCGGTTATTGCAATGCTACGTAAGTAACGGCTATTGCAATGCTACGTAGGTAGCAGATATTGCAGTGCTACATGAGTAGTGGATAAAGCAGTGGGAGAAGTGCACCTGTCTTTTGAAGATAAAGTTTTTTTGGAGATTGTCTTTTTTTTCCCAGTTTTAGAAAGAATTCACATTCAGTTTCTAAAATTCTGTTAATGGATACTTAGTTTCTTCTAATAAGAATGACATCATTTCTTGAAATGATGAGTGTATCTGTTATGGGACATTGGTCGAATAATCTCCATACAATTAACTGTGCACACCACTCACGAAACGCATCCTATAACACATCAACTGTTTCCGATAAAAGAAAACGTTCATCAGACGTGAACGAGACACTTCTATGGCATCTAATATTGGGACATATTAATCCAAAGAGGATCCAAAGGTTGGTGAAAGACGGTTCACTAGAGTTTCTCCAAGTTGAACCAATTCCAACCTGCGAATCATGTTTGGAGGGTAAAATGACCAAGAGGGCATTCGGAGCCAAGGGGAATAGAGCCAAAGAAGAATTAGAAATCTTTCACACAGACGTATGTGGTCCAATGTCAACCAAAGCAAGAGGAGGTTACGAGTATTTCGTCACTTTTATTGATGACTACTCGAGGTACGGTTATATTTTCCTTATGAAGCATAAATCTGAGACCTTTGAGAAATTCAAAGAATTTAAGGTTCAAGTAGAGAATCATAGGGAAAAACGTATCAAGTCTCTACGATCCGATCGTGGAGGCGAGTACCTCAGCGATGAGTTTTTGAACTACTTGTCAGATGAAGGGATTGTATCCCAGCTAACTGCACCCGGAACCCCTCAACAAAACGGGGTTGTAGAGCGAAGAAACATAACTCTTTTAGAAATGGTTAGATCAATGATGTGTTATGCGGATCTTGAAGTGTAAGGCTCAGATTGGTTTGTCTTGACCAAGAGATTACACTAGTGCATGACTGATGCACTGAAGAGGACCTACAGGAGGATAAATTCTTCAGAACTGAACTAGGAATAATTAGACCTCAGTGGTTCGTTATTTCTTAATCTTCGTCCCTTAAATAGGATTGTGTGTGGTTAGTAACTATTGCTTTGACTTATTATGGGAAGAGAATCAATGAGATTCAATACTCTATATCTTGGGCAATATTATTGGTCACATGCGATTGCTAAGATTTAATACGGAGAATCGTGTGCAAGTACGCTTGTTCGATTTGCCCCCTTGGGAGGTTCATAAGTTTTATCATACCAAATCTTGCAAGTGGAACTAGTTTCCGGTATGGATAATAATGTTGAACCGTTCCTTTACCAAGGATAAAAGATATTAATTAATGGAGAGTTATTTCAGTGGCTTGAATTAATTAATGGGCTAGATAATCTTAAACACGGGAAATAATAACCGGGAGCCATATTAACTGTAATATGGGTTAAGATGGATAGTGCAATATTAATTATGTAGTGGGATTAATTAATATTTATGGGCTTGAATAATATTGTGGCTCAATATTGATAATTCAAGATCCATTGGAAGGTCCAATCTTAATTCTCCTAAAGGCCCCCCAAGTAGCCCAAGATAAAGTCCAATAACTGAAAAAGGTGTTTAAAAATAAAATAAATTTTGTTGCCTATTTTTCCTAAAAATTCGAAAATAATAAATAATAGAGGGAGAAAGATTTTATTTGAATTTTGTTATGGAATGAAGATAAGTATTCTTGGAATACAAGATTATCTCATTAAATTCAAGAAATTTCCCACTTAGTTATTTATTTGTAATTTTCGAGAATTTTGAAATAAAAAGGGAAAGAAAGATTTTCTTGATTTTCTTGAAAAGATATTATGGAAGATATGTATTTCTTGGAATACAAGTATATCTCATAAATTCAAGAAGATCCAAATCTTGGTTTCTTTTTCCTATTTTTTCGAAATACACCATAACAAGAGAAGGTGGGATTTTTATGGAATATTTTAATTATGGAGAAAAGAATATATGCGATATATTCAAGATTTCTTGGAGATCAAGAAAAGATTTTTTCCTCCCTATTCCATGCAAAAATTTCGAGTACCCCCTCAGTATAAATAGGGGATGAATGTTTCATCCCCAAGTGAACACGAAAATTGGTTTTTCGGAAAAATATCAGCGTCGATAAAATATCAAATATTTTAAAACGTCTACAGATTGTGTATTTTCGAAAAACGTCAATTGTGAGTGTACAATTCCATGTGCTGGAAAAATTAGTAAATCCACAAAGGTGGTGCAACAAATTTTATTTTCCCATTTGTTAATTGTTCGCGAGCTTCCTTCCACCGAATTGTCGTGCAAGGACTAGGGAATACTTGGAAAGGTCTTTTGGTGTGTTTTCATTGACGAGACCATTGCCATTCCAAGTGGTAAGTTCACGTAAACTCATGGTAATTCCGCATGCGTAGGATTTACGTGAACTGTTTATATGCATGATTTGTTGTTGAATTATTATTTGAATTAATATAGGATTAATTCATGCTAGTAATAATTGTTAGAATTAAATTTGTATTTAAATATTCATCCCGAATAGATCCGGGCAATTAATTCCCCAACATCAACAACCACTGAGGTCTAACTCTTCATCCCTTAAGTTAGTGCGAATGAGTTTATCCTCTCTGTAGGTCCGCTTCAGCACATCGAATGCACTAATGTAATCTCTTGGTCAAGACAAGTCAATCTGAGCCTTACACATCAACTTCTACCAGTAGATTGTTCAGATCTATCTAAGTTGTGAAACACGCACTCGTTTACAAGGTACTGTTAACGTGATCTTCTGTGATCTGGTATCACCAAGTTAACTACAATGTAACGCATGCTACGAACGGTTTGCAATAAATATATATAACATTCAATCATATTTAAAGCAACAGTTATAAATAATTTATTTCAGTAAATAAGTGTTTAATACATAGGTTATACAAAGTAAAAGCATACTTTCACGTATAACCCCAACAGTAGGACATTAACTTTTTTTTTGGACAAATTTAGGACATTAACTTCTTTTCAACAAATATAAAAATATAAATTATTTTTTTGGGCAAAAGTAGGACATTATTTTTTTTTTTGGCAAACATTGGACATTTTATTTTCTATTTAGTGTTAAAATACTCTATGTCAATATTAAAATTAATATATATCAGTATAAACATACACATTTCCTCTTATGTGGATAATTATATTTATTATATGTTTGACTCAATTACAAACAAAAAAAATAAAACTAAAACAAATTCACAACATAAAATTAGATAGTTTAACGCTATAAATTTTAACATTAAAGCATTAGCAAATTTTATGGTGAACTAATGACTTTGCTTCAACTTAACTGATGTATTCAATTATTTAGTTTAGAATTATTTACATTTTCAATTTTAATATATCTCTAATATTGTTTATTATAGTGTCAACTTAACGGAAGGACAGTAAGTTTAAGTTTTGGAAAGTAGGATATTAACTTTTCTTTTGATAAAAGTACGACATTAATTTTTTTTGGCAAATATAAACCAATTTTCTCACACAGACGGGCCTAAATTTCCAAAAACTTAATTTACGGTCCTACTTTGCGGAAACTCAAAATTTATGGATCTAAACTTGATCAAACTCAAAACTTACGAGCACACTTTTGCCAAACTAAAACTACGAAACTTACTTTTCCCAAACTGAAAATTATTGTTATTAAATTATTACTCTCATAGTTACAGACATAAAAAATATTTTTCCCGTTCAACTTTATAATGTTGTCTCAAGAGTGGAGAGTAAAAAAAATTAAAAACACAGTTGTGATTGTGATGGAAAATCATGCAAAATTACAACTATTATTGTTTCTAGATATGTGGTTAGAAATTTGTGATTTTAAACATGAACTTATTTTAAAATTAAATTTATTTTGTTAATATATCAGTATTCTTTTATTCGGTGCCAAATAATTACATCTTTTTTTTAAAATATAATTTATATAGTAAATTAATATATTTTTATGTATTTTACATATATAAAATATTAAAAATGTTAGTATTATTGAATAGAATTAATTTAAGCTAAATAAAATTTGGAAGTATTTGATCAAAGTTTTATAATGTTTGCAGAATGAAGTTTCAGTCCTGAGCTAATGGAGAGTTGTTTTCTATTGATTTTCTCTATTAAATGCTCAGGACTACCAAATTATCATTTCGTTTTGAAGGAACGAGTGCTTGTAATGCTTCTCAGCAATATTGGCGGAAAGTCAGGTTGTGCAATAGCACGAGGTTGTTTGTCACAAAGCTGGGAAATCATAATTTTTAAATCACAAACAATTTTAGGAAAAAAATACTAGGAATAAGGTGTTCATCCGAAAAATGATATTAAGTAAGTCAGAATAAAAAATGCATGTAAAGTTTAAGAGGAAGCAATTCTCAATCCTATTATGTTTTGCGATGACGATAAAGAAAAGTTTGTATCAATCTCTTTCATCTTCCCAATTCGATTTTCACACACATAAAATTATATGTTGCAGTCTCAGAGTTAAAAACAAAAGAAGTATGAAAATTTCGTGTCTCGGTCCGGATGTAAACCTTGCAAGTATACAACAAATGTTGTTTACAAATAATTTTTTCAAAATTTATAATTTAGAGTATGTGTATGTGTGTATATATATATATATATATTTTTTTTAAATCTAAATTTGTGGATTCATTTGTTTTTATAGAGTCATCATGTATAATAACATATGTTGGGATATTTTAGTTTTGATGAATTATGCCAAAACATTATCAACTTGTGTTATTGAAGCTAATTTACAGATAACAAGTTGAGGGGGAACGAGAGAACAAATTGAGGGGGAACTCACGAAATCAGACGTAGATGATCGAGATCAGACGAGGCTGTAGACGAGACTGATTGAGATCAGATGAGTTAGATGAGTTCCAGAGTTAACTGATGATCTGAAGATGAGCAGATGATCAAGATCAGACGTGATTGAGATCAGATGTGCTAAACTGATATGCTAAACCTAATGTACTGACCTGATGCTATCCTGAGATATTGATCTGAAGATATGATGATCTGATCAGTCGGGCTGATCAGATCAGGCAAAGAAGAAATCAGATAACTTGAGTCAAAGTGACCTGAAGGTCAGGATGTCTGAATTCAGAGAACTGAACTCAGTCAGCCTGAGTGTCAGTATGCCTGATCAGACAAGGTCCGCTGAAGAGAAGTCTGCTGAATCAAGAAACCTGAGACTCAGTATGTCACCGGACACTGAGGCTCAGAGAGACCTGAAGGCTCAGACATACCTGAAGGCTCAGATAGACCTGAAGGCTCAGATAGAACTGAAGATCCTGAGACTCAGAAGAATCTGAAGAATATAGCATGATGGTCCCGGTGGAAAACCCATTTTGCGCGTGCGGAAGCAAAACATTTTAAGAGCGATGCATATAAAACAGGGGTGAGGGCAGAGTGATTACAGATTTTTCTCTTTTTGAGCTCATGTGTTGTGTTATGCTTATAAACGAATGCGTATGACAATATAAGAACATAAAGCAGTAAACAACACAACAATATATAGTGGTTCGGAGACTCAAGCTCCTACATCCACTCTCCCTGTTCCTAGGGAAATTCACTCCAACTGGACTTATCACCCTCTCGGGTTCGCCTCTTAGATGTTTAACGAGTTCACACTCCAAAGGGACTTATCACCCTCCACGGGATTGCCTACAGATGTTTACCGAGTTCACACTCCAATCGGGACATATCACCCTCACTCGGGATTGCCTACCCTCCCTTCCGGGATTGCTAGATGTTTAACGAGTTCACACTCACCTACAAACTTAACCGACTGATTTGGGTAAGGTTTGTTTGGTTTCCAACTAGGTTTAGATTTTCCCTTACATTTGTTTAGCCTCAATGCTAAGGATGGGAAAATCTCTCTAAGCTTAGGATATGGCATTTATGCTTAGATTGGGTTCTAGAACACTCTTGAATATATGCGTGTATATCTACAGACTTGTGTTCTAGGGTGGGAATGCTAGATGATTTGGCTTGATGGATTTTTCACGCATTTTCCACCCCGAATTATGAAGGAAGAACTTGTATTTATAGTGTGGATTTGAATGTTACCGTTGGATGGAGTCACATTCAAATCCATACTATTCTATAACTTCTTCTGCGACTTTTCCAGTGGTTGTCTTCCTCTCATTGGTCCACGCGTCAATTTGATTCTAACGGCTATATTCCTCGATTCCTCGCCTTGGAATCATTCAGATTCTCTGAGTCTTGAGGTTACTCGGGGTTCTTGATTTGTGAGACTTCTCTTGGCCGGACCTTGTACGATCGAGCATCTCGACACTCAGTCGACCGAGTTCGATTCTCTGAATTCGAGACATCGACCTTCAGTCACTTTGACTCAAGCTATCGATTTCTTCTTTGTTCGATCGATCGGCCGACCGATCGATCATCATATCTTCAGATCAATATCTCAGGATAGCATCAGGTCAGTACATTAGGTTTAGCATATCAGTTTAGCACATCTGATCTCAATCACGTCTGATCTTGATCATCTGCTCATCTTCATATATGATCTCGATCACGTCGATCTCGTCGGTCTCATCCGCTCCTCTTCGATCCGCAACCTTCTCTTCCGATCTTACGGCGGTTCTTTACGATCGGCTTATGCATTCTTCCGATCACCATATCATTTCGATTTGTTCTTCGATCATCGATCAGTGTTCCAGTCATTTGATCAATCTATAGTGGTTGGGAGACTCAATCTCCTACATCCACTCTCTCCGCATTCTAGGAAATTCACTCCATTGGACTTATCACCCTCTCGGGTTCGCCTCTTAGATGTTTAACGAGTTCACACTCCAGCGGGACTTATAACCCTCCACGGGATTGCCTCTGAGATGTTTCTGAGTTCACACTCAATCGGGACTTATCACCCTCACTCGGGATTGCCTACCCTCCCTTCCGGGATTGCTAGATGTTTAACGAGTTCACACTCACCTACAAACTTAACCGACTGATTTGGGTAAGGTTTGTTTGGTTTCCAACTAGGTTGAGATTTTCCCTTACATTTGTTTAGCCTCAATGCTAAGGTTGGGAAAATCTCTCTAAGCTTAGGATACATCGTGGGTTGCTTAGATTGGGTTCTAGAACACTCTTTGAATATATTTGTATGTCTACAGACTTGTGTTCTATGGTGGGAATGCTTGAATATAAGGCTCTTGGCTCTGTAGCATCTTTTGCATATTCTCCACACTTAATAATGAAGGAAGATCTTGTATTTATAGTGTGGATTTGAATGTTACCGTTGGATGGAGTCACATTCAAATCCATACTATTCTGTAGCTTCTTGCAGCTTTTCCAGGCTGGTTGTCTTCCTCTCATTGGTCCACGTCAGCTGATTCTAACGTCTATATTCCTCAGATTCCTCGCCTTGGAATCATTTAGGATTCTCTGAGTCTTCAGGTTACTCAGGGTTCTTGATTCAGCAGACTTCTCTTCAACGGACCTTGTCGATCGGGCATCTTGACACTCAGTCGATCGAGTTCGATTCTCTGAATCGAGACATCGACCTTCAGTCACTTTGACTCAAGATTATCGATTTCTTCTTTACGATCGATCGGCCCGATCGATCGAGATCATCATATCTTCAGATCAATATCTCAGGATAGCATCAGGTCAGTACATTAGGTTTAGCATATCAGTTTAGCACATCTGATCTCAATCACGTCTGATCTTGATCATCTGCTCATCTTCAGATCATCAGTTAACTCTGGAACTCATCTAACTCATCTGATCTCAATCAGTCTCGTCTGCAGCCTCGTCTGATCTCGATCATCTACGTCTGATTTCGTGAGTTCCCCCTCAATTTGTTCTCTCGTTCCCCCTCAACTTGTTATCTGTAAATTAGCTTCAATAACACAAGTTGATAATGTTTTGGCATAATTCATCAAAACTAAAATATCTCAACATAGCCGTTGCAATTCAGCTGACGTGGACCATTGAGAGGAAGACAACCAGCCTGGAAAAGCTGCAAGAAGCTACAAAATAGTATGGATTTGAATGTGACTCCATCCAACGGTAACATTCAAATCCACACTATAAATACAAGTTCTTCCTTCATAATTCGGGGTGGAAAATGCGTGAAAAATCCATCAAACCAAATCATCTAGCATTCCCACCCTAGAACACAAGTCTGTAGATATACACGCATATATTCAAGAGTGTTCTAGAACCCAATCTAAGCATAAATGCCATATCCTAAGCTTAGAGAGATTTTCCCATCCTTAGCATTGAGGCTAAACAAATGTAAGGGAAAATCTCAACCTAGTTGGAAACCAAACAAACCTTATCCAAATCAGTCGATTAAGTTTGTAGGTGAGTGTGAACTCGGTAAACATCTAGCAATCCCGAAAGAGAGGGTAGGCAATCCCGTGAGGGTGATAAGTCCCGTTTGAGTGTGAACTCGGTAAACATCTGTTGGGTGTTGGACTAACACGTTAAACTAAGTCCAGTTGGTTAAGTAGGTGCCCCTGTTGATAGGGAAGAGTGGATGTAGGAGTTGGACTCCGAACCACTATAAAATCGTGTGTTCTTTACTGCTTTATGTTCTTACTTGTCATATGCATTTGATTATAAGCAAAACACACATTGTTCTTAAAAGCAAAAAAAAAAATTGGAATCACTCTGCCCTCACCCCTATTTTATATGCATTACATGGTATTTTCCGCGTTCTTGGGTTTTCAAACCGGGTCCATCAACATATAAAATTATATTTTGTGTATTTGAATTATATATATTTTTTTAACATTTTGTAAATTATAAACTATTTAATCATAAAAAATACTACATCCGTCCCGGGATAACGTGCACATTTTCTCGGGCACGAAAACTAAGAAAACTTGTTTTATTGATGTTATTTAAATCAATTATAATGATATTGTGAGTGTGTAAGTTTTGAGTGTTTTGTCATTTTAGGAAATGTGCACGTTATCTTAGGACAAAAAAAAAATTGTGCACATTAATGTGGAACGGAGGGAGTACTAAATAAAAAATATATTAAAATATTATTAATTATTTTACATAAAAACTAACACTAGTTATAATGATATTGTGAGAGTGTAAATTTTGAGTGTTTTACCATTTTAGGAAATGTGCACATTATTATGGGATGGACCAAAAAAGAAATTGTGCACGTTATTGCAGAGACGGATGGAGTATCTTATTTATTTTATGTAATAAAATTATTTTATATTATAATTCTTCCAATTTTAATTTCTTATTAGTACATATTAATTAATATATTAATATTTCTTTTTTAGACGTTGTCCTTTTCTTCTCTTCTTAAATTTTCCATTAATTGATTTATTTTGTTTGGGTTTGCAGGTTTTAACTCCATATTAATTAAAAGAGATAAATAATATTTAACACAATAATTTTATTTTAATAATTATTTAAATAAATATATTAATATATATCTTAAATAATTATTAATTCATGTTTAGTGCATTTATGCCCAAATTCATATATTTTATTATAAACATATTATTTACTATTAATATTGCATTTTTTAATTAAAGTACGCGGACACTAAACTAGTTATTAATAATTATTTAGTTGATTATGTTATCCATAAGTAAATAATACTCCCTCCGTCCCATTTCAATTTGCACACTTACTTTTTTATCGTGTTTTAGCGAGCGAGTTGTTTATTAGTATTTGAAATGATAAAGTGACTTTTAAAGAGGGATATGATAGATCTATCTCTCCTCTATTATATGTCTTTTTAAAAATTACTTTATAATTTCAAATACTAATAAAAAACTCGCTCGCTAAAACACGAGAAAACAGTAAATGTGAAGCTTCAAATGGGACGGAGGGAGTATATGTTTAAATAGTATCCTAGTTTTGATTCATTACTCCCTCCATTCTAACATTTTGTTCACATGTGAAGTAACACACATAGTAAGAAATTGAAATAATAAGTAGAGTTTTGAGAGATAATTTTGTAAATATTTATGTATAAAGTAAAGTAATGAATTGAATTGTGTGTATATGTGAGCTCAAAAATAATATAATTTTGTGTAAATTTGTGAAGGTGTAGTTTATAGATGATTTTTTTAGGGTGTGAAAATAATATTAAAATGTATCGAAAATGAAAGCATGAACAAAATCATGAGACAGAGGCTGTGTTGCACAGGTGCAGGTGCGGGGGCGACGCGTTATGGATACGGGGATACGGATTTTTGAAAAATTCAGGGTGCGATTCGGCAAGGATACGTCTATTTATTTATTATTTTATTATATATTATACCTATAAAATATATGGAAATAACAATATACGGAATGTTGGAGGCGACACAACGTGAAGAAAGCAGAAAGGAGGCGATGGTGTGTTATGTTCGTGTGGTGAGTTCTGTTCGTGTGGTGAGACTTGTGACTTACTGACTTTGAGTGTTGATAAGGTAATTTTAAGTTTTCTTATTTTAAGTTATTTTACTTATTTAAAATTAGTTTTCTTATTTTAAGTTTTAAAAACTACAACATTGCCCCATAATTTTTTTATTTTTTTCAAAATTACCCAAGACGCACCGAATTCGCTTCATAAACACACCCGGTAAGCGTATCCCTTTTTTTTTCAAAATTCGCCACGTGGCGCACCGGGCGCGAATCCCACGCGAATCGCACCCGCACCCGCCAAGAATCCGATACTGCACCATAGTATTTTTTGGAGTATCCGTGCATTAGAGGTCAGAGGCAGAAGTAGAGGTAGAGGTAGAGGTAGTATTATTTTTTAATTATATTCTAATTCTTTTTTCTAATTTAATAATAATTTTGATAGAAAAAATTCAATCTAATTCTAAATCGATTACTAACACCTATCTGCTGGGAGAATACGATGTACCTGTCATAGCACCGCACCATTGCGTTCCGTTATCCCATGTCACAGTTGGAATATTTACACAATCCACCTTCTATATGAAATAGGCCGAGACCAATTCTATATCAAATCCCTTCATTTATATTCATATTTCTAATAAATTAGATAAAAATTCATATGAGACGGTGTCTTCTATGAGACGGAGTACAATCTAATACAAATCACACCCACACCTCTCAAAGTGTTAAAACATCAATGTTTAAATTATGTCCCATCTCACAGTGAAACTGTCTCATACAAGTGTGCCTCAATAAATAATACTCTCTCCGTCCCAACTTTTTCTTCACACCATTTTTTTTCTCGCGTTTAGTGAACAAATTGTTTATTAATATTTGAAACGATAAATTATCTTTTAAGAAGGGGTATGATATATCTATCTCTCCTCTATTATATGTATTCTTAAAAATTACTTTATCATTTCAAATACTAATAAAAAATTCGCTCACTATAATACGAGAAAACAATAATTATGAACAAAGAGTTGAGATGGAAGTAGTACTAATAATAAAGTTTATAAAATTATTCTTTGTCCAAACATGGGGGTTGTAATCTACGATTACAAGTGGGGATAATGCCACAGTGGATTCTTTGGGGGGAACGCTTTAATATTATTCGAAAATTCAAAAAGCGAGGTGGTCCACCGAAACAAGCAGCAGCAGAAGCAAGAGACTTTTTCCGTCTCTACAGAGTAACGCCTGCACTGCCTGCATGTATATATAGTCACTCCGTCCCAACATTACTTGAACACTTGCCTTATTTGGACGTCCTAACGTTACTTGAACACTCCCAAAATGGAAATAAATATAATATTAATACATTCCCAACCCCCTTATTTTATTCCACTCAAACCCACTAAAACTCACTTTACTTGGTTTGCGTGCCATTTTCAGTGTTCAAGTCATCTTGGACGGAGGGAATATTTTCTCCAAATTGCAGCGGCAACAGGCGCCTCTCTGTGTCTGATCGATAAACCCACCCAATTTCATTTTTATTACTATTTCTCATCCATTCATGATTCATCCCTCCAATTTAGTGGCAGGCAATCTATTGTCAGCTTTTTGTACCGAATAAACGGACGGACGATTTTCCTGCGCGGAAAAGGAAGCGAGTAAAGAAGCATCTTCTTTCTTCCGATCGTCCATCTGGTAACACTTTCTTTTTCTATTCTTAATGATTTTTTTTCATGAATATAGTGAATTAATTATGTAGTGAGGTTTCAATCGGACACACTCAAATCGCTGAATTTTGTTACTCAAGTTCTGCGCTGAAGCAGGTGATTTAGGTTTATTATCCTCGGAAGGTGTTTTGGTGATTGATAGCTACCTCGTTTAGCTTTTGTTATAAGTTCTTCTATTGACAAACGCATGCTTACGTATTTCATGTGTTCGTATCTAGTGACAGTTGCTTGGTCGCTGAACAGTCAATCATGATCTGATGGTGCTTGTATATTGTTTTTATTTCATATAATTTTCTTAAAAATCTTACCTCTGGATAAAGTTTTAGATCGCCTGATCTCATAGACAGTGCTGAAAGTTGGTGATGGATGTGTTTGATTTGATAATTGATTAAGTTGAGTTAGCTTCTTCGTTGGCAGATTTTAAAACTGAAATAACCAATTTCAGCTCCAGAGCTGCTGCATACTAATGATAACCTATATGCCTAAGCATATCCTAATTTTACTGAACAGGATGTTGCAGATCAATATAGTTCATTGCACCTGAGTTATATGTTTTAAAAATTTATAGTCTGCATCATCTTCCAGGTTGCCGAAACTTATTTTCTTCAGCAAGAATATGGAAAAAAATGGGAAAGATGACCTGAAGTCACCACTTTTGCAACATCAAGACAATGTTGTTATCACCATCTCAACCCCAAAACCAGTTTCTAATATGAGAATTAGGACACTGGTTTTCAAGGTATTGGGCATAACATGCTCCTCTTGTGTATCTTCAATAGAAGCTGCAGTTGGTAGACTAGATGGTGTGCAGAATGTAATGGTGTCTGTACTTCAAGGTCAGGCTGTCGTAAAGTACGTGCCGGAAATAATCACTGTGAGTGAACTTTAATAATATTAATATGTGCTATTATGAAGTCTCTTTTTTTTTTTTTTATGTGAATAATAGCAAAACATAGGATACTCTAATGATGCATTAAGTGCCAGTGTGCCACTACTGCAGGATATTTTGATCCAAAATTTGCTTGGTCTTGTATCTTAATTTCTGATTTTCTCAACCCAATCTTTTGTTACTTTGGCTGCATTGGTAGAGTGAGAGTCTTTATATTGAGGAATACCCTTTCCTTATATTAAAAAAGAGAAAATGACTAGAAAAAATTGGACAGAAATCCTATGTTAACCTTTATAGACATATTGTATTCCTGATGCTAGCCAGTTATCAATTATGATCCTTTAAATGAAAGAGGGAACTGAAGAAGATAGTGATAACTGATGGTAATGACGAGAATGTCATTTTTTTATCATTAAACAATTTTTCTATTTGTTCACTTTCTCACACTTGTTAGTAGTGTGGAAATTCTTCTCAAATTATGTGTAAAGTTTCTCAGTGTAAAACTGTAAATAGTTTTGCCATTAGAGCCTTACCAAATTTTCTCTGTTTTAGGCAAAACTGATAAAAGAAGCAGTGGAAGATGCAGGTTTTGAAGTTGCAGAGTTTCCCGAGCAAGACATTGCTATGTGCAGGGTTAGGATTAAAGGAATGGCATGCACAAGCTGTTCCGAGTCAGTGGAACGTGCCTTACTGATGGTGAATGGTGTCAAAAAAGCAGCTGTTGGTTTAGCTCTTGGGGAAGCTAAAATCCATTTTGATCCAAATATGACAAATATTAACTGTATCATCGAAGCAATAGAAGAAAATGCAGGCTTTAAAGCTGATCTCATAAGCTCCGGAAATGACTTGAATAAAGTATATTTGAAACTCGGAGGTATGACTTCTCCAGATGAATTTTCTATTATTGAAAGCTCACTTCAGAATTTGGAAGGTGTAAATCATGTCGAAATGGATGTGGAAGAACAGAAAGCAATCATAAGTTATGAGCCAAACATTGTTGGTCCAAGATCCCTAATAAAGTGCATTCAAGAAGCTGGCCATGGACTCAATACTTACCAAACAACATTGTACACTCCTCCAAGAGGAGGAGAAACGGAAAGGCAGCATGAAACCCTTATGTACCGAAATCAGTTTTTCTTCAGTTGCCTTTTTTCAGTTCCCATATTTGTTTTCTCTATGGTACTTCCAATGCTTCCTCCATATGGAAATTGGTTAGACTACAAAGTTATCAATATGCTTAACATTGGGATGCTTTTAAGATGGATCCTTTGCACGCCTGTTCAGTTCATCATTGGCAAAAGGTATTCATGCCGGTTTCTCTTTGCTGAAGATGAGTCCTAAAGTTCTCTTGTTAGGGGGTGTTTGCAAGTAATTGTGTTTTTGATGGAGTAATTTAAATTGATTTACGCTGGATCATCGGAAGTGGGTATTGTTTGAAATAAAGTGTTTTAGTTCAAATTTTGAAAAAATTGGAAGTATTTGCTAAAAATCAAATTTTGAACAACAAATTAATTTTAAGCATTTTTATGTTTGTCTATTGCTGCTTCTCCGAATCAACTTCAAAGCAACACAAAGGCACCTTTATTTGAATGTAAAAAAGTGATTTTAAGTTCTTTCAAGAACTTGCAAACACCCCATGATATGATTTTTGATGCACAGAATGTTTTGATGAGTCAAATTATGAGTAGGTTATAATCACCTTATCAGGTTTTATGAAGGATCATATAATGCCCTGAGACGAAAATCTGCAAATATGGATGTTCTAGTTGCCTTGGGTACCAATGCTGCTTACTTTTATTCTATATATGTAATGATAAAGGCGTTAAGTTCAGACTCCTTTGAGGGTCAGGACTTCTTTGAGACTAGTTCCATGTTGATATCTTTCATTCTGTTGGGAAAATACCTTGAGGTTTTGGCTAAAGGGAAGACATCAGATGCTTTAGCAAAGTTGACAGAACTAGCACCTGAGACAGCATGCCTTTTAACCCTAGATGCTGAAGGAAATATTATTTCTGAAACTGAAATTGATACACAACTTATAGAAAAGAATGACATACTAAAGATTGTTCCAGGGGCAAAAGTTCCTGTTGACGGACTTCTTGTTGATGGTGAATGTCATGTGAATGAAAGCATGATCACAGGTGAAGCTATGCCAGTTTTCAAAAAGTCTGGTGACAAGGTAAGATAAATCATTTTCATAAATTTGTAGCCACTGTTGTCTTAAAACATAAGTGTTCCATCAACAGGTAATTGGTGGCACAGTTAATCAGAATGGGTGTATACGTGTTAAGGCTACTCATGTTGGTTCAGAAACAGCACTTTCACAAATTGTAGAGCTGGTTGAAGCTGCTCAACTTGCTAAAGCACCTGTTCAGAAATTGGCTGATCAGATATCTAAGATTTTTGTTCCAACTGTGAGTTTCTGTGCTGTATTTCTAATTCCTATATGATTTTCAATTAATTAACTTTTCTGTTTTATTGTCTACAATCTGTTGGTAATGGAGTGTGTCTGCTCATAGTATATGATAAAATTCCAGCTATTTTATAGGTTCATTTTACCAGAAATGACATTATTTATATGTAAACTTTATTGACTTCAATATTAAACTAGCTCTAATTTTAAGCACTTGTTTAAAAAGGTAATTGCGCAAAATTATTGATGGGATGTAATGCATTTCAAAACAGGAAATTATTTAGAGGATTTTAATCTATCTTAATTTGGTTTGATAAATTATAGATGTTAAAGCTAATTCAAGCATTTAAGAGCACCAATAAATATGAATAAAATTCACGAAAAACTGAATAGATTGAAATTTCTTATGCTACGATCTGCGTTCTGAATTAGCATTTCAAGAAAACATAAAACAATATTTTTCCTGTAAAAGAAAAATATATAGAGATATCTGTTTAGATGGGTTTTGCTTTCACAGATAAGTCTAATGATGAATGGGATCTGACCTTGTTTATTTTGGAGATAGTGTAAACTGAACAAGTATATTTTATTGGCATCTCTTAGATAAATTTCTTGGACATTTGTTGTAAAACTAACACACATACTTTATTGTTAGATTTAAAACATATTGATGGCTAGATTATTATTTTATGCATGTCTTATATTAAGAGTCTCATCATACAACATGAAGTTTTATTTTATTATTATATATTTTTGTGCCTCACTTTTAAATGACGTTCACCTACTCACCTTGCACAGTTGGACTCCGAGAACCCTTTGCACTTTGCACTTTGCACTTTGATGTATCTTTAATAACAAGGGGGTTAGCTGATAGTTAGCACAACCAGCCTATGTCACACAGCTAGTTCACCTCTGTTTATGTAAAGATCTTTTTATGTCTGAACTTATAACATGTTTGTGATGGTTGTTTCAGTTCTTTGGCATATATATATTTGTTGGACAGTAGAGAAAAGAACTGCTATTTCAAACCATGTATATGCTAAGTAGTATATTATGTCTACTAGTGAAATGTGAAAAGGTATTGTATTGTATTCATTAAAAAGGAGAGTTTCTATAGCCTGTGAATTTGTAATGAAGCAGGACAAGGGTTTCAAATTTTGAGAAGTACGTCTTGCTTTGCTTACGTTTTACTAAAACTGGCTGTGCAATTACTAATTCTAAAATATATATCTTGTAATGATAATTGATTATGGTGCAGGTGCTAATTATTGAACATTTAACTATCCTGATTCTGCCAATTGTTTTGATTTTGTCTCATTGTCTGGAAGAGTTGCATATCCTATTTATGAAATATGCGCAATACACCAAATACAATTTTGTGGCAGCAAATACTATTTTTAGAGTTTCAGTTTGCTTCTATCTTCATGTGAAACAATACATAGTTATGCATGCATGATAGCTACTGGATTCGTATCTTTAACTTTGATTGTTTGTCATTAAAGTGTGAATTAACACTTTTCTTTCTCTTTATTAGGTTGTTCTAGCTGCTTTTGTAACATGGCTGGGATGGTTTATTCCTGGAGAAGCTGGGTTATATCCTAGGACTTGGATACCCTCATCTATGGATGCCTTCGAGCTTGCCTTTCAGTTTGGTATTGCGGTGTTGGTTGTAGCCTGCCCATGTGCCCTGGGATTAGCTACTCCTACTGCAGTGATGGTTGCTACTGGCAAGGGTGCTTCACTAGGTGTGCTAATTAAAGGTGGAAATGCCCTTGAAAATGCGCATAAGGCAGGCCCTCTACTATTTTTGGACGACTTAGTCTATCTTTACTTGTCAATGTTTGTGTGATACTGTCTTTGATGTTCAACTGTATGTGATGAAGCTGATAACCCTAGCCTTTTGTATTCTTTGAAATTTAAATTGAATATTAGGTTTTCTTCTCTTGGTATATGAATAGTTGCCCTTCACATAATGTACAGCTGCTCCTTGTTATATCAATTGAAACTTTTGACTGTACATGTGGTTTTTCGTGATGCAAAACAAATGTATACTTTTTTATTCCTCTTATGTTTGGTAGATACCTGCTTTGTCTCTCCAGAAAACCAAAACACTATATGGTCATGTTCCTGTCAATATATCAGAGTCCCAACCATAGGGTACACAGCCATTATGGTACCAATGTTGAGTAGATGATACTTGCCACAATATGTTTTTCTTTTTTCATTGGGTGTTATATTTGTTTGTTCAGTAGAGTTATTGTATTGTTTCTGTCGCTATATAAAAATGAGTTTATGCTTTGATCTTGCAGGTCAAGACTGTCGTTTTTGATAAAACAGGAACACTAACTGTTGGAAAACCAGCTGTAGTTAGTTTTGAGCTCTTCTCTGCAGTTTCTGTGCAAGACTTGTGCGACATGACAATTGCTGCAGAAGTGAGTTTTCTATCTCTGGTTTTGCTTTAGAATTAGAATATATCTGCTGAACTTAAAAAAGATTATAATGAATTTGTACCGAGAGTAAGCATATAACCTAAACAAGAAGTATTAAAGCTAGGAAGTTTTGAACTCTGCAACCATGTAGATTCCAGCTCCAGAGAGAATGAAATACAAAGGGTAACTGTGAAGGATTAGCGACATAAAATTGCAAATTGCCATCAAAGAATTAAATTATGAATGTCTTATCTGCATAATTAAATAGGCCAGGCTTGGGTAACTCTGGTGTATACACATCTTTCAGGTAAATAGTGAGCACCCAATAGCAAAAGCTGTTGTGGAGTATGCTAGAATGTTACGTGGGTCCCAGAGTGATGGATTCATTGAAGTGACGAATTTCAAGGTGCATCCGGGAGCTGGAGTGAGTGGAGAAGATGGTGAAAGAGGAATTGTGGTTGGAAACAGGAGGCTGATGCAAGTTTGTAATGTCCCAATTGGGAGTGAGGTAGAAAGATATGTTTCGGAAAACGAGCATCTGGCTCGTACTTGTGTGCTAGTTGCTGTTGAAGGAAGGGTTTCAGGTGCGTTTTCTGTAACTGACCCAGTCAAGCCTGAAGCCGCTCTTGTCGTATCTTATCTGCGCTCCATGGGCATCTCGAGCGTCATGGTTACAGGTGACAACTGGGCTACAGCTACTGCAATAGCTAGCCAGGTCGGCATCGACAAAGTGTTTGCTGAGACCGATCCACTTGGGAAAGCTGACAAGATAAAAGAGTTGCAGGTATTCAGCTTAATATCCACTCTTGTGTTCCTAAGTAAATTTGTTTTGTTCAAGAAATGCTTAACTTAATGCTGCTAATGTCACCCCCTTTTCGCAAATTACAATATAATCTAAGGCTATTGACTCGTGCGCGTTGGGAACGACGTTGTTTGGGTAATAATTAGGTTGAACGATGTCATTTAAGATATAAATTGTTGCCAAGTAGGATGACACGTTAGAAATGGCAGTCAATCTGCTCGGCAGTTCGAATTGCTGAAGTTTTATTTGCCAAAACTGAAAAACTTTAATTGGATTGCAATTTGCAAAGAGGTGGTGACTTTAGCAGCAATTAAGCCTAAAAGAAAGGGTTAATTGCATAAAAAATAACAACATTTTCACTTTTTTTTTTGTCAATTGCAACATATGTTTTTAAAAAATTCACAACTCGGTGTAGGCTTTTAAAATTTAACAATTATGTTGGCATGACAGTCGAGTTTGTATTGAAAAAATTGCAAATATATTCACAACCCCATGTTATTGTTTCAATTTAATCACAAAACCTTTAAACTTTTTGCAATTTCATGAACCGTCACGTCAAATAAAATTGCAACAATTTAAAAGGTCGTGTATCATTATCAATCTTTGTTCGTATCTATAGTTGCAAGGTACAAGTGTAGCAATGATAGGAGACGGGATCAACGACTCACCAGCCTTAGTGGCAGCTGATGTTGGGATGGCAATCGGGGCAGGTACTGATGTGGCTATAGAATCTGCTGACATTGTCCTAATGAAGAGCAACTTGGAGGATGTCGTTACTGCTATACATCTCTCGCGCACGACAATGTCAAGAATCCGTATCAATTATGTATGGGCACTTGGATATAACATTCTGGGGATGCCTATTGCTGCTGGCATTTTGTACCCCTTCACGGGGGTGCGTCTGCCCCCTTGGCTTGCAGGAGCTTGCATGGCTGCTTCATCCATAAGTGTCGTTCTTTCGTCCCTTTTGTTGCAGTATTATGACAAGCCTTTGCGTGTCGAAACTGCCTCGCATTCACATAACTGAGACTACTTCACATCTTCCTCACTTTAGCTATACTAAAATGCTATCTGGAAATGAGACTACTTCATATCATCCTATCTTTAGCTATACTAAAATGCCATCTGGAAAAGGATTGTGGTTCTAATCAAAAGCGAATTTAACTTTTTTTTTATGGTGAACGTATTATGTTTTTGGGGGAAAAGCTTTAAGGTACAAAGTGCAAAAGCAAAAAACTCTAATGTACAAATGCAATTTTTTTGTACAAAGTATATGTTTTTTTTTTCAAACAAAGTATAGTTTTTTTGTACCTTAGAGTAAATAAAAATTGCATTTGTACCTTGGAGTTACTACTTCCTATTTTTTTTAACCTTAGAGTCATTAACTCTATGTTTTTCCTCAATCCGTTTTCAATTTTAATAAATTTTGAATTTAGTTTAGATTGATAAAGATGGTATTTGACCTTGTACCAAAAATCAAATTTCTCAACAACTGATACATTAATGTTTCGTGGATCTCTATTCTTGCTGGACAATTTTTTTTTTATTAAATATGTCGGTGAAACTTTTATAAAGTGATTGTTTTGTGACAACTTACAAGGAAGGGGTTTTTAATAAGAATGGCAATGTAATTATTAAATTTGTTTGATTTGCCCATTGGAATGAAATTCAATTTTATTTTTTTATATTGTTGGAGAATTAATAACTACAAGTTTTACCATTCAATTTTTAAAAACTCACACTATTTTAAAACTTTACCTCAAATGAAGGTCTTATTAAAAAGAAAGAAGAGAAGGAGGGGCCCAAGGTAAGCGCAACACAACTGAAGCCAAGAAGGTCAGCCCAAAAAACAAGGAAGGCACACAGGCCCAACGAAACAAAAACAAAACCATCGGCCCACCAAAAGGAGGCCCAACAGGCTTAAGAAACAACCCAGGCCCTAATAGCTAAAAGCGGTCAAAGCAGTACCACAAAAATAGGAAAAAAATACCAGCAGCTTGCAGATTCCATGAATGGAAACTCCAACACAAACCAGACCACATCAAAAAATGAATCAAAGTGAAGCAAAGCACGTCAAAACCCAGCTCAACACAACAAATTTATCACACCACAACATCAATCCCCCCATGTATTCAAGGCTTCATAGATTCAAGTCTCGTAAATTCCCTAGTTGCAGCGATATGCATCGCCATAGCAGTCGGTGAGAAATCCTTTGAAACCACATTAATATTGGGGCTAATCCCCGAACCTTTAGAAGCCCGTTTATTCGGGCTGTCCTCTATTCTTGCACATAACACAATTGGACCGAATTTTGGACCCTGAGCCGCTGGAGCAGCCTGCTTTGATGACCCAACTTTCCTGAGGATCGACTTAATGCTCGGGCCAATATCATTTAACGGTATAGTGGCGGCACTGTTAACAATGTCCAGGGAAGAGATCTCATCGGACTTCCCATTAGAGCTTTCCAGCTCTATGAACTCTGATTTGCCCTCATTCCACACCTCCAACCTGTTCTTCATCTGCGTAGTATCCCAAGGCGAAGACATCACAGGCATTACGTTCTTCTCCACGTAACCCAGTCCCCTGCTACCCTCCGCCATATCAAATGAGCTCCCATCTACCAATTCAGGCATCTCCTCACCGCTATCTGCCTCAACAACCTCTTCCTTCAAAACCTCATATCTGTTGTCAATACCGGGGCCCTGTTTGCCATCTTTAAACAGCACCAACCAGTTTGGATTCCGAGAAAAAACCTCAGGCGAAATCTTCACGGACATGTTGATGTCTGGCTTCGAACTGGTCTTGGAATCCACCTTCGTGACCCAAACCTTCTTTTCCTTTGGTTTCTCAACAACACAATCTGGCCTAAATCTACATCTATCCCAAGAGTGGCCAACAATGCCACAGTGTGTGCAAAACTCAGGAGGATTCTCTATCATCAGCTTAGCAATCGTGCAGAACCCTTTACGTTTAACCATCATATTTTCAACAAATTCTCGCTTAAAATCACATTCGACTAAAACTCTCCCATAATGCCCAAAATTACCAGACAAAGTCGAATCGTCAATTTTAATAGGAACACCAACAGTACTCGCAATCGACCATAACACGGCAGCATCCCAATATTCAAAAGGGAGTTCGTAAATTCGTAACCATACCTTTGCCTTTGACGAACTAGTCTTGTAGGGATTGAATTCTGGCCCCCAATTAGAAAGTCTGAGGGAACCCTGAGACACATTCCAAGTCTTCCGAGTAAACCCGTGCACGTTCCTTCGGATTGACCACAAATATGTTGTAGAACCCTTTCCCCAAATATGTCAATCGCCAACTGCCTTTTAACTCCCAAGCCTCCTGAAGTCGCAATATGAGTGCAAAAATTGAAGGTAGTTTTCCTGAAGAACCGTATGAGTATCTTCCCAAGAAGGAGTTCGTGAGAAAATCCACACGGTTTTGATAAACCTGCTCTGGAATCGTGACTGATCAAAAGTCCCCCTCGTTTTCTGGTAATGGAAAATCTTGAGGCGAAGGATCTTGGATAGGATACGTTGCCGCATCGCACCGAGAAACTGTTGCCGCAAAGGATGGACGATCCTCGCGCTTCTTGGTAACGTTAAGAACCGCCTCCTTATCACTTGAAGTGACCGTCGAATCCGTAAAGATTGCGGCCGTCGGAATCATCGCACCCGCTTCAATCGTCGTCCCCAAAAGGTGGGAAATCAGTCGCCGGAAAAGAACTCGGAATCGCGCGATGGGTTGCTCAAAGCCCGACGCGATTTAGAGACCAAATTAGAGAAATTGTCCACCACAAATTCAATTAACCCAGGATTTTCGGAACACATCTTATTGAAATCGGAAGATTTAATCGATGGATCCATATGAAATCGAAAAAACGAAGTAGAATGGAAAGAGATTCATCGAAGAAGAACTCCTTCGGCGCAGTTTAGAAACCGCTTTCTAGAAAGAGAAAGAAGAGAGAAGTGTGAGCGACTCTCGTTGAATCATTATTTTTTTTAATATTCTTTCTATCATCCAAAAAAATATTTATTCAACAATTTGATATACATCAAATTTTAAACTTGAATCACTAAGCTACAAAACATATTTAAAAAAAAATCTGTAAACTACCTCAATAGGAGTTCTCAAATATATCCCAGAAATGACTATAAAAATGACTATAAAAATGAGTGTAATTTTATCATCGTAGTCTTATTTACACAAGACAATTACTATTAGGTGTCATTTATTAAACACGTTTACTCTAAGATACACTATTTTTTTGTTTTTACTCTAAGGTGCTAAAATTGGACCAAAATATCTAAATTGCCCTTATATATAAAATAATGTGTAGATTTTGGATATTAATTTATTTTTTCAGAAATAAAGTATTAGCCAACAAAATTCCATATTTCAGATTTTAAATTTTACTAATTTTTTTTAATTAACTATAATTTTATTTAATTAATTTTTTAATATTAATTAAAAAATTCTGCACATCCCAATTTTTTTTTAATCATTTGTCCTTTAATTTAATTAAATTTTTTTGGTAATAATTTATAAGCCCAAAAAAATTATGCACACTCAAAATTTTTTTAATCATCTATCTTTTTATTTAATAATTTTTTTTCTATTAATATATATATATATACATTAAATTGTATATTTTTTATTATTTTGCACCCCGTTAAAAAAATCTGCATACCCTTAAATAATTTTGCACACCCCAATTTTTTTTAATCATTTATCCTTTTATTTAATTAATTTTTTTCAGTAATAAAATATAACATATTTGTATCAATGATTTTATAACCGGACCGGACCGGACCGGCCGGTTCAACCGGTTTAACCGGGAACCGATCCCGGAATCGATCCGGAGACCCCCTAAAAACCGCTTTTGAGGTTGGACCGGTCAAAACCGGAAGAATCGGTCAAAATCGGACCAAAACCAGTCAAACCGGTTCTAACCTTAATTAAAAAAAAAAACTTTTAACTATATGTATCAAGGTCCACCTTCATCCCTTTTATAATACTTCATCTCACATTTTTCTCCAACACTTTTCGATGTGGGATAAATGTATGAGGTTAGACAAATTTTATAATACTTGCTCTCACATTTTTCTCCAACATTTTCAATGTGGGATAAATGTGTGAGGTGGGAAAATTTTTATAATACTTCCTCTAACATTTTTCTCCAACACTTTTGATGTGGGATAAATGTATGAGGTGGGAAAATTTTTATAATACTTCACCTCACATTAACACTTTCGATGTGGGATAAATGTATGAGGTAGGAAAATTTTTATAATACTTCCTCTCACATTTTTCTCCAACACTTTTGATGTGGGATAAATGTATGAGATGAGACAAATTTTATAATACTTCCTCTAACATTTTTCTCCAACACTTTCGATGTGGATCAATGTATGAGGGGGGGGGGGGATTTTATAATACTTCCTCTCACATTTTTCTCTAATTGTTTCAATGTGGGATAAATGTATGAGAGATGAGACATTTATATGAATCAAGGTTCACCCTTTTATATTATTTCCTCTAACATTTTTCTCTAATACTTTCGATGTTGGACAAAAATATAAGGTTACCTCCCCCCTTTTATATTACTTTCTCTCATATTATTGTGTTATTTTTTTATTATGACTATAACTTTTATTGTGTTTTCTTAAATATGAAAATTTATAATATATATGTTTAAATTTTTGAAGGTGTATACTTATTTTATTTTTTTAACTAAACATAGGAAATATTGACAAAAATTATAAAGAAATCATTTTAACGGTTGAACCGGTCCGATCGATTGAACCGCTGACCGGTGGTTTGTCCGGTTCAATCACCGGTTCGATTATGAAAACATTGATTCGTATATATATTAAATTATATATTCTTAACCATTTTACACACCAGTAAAAAAAATTCTGCACACCCAATTTTTTTTTTAATCATCTGTCCTTTCACTTAAAAATTCTGCACAACCCGTAAAAAAAAAATTATATACCCATAAAATATTTTGCACACCCAATTTAAATTCTGCACATCCGAAAAAAAATCTACACTCATAAAAAATTCTGCACACCAATTTTTTTTAATCAATTCCTTTTATTTAAAAATTTTGCACGTCTGTTGGTCCCGGTGGAAAATCCATTTTGCGCGTGCGGAAGCAAATCATTTTAAAAGTGATGCATATAAAAACAGGGGTGAGGGCAGAGTGATTCCAATTTTTCCGTTTTAAGCTCATGTGTTATGTTTTGCTTATAATCGAATCATAACAATATAAAACATAAGCGAAGAACAACACAACAATATATAGTGGTTCGAAGACTCAAGCTCCTACATCCACTCTCGCATTCTGGGAAATTCCTTCCAATGGACTTATCACCCTCGGGTTCGCCTCAGATATTTAACGAACTCTCACTCAATCGGGACTTATCACCTCCACGGGATTCTTTTACAGATGTTTCTGAAGTTCACACTCAAAGGACTTATCACCCTCTCTCGGGATTGCCCCCTCCCTCCTTTCGGGATTCTTTAGATGTTCTGGGAGTTCACACTCACCTACAAACTTAACCGACCGATTTGGGTAAGGTTTGTTTGGTTTCAACCAGGTTGAGATTTTCCTTACGTTTGTTTAAATTTCAATCTTTAAGGTTGAAAAAATCTCTCAGCCTTTACGATCATCGTGAGTTCTTAGATTGAGTTCTGTAACATTTCTTGAACATATTTTATATATCTGAGACTTGTGTTCTAGGGTGAGAATGCTTGATGATTTGGCTTGATAGATGTTTCACGATTTTTCCACACCGATAATGAGGAAGAACTTGTATTTATAGTGTGGATTTGAATATTCTGGATTGAATGGAGTCACATTCAAATCCATACTATTCTGTAGTTTTTTGCAGCTTTTTTGAACATTTGTCTTCCTCTCGTTGATCCACGTCGGTGAATCTAACGACTATATTCTTGAGATTGTTTGATCCCGAACTTCTTCAAACTCAGGCTTCTGGACTCGGGATTCTTGATTCAACGGACTTCTTCTTGGATCGGATCTTCGATCAAAAGATATCGACACTCGAGAACTCGAAGTTAATTTCTTCCGAATTCAAACATCCCGACCGTCGTCACTGAAGATTTCAATTAACCGATCATCGCCAGCGTTCTCGATTCTCGGTGAATATGACTTATGAGCTTCTCTTCGATGACTTCTTTCTACGATCTGGTATCGCAGTTTACGGTTTTCGATGTCGATTTCTTCTCTGATCGATCATTTCGCGTGATCGGATCGATATAAGCATGGTCGGCGTATGCGGTTTATCTGCGTCAGTTAATCATCGGGTTAGCGTATTAGGTTAACATAACGTTTTTGCTTTGCTCGATCTCAATCGTGCGTCTAATCTTGATCATTCTGTTCGTCTTCATATCGATCTCGATCGTCGATCTCGATAAGTCTCGTTTCTTTCTCTTCGATCGCAGCCTTCTCTTACGATCTTACGGTCGGTTTCTTTCTACGTCGGCTTATGCGCTTCTTGATCACCATATCGGCTCGTCAATTCTTGATCATCGTCCCAGTGCATTCTGGACTGTCAGTCGAATTATAAATCTTACGTCGGTGGGCTTATCTTTCTTTTTGATTTTTCTTCATTTCATCGATTAACTCGGAACTCATCTTCTTTCATCCGATCTCGTCGATCTCATCAGCTATGATCTCGTCGATCTCGATCATCTACGCCTCGATTTCGTGAGTTCCTCAATTTGTTTCTCGTTCGCTCCTCAACTTCATTCTCGTAGATCGAACAATAACACAAGTTGATAATGTTTTGGCATAATTCATCAAAACTAAAATATCCCAACAATTTTCCCCATAAAAAAAATTCTACACACATAAAAAATTCTACACACCCCTAGAAAATTCAGCATTTATAAACAAATCTAAAATTAAAATTACATCACCATTAAAAAATAAACAAATATTCTGAAACTATAAAAACCAGAAATACAGAGGATTCAACAGTCGGAATGAAGTCACGAATCGGATATGAGTGTTCAGATTATCTTGTCAAGCTTGCCCCCAGGATTCTCATACTGTGTTCCTTGACCAGTGGAGTGAACAAGGGACAAATGGACATTGTATCGTGTGTGTTAATTTGCTATATGTAAACAACAAACCCAATCATTTTTAAAGATTGTTAGTAAAGAGGGCATTCTCCAGCTAAATCATTACAAAAGAAGTGAAACTACTTGCCAGAAAAACTACATACCAGAAAATAAATGATTATAAACATCCATCTAATTTACAGAAACAATTCGAAAGTTGTTTTCAGATCAACCTGTTTCTTGAGAGTTCCCACAAAACAATGGAAAATTGTGACTTACAGATGAAAAATAAAATCGCCAAAAAAATTCCCTAAATAAATTATCATTAGCCCCAAAATTAAACAAATGGAAAATTGTAACTTACAAATGGAAAATAAATCATCATCCGCAACACGTTCACCGCACCGAATGGAGACGAATGCTCAACACAGGCCACCACCGGTGGTTTGGGTTTTCGTCGCCACCCAACGCGCAAGTAAACGTCACTATCGCCGCCCCTCTGCCGCGCTGAAATCACCGCCCAAAAAATTCGAATCGCGACCGCAACCCCCCTCTCCCCTAATCAAAAACCAACTCAAGGTCGCGGATCTGGACAAATCCACCGCAGATCCATCGCAGCATCGTCGATCCGTTGAGTTTTAGAGTTTTTTTTATGTGGGGTGTGGGGTGCGGCGGCGGCGCTCCGGCTCGGGGGAGCGATGGCAGCTTTGAGTTTTAGTTTCTTGTGTTTGGGTTGAGTGTTGGTGGAGGGAAAGAAAGAGGGGTTTCTTCCTTTTTTTTTTGGATGAGAGAAAACTTTTTTTTTTGGTGCATAGAATTTTTTTTTGGTGGAGAGAGAAGCTTGGAAGGAGATATGGAGGTTTGATGCGTTTTGGATGTTTGGCAACGTTTGATGAGAAGGAAAAATATAAAAAAGTTAAAAATAGCTAATTATGTATGGGATACGGGTACATTGAGAATATTTTGGACCTTATAGTTAGATCAAAAAGTGATTGGACTTATGAGTAAGAGTTGATGATAAATGATACTTTTAAGTAATTATCTCATTTACACATATCACATCACCTACACGTATCACATTACATTCCCCTCCTCCTCTATTCTTAATTTTAAAAATAAAAAATATTATAACTTTATTTTTTTAGGATCATATATTTTCGGGCCGTCCAATTTTGGGCCTTCCAGATTCGGGCCCTTTATTTTTTTCAAAAATTTTTTGTCGTCTTTTTCAGGCCGCTGTCTTTCCAGACCTTTAATTTTTCAATTTTTATTTTATGTTTCTCGAACCCTTATATTTTGTAATTTTTTGTCTTTTTCTGACGATCATAAAAAAAATTGGGCCCCTTTTAAAAAGTGTTCTATTTTGAGCCGTCAATATCCAGAAAAAAGGCACATTCGCACAATAAAATGCACATCCATTAAAAAATATACATTCACACAATAAGATGCACATTCGAAAATAATTGTACATTGGCTCAAAAAATGCACATTCACACAACAAAATGCACATTCGCACAAAAAAGCACATTCACAAAAAAAAAAAAAAACCACTCACAAAATTTGTTATCCTCTAAATTCTATTATTGAAAACAAAGTCAAAATCACTAAAAGGAACAACTCGATAGGCCCTGATTCTTCTTGTCTTTCAACCAATCAACATCATTACATTGTCCCTTAAAAAAAAAACATCATTACATTGTCTCATGTTTATACTTTCATGTTTCATCTACAAACCAGTTTTAATTTTACCAAGAAAATATGATATAACCATGATTATTTGAGTCACGAACGAGTCACAAATTCAGCAAACCATAGATCGTCTTCCACCGCTCAGAGTTGCTACCATACCACCATCGAGTCACTGCCACTGAGTCACCGAGTCACTGAGTCAGGCCTATAACTCACCGAGTCACCGTCACCATCCATTACCGCCACAATATCCGTCTTCTCCCGACCACCACCACCAGATTCGTCATTCCCATACCACCACCACAAATCACTACCACTAGATTTACAAATTTTTTTTTTTTTTTTTTTAAATCAAACCCTCAAAATATTTTATTGCAAAAGAGAAGAGAGAAAGAGAGGGTGGTGGCGTTAGAGTGGTGGTGGTGGACGGAACAGATCCACCGTCGTGGCTCTTGGGGTGGTGGGCAGTAGTGGCGTCGCGCTGTTGGACACATCACCGCCACCGAAACCTAAATCCACTCTACCACCACCACCCTCCATCTCCAGCGCCTCAAATCCACCACCACCACCACCACACAACAATACTGCCTCCATGGTCGCTAGATTTTTACTTTGGGGGAGGGGGGAGGGGTTTGCCAGATTTAGAGAGGGAGAGAGGCTGAATCTGTTTGTTCAATTGAGAGAGAGAGAGAGAGCAATTCACGCCCAAACGTGGTCGATGGGAAAAAGAAGAGCCTCTTAGAGAACTCTTTGAAAGAGATTGATTATATGGGAAGAAGAAGAGAACTAATTGGGGTGCCTCCAATCCCATCAATGTTGGTGATTCTGATGCTGAAAAATTGGAGAAAGACACTAACATGCAATCCCATTAATAAGCTACTGCTGGTGGAGATGAAATCGAAGATTCCAAGAAATGACTGAGTATTGTTGAACTGATGGCCAGGAGAGAGGCTAGAACAAAAAAGAGAAATGATCCTTCTTCTGATGCTAAGGATGTTGCTGCAACATCTGAAGAAGGATCAAAACCTTCTTCTGAAGAGGAAGCTGCTCCAGATTCCAATGATCAACCTTCGGATGAATCCACTGGTGCTGAGGTACCTCTTTATGAGTCTGACCTTAATGGTAGAGTATATCATAATAGGAAGAGTAAAATTTTCAAAAATTTGAGAAAGAGGTACTTAGTGGATGAAATGGTGATTAAAAAATCTGATTTTTAGGCTATGAATATGATGAAATTCTTAGAGGAAAAATATCTGGTATATGCTTTGGAATATGCTAAGCCTTATTTTATAGATTAGTTGTTGAGTTCTACACAAATTTGAGACCAAGTGCTGGGAATGAATTGTCCTCAAATTATGGGAAAGTTCGGTTTAGGAACAACTCCATTGTCATAAATCCTGAAATGATCAATAGGTTTTTGAGAACTAGATATATGGATGAAGATATAGTTGACAATATCAATGAGGTTTAGTTGTGTTAAGTGTTGGCTAACAGACTGTCTGGGGTCTCAATTTCCTAATGTTAATTTCACATCATTGTACTCTGTTCTACATAAGTTGACTGTTACAAACTGGTTGCCATAAAAAAAACTCTACAATACTCACTCAGGATCGACATTTTTGTTGAGAAATGGTTCATATAAATAAGTTTGATTTACGTCAAACTATATTCGATAATATGATGCCTTTTGTTGGGAAAGATAGTGTTAAAGGGATATCGCCATATCGTAGTTGGATTGCACATTTGAGGATAAAGAGTTTGACAGGCCCAGGGGAGAGCAGATTAGTGGTTTTGTGCCAAATTTTGGCATTTATGTTGTTTTAAGGTCTGGTGATAGGGTGATAGATCTGCCTATGATTGGCCCCACAAGAAGGAAGTCAAATGTTGCCCATCCTGTAACGCCCCAAAATTTAAAAAGTCAGTTTTCTAAATCTTGACTTTCTAAACTTGGGTCATCACTTAGTGAAGCCTAAAAATCGAGCCACAAAATTACTTTTGAAAGTTAAACCAGTTTATAAAATAAGTTGCAGCGAAAAAATCATGCATGACGTATATAAGAAGTGGTCACACACAATCACTTAATAATTGATTAAAACTCTGACAAAACATTCATTGTTGGGAGATGAATTTTAATAAAGATTTATGATTTTGATTAGATCCCAAAACCCCTGAGTATGACATGTTCAGAATGATCTCGATAGTTGAGTCAGGATTCAGTTTTTAGAATATTCAGGATGTTATCTGCAGAATGTATAGTACAGATATAGTTCGGAGATATTCTTGAAGATTCATGAGGATCTTGAAATGTAATGGAAGATTCAAGAAGAAGACTCAAGATATCGGTCCATATAAACTACAAAGATTGAAGACCACTGAAGACTCAGAAGACTCTGAAGACACAAAGACTGAAGACTGAGAAACTAAAGATCAAGAATACTAAAAGGCACAAGAATTATCGAAGACTCAAGAAGTAATTGAATGCTCGAGATGAAACTGAATGTTCAAGCATCGAATATATCTATCGAAGGATCAAACCGGAGAAGATCGTGATTCCTTAGAAAATAGATATTTGTCAAGACATTCAAATGCGCATAAAAGGAACTAAGTCGGAAGTGTTGTTAAGGTTATATCAAACTCGAGTTTGTAACAAAAAAGAGCCGTTGAAGGTGTTTACCTTTAACTCGGAGACAAAAGTAAAAAAAGAGGAAGACAACATCAGATCATATCGACATCTTTTAAAGGATAAAGGTCTCGAAAAAAGGATGTCAGATGTACAAAAGTTCCAGACTGCAAAAAGTGAAGACCGGCTACATGAAAGACTATTGCCTAGAAAGTGTTAGGGAGTTTCAAACCCTAAATATAGCCGTTTCACACACCACAAGAGGGAACTCACGGTTTGTCTCTCCAACGGATAGTTTTCAAGAGTGACCTTGGTGTATGCCTATAAATCTTTGGTGACCCTCTACATTGTAAGGTTACGGGAAATTTATAAAGAACTTAAGAGCTCAAGCTTATTCTTGTAAAAGTTAAAAGTACTCGAAAAACTTAGAATTTCCCAAGTGCTTCAATATTGAAGAGAGCTCACTATACTAAGCCTAGCTTGATAAGAATTATCAAAGCTTAGTCGAGATATCCTAACCTTTTTGCATTGTGCTTCATTGTAAAGGATATCACATCTAGTTGGAAACCAACCAAGAAACCCCAAACCCTAGTGAAGGTAGTTGGAGTGTGTTTGTTGGTGAGAAGTGTTGTAAAGAGTTAGTAAACTCACGGAGTAGTTAGAAAACTCTAGAGGAGAAGTTAGTAAGCCTGAGGGTAGTCCGAAAGCTTGTGTGTGATTGAGTAAGTAAACTATGGAGGTAGTCGTAAAGCTCAAGGTCGGGTTGAGTAAGTAAACTACGTGGAGTAGTCGTAAAAACTCGTACGAAGTTGAGTAAGTAAACTACGAGGTAGTCGTAAAAGCTCGAAGTTGATAGTGAATTTCTCTCAAGAGTCGGGAGAGTGGACGTAGGAGCTTGTGTCTCCGAACCACTATAATTTGCCGTGTTCTTTATTGCTTTCCTTATCTCGTGCTTATATCTGTTGCATTGAATTGATTTTGAAAGCATACTTTTCTTCGGTATTGGGTTGGAATCAATCCATTTGAAGTTGCATAAGTGAATCACGGCCTAATCACTATTTCATAAAGGGAAGGTTTTCAAAGAAAGCTTAAATCGAGTATAAACTAAGGGCCAACCATTCCGCACAACCGAAAGTAGCTAGAACATATAGTTATCAAACCGAACGCATTACTCTTCGAGGGTTCGATAAGTTAGTTATCGATCCAAGCAACTCGGGATCTCGACACTCAGGACTCGGTTGGGATTATCCGAGGTTTACGAAAGCGATTTCGGGATCCTTTGTCTCGATGAGACTTTGACTCAGAGCGATATGTGCTTCTCGAACCTAATCTTGAGGATTATCGACCCAAGCCGACCTCGAAGAAAAAGTTTAAAAAACCTCTTGAACACGTGTATTCCCCATACGTGTAAGACTCGTTGCTTTGGAACCAACAAGTGGTATCGAAGCGATTGGTTCAACTTGACCACTCTTTGTGTTGACCAAAGTTTTATTTTCAAAAATACTTGTGGTCTATCCGAATCGATCTTATTCTTGAAACTTTTTATTTTTCAAGAGATCAGAAAAATGTCTTCTAAAAAACTTCCCATGTTCTCAGTGGAGAACTATGACTGTATTCCAAACATGAGCGTATGTGGAGAGTGGTCTCTCAAGGACCATTCCAGTTTACTGTAGTGAATCCCAGAGGAACAGAAGATGAGAGAATTGATCCTAGAGCGAGAATTTCCTAAGTCGATGACCAATCGACTCTGAGGAGAGAAAGTTAGTCAATCTAGACTACATTGCAAAAGACACACTATACAGCACAATTGATGATGGTGTGATGAGAATGATCTCTCACTGTAATACTGCTAAAGAGATTTGGGATACACTAGCTGTTATGTGCCAAGGCACATATCATATAAAAGAAAACAAACTTTCAGTGGCAATTGGAAAGTTTGACAACTTCGAAATGGATGATGGTGAATCAATAGACAAACTGGAAGTCAGATTCACTAGCATCATGAATGATCTAAATGCACTTGGAAAGAAATACCCACAGAGAGAAGTTGCATTGAAAATTCTTAGAGGTCTATCTAAGAAATGGGATATTCATGCAGTGGTGATTGAAAACACCAAGAATATTAACTCAATGCCTTACCAACAAGTCTTCTCTGAGCTGAAAGCCTATGAATTTGTAATTGATAAGAAATCCAAAAAGGCTGACAACAAAGATGATTCTTCATCGAGTAAGAATGTGGCTTTAAAAGCCAAAGATAAAACCTGTAAAACTAGAGAGTCTGAGAACCCCCATGCCAAAAATCAGGATGAGCTTGAGGAAAAGCTAGCACTGATGGCAAGAAGGTTTGATAGACTCAATAGTAGATTTGGAAAATACAAAAGCTATTACAGGAACCACAGGTACCAGAAGAAACCTGAGGACAGATCAACTGAGAAGAAGAAAGACCTGAAAGCTGAAGGATCTTCATCCAAGAGAAAGGACTCAAAGTCCAAAGAAGAAAATGATCAGGATGATGATGCCAACAGATGCTATAACTGCCAGAAGAAAGGTCACTTCCAGTATGATTGTCCAGATTTTAGTGCTAAGGAGAGAAGAGAAAGGCAAGCTATAAGAGACCAGAAGTTCTCAAGCAAAAAGGCTATGGTTGCAGAAGAAGAACACTCTGAGGAGGGATCTAGCTCTTCAGATGAGATATTCTCAGACAGTGAAAGTGATGACATCTGTCTGATGGCCATTGAGGAGGTAAACTCTTCTTTCTCTGTTGTTGCTCCTATACTAGCACAAGAGTTTTCAAGTTCCACTGTAAAACAGTCATTTTTGACCTGATGGATTCTTTCGAGAATCGATGAAGGACTATCTTTGTTTTGCAAGGATCGCTAAATCAAACTCAAGAGCGAATAAATAAAACGAAAAAGTTGAAAATCTAAAATGGAAAGACTCTAGCAATATTGAAGTCACTTCTCAATTAATGGGAGCTACTGATGAACTGGATGTTCTGAAAGTACAACTCTCAGAGAAAGAGAATTTGATAATGTCCCTAACTGAAAAGCTAGAGAAATCCATGAAGAGAATCCAGCTAATCATAACTGAGTTCAATGACCTCTCTGAGAAGCATAAAACTCTACAGAACTGTGGGGGATAGTGCACGAAGAAGTTAACTCTATTGAATAATGCATCTAATGTAATAGATGAAATTGAGTTACCAGAGATCTGTGGACTATAAAACTGGATTGGGATACATTCGGGGGAACCTCACAAGGTCATCTAAATCTTTGCGTCAAGTAGCAAGAAGACTATCTTTGTAAAACCAAATGGCACCTACACTTCAAACTGAAGAAATGCCCAAGGTTGTAGACAAAGGAAAAGGACCTATGGTCTCAGTAAAACTGAATGATCAGGTTAGAAAGCCCAAACCTCAGGTGAAGGCAAGAAAACCCGATCGATAGATGGAAAGTTTCAGCAAGTACTTCAAAGCCTCAGCTAAGAATGCAAAACTGAAAGGCTCCACATCGAACCATCAGAGGAATCCTCGGATGAGAAACACTCAGCCAGAGACATTCTCAATGAAGAGACCAAGTCCTCAAGATATCTTTGAAAGACCCAGATTTCAAAGATGGACAACCCGAACCTCACTTGCCTAAGGGTAAAGGTTATCCGAACCGAGTCATCAAAGATTTAGACCTTTTTGCACAAAAAGCCTAAGCATCCAATGTAAGGCCTGAACCAAAGAAGAACTCTAAGGCACATGTTCATGCTAAAGCTAGCACACATATCTGTAAAATCGCTAAGGCACCCGCAGAGTAGTGGATGTATATGTTGATGTTTATGGAAGACAAATTAGCCACTCTAAAGTGATTAGAGTTGTCAAAGTGATTTGGATTCGAAAGGTACAAATTTAACCTCGTAGGACCCTACACAAAATGGGTACCTAAGAATTGATCTATTTTTTCGGGAGGAAAACCAGGCACTAAGTCGATGAAAGATCACATGGCACTGATGAGAAGAGATGAAAAAGCTCCTGATGTATGGTATCTTGACAGTGGATGCTCAAGACATATGTCAGGATTCAAGAAGATGCTCAGTGACTATGTTGAACAAAGAGGCCCACAGATCACTTTTGGAGATAACTCCAAGGGACAGACTGAAGGATATGGAACTTTGGAAGTCGACTCAGTTCATATCCATGGTGTTTCATATGTATCTGGATTGAAGCATAACTTGCTGTCAATTAGCCAATTCTGTGATAAGGGTTTCAATGTTGAGTTCTCCAAGAACTTATGCTTTGTGAAAGATGATACATCACAGACAGAATACTTCAATTACTGCATATGGATCTTTTTGGTCCTATAACACCAGTGAGCACTAATGACAGGAAATACACATTCGTAGTAGTTGATGACTACTCAAGATATACTTGGGTCATATTCTTACTCAGTAAGAAAGAGACTCGAATAAAAGCGCGCCAGATTCATCGAAAAAGACTCAAGATTGAGAAAAAATCTGAGTGTGGTCAAAATCAGATCTGACAAAGGAACTGAGTTTATAAATCATATCATTTCTGATTATTGTGCAAAGAAATGGAATTCTACATGAAACATCAATTTTGCAAGGACCCCTCAACAAAATGGTGTTCTTTGAAAGAAGGAGCAGAACTCGAAAGAAGTTCGCAAGGACAATGATAAAGTCGATATTCCCTAAAAGATTTTTGAAATTTGCCAACAACCATGCTACTCTCGAGAATAGATCCATCTTGAAAAAAGTCAAGGCAAAACGCCTTTATGAGCTTTGGAATGAAAGGAAGCCTCTTGTTTTTCTTTCTTTTCGTGTGTTTGGTTGCAAGTGTTTCATACACAATAATGGTAAAGATCGGTTGAAAACATTTGATAGTAAAAGTTCGATGAAGGAATATTCTTAGGATATTTCAAGTCGATAAAAGCTTTCAAAGTTTACAAGCTGTAGGACTCTTATTGTAGAGGAAACACCTCATGTTGTTTTTGATGAATCTGTTTGTGTTCAGAAGAAACAGGAACAGAATGCAAATGACCTGACAAGGGGGACCACAGGATAAACCCGAAAAAAGAAAGATAAATCATCCACTGAACCTGAAAAGAAGAAGTCAGTCATTATCTATGATTGGAGTGACTCGAGACTCGGATAAAGAAGTTCGGGATGTAAATCGGATGGTGAGACCGGGAAAACCAACACTCCAAAGGTGACCAATACGAGCAGACATACCGGACTCGGTGCACGTGATGCCAATGAAGATGTGGTCACGGTGAGGCAATTTTCGAATCTATCAACCAAAGGGGAACAAATGTCTTTGACAATGTTTCGAATAGAATTTCCCGAGGAAGATGATTCCCTTTCTCTTTTTTGTTGTTCCTCGAGTTTTCGATTTAATCGAACCTAACATTTCAAATGTTGAGGATACCATTGAAGGGGGAACATCAAGAAGGAAATGGTTAGATAGCCATCCTACAAGCCAGATTGTGGGTGATCTAACTGAAGGTGTTAAGACTAGAAGGTTCCATGGAGAGAGTGCACTATTCTGCTGCTTCCTATCAGAGAAAGAACCTCTTCGAGATTGGTGAAGCTCTACAAGATTCTCTTTGGATTCTGCCATGCAAGATGAGTGAATCAATTCTCGAGGAATGAAGTATGGGATTTGGTAGATAGACCAGAAAGGCACAATGTCATTGAAACCAAGTGGGTTTTCAAGAACAAAAGAGATGAAAACAACAACATTGTGAGAAACAAGGCAAGGCTATTTGCACAAGGTTATTCCCAAGAAGAAGGCTTGGATTATGATGAAACCTTTGCACCTGTTGCAAGACTAGAAGCCATCAGATTGTTTCTTGCATATCTTTGCCCACATGAAGTTCACGGTTTATCGGATGGATGTGAAAAGTGCATTTCTCGAGCGGCGTGCTTAAAAGAAGAGGTTTATGTGGAACAACCTCCACGGTTTCAAACAAAATGACCAAGTTTACAGCTAAGAAAAGCTTTGTATGGTCTTAAGCAAAGCACCTAGAGCATGGTATGATACTCTTTCTCGGTTTCTTCTTGACCATGGTTTTGTCAAAGGAACTATTGATAGAACTGCATTCGGGGATAGAGGATGGGGAAGATATCTTACTAGTTCAGATATATGTTGATGACATCATTTTTGGATCTCCAAACCATCAGCTGTGTGAAAAGTTGTCAACACTGATGAAAGGCAAGTTTGAAATGTCAATGATGGGAGAGATGAATTTCTTTCTAGGACTTCAAGTGAAACAATCAAAGGAAGGAATATTCATCAACCAGGCAAAGTACACCAGAGATCTGATTGCCAAATATGGTGTACAGATTGCAATGCGATTAGAATTCCCATGAATACTAACTACAAGATGGATCCGATTTTCAAGGCAAATCGATAAGTCATAACCGATTATAGAGGAATCATTGGATCATTGCTCTATCTCACAACAAGTAGGCCGGATATAACATTTGCTGTTGGGATATGTGCAAGATACCAAGCTAATCTTAAGGCTAGTCACATGGAGGCTGCCAAAAAGATACTGAAATATCTTAAGGGCACAGTGAATAGAGGATTATGGTATCCAGCTGATGATAACCTAGAGTTAAGTGGTTACTCGAGATGCCGATTATGGAGGATCTTGAAATTGACATGTGAAGTCCACTTCAGAACTTGTCAATTTCTAGGAAGCAAAGCCGATATCTTGGTTTTCGAAGAAAGCAGGACCTCAAGAGCAACAAGTACTATTGAAAATTTGAATATATGGTCTGCGAGGAAGTTTGCGTGGCCTGATTCTTTGGCTCGGACAACAATTGAGGATTATAAAGTTGTAGCCAATTAAGTACCAATATTTTGTGACAATAATAGTGCCATTGCTATTTCACAAAACCCAGATTGCACACCGGATGCAAGCATGTGGATATCGGACATCACTTCATCGAGATCATGTCGAGAAGAAGGACATAAGGATGGAGAAAATTCACCGATAAGCGAGAGAGCGATATCTTGACTAAACCTTTGGCGGAATCAAGATTTCAAGAACTTTCGGTTGAATTAGGGATGCTAGAACCAGTGTATAGAGTAAAATCGAAAAAAATTGAAGGTTTTCGGATGCATGAAGTTTTCTCGTAATCCTTCCGAGAAGCTCAGATAAAATGGAAATCTTGAACCGAGTCTCGAAAAAACTCAAGAAGTATATCTTGAACCAATTCAAGACTTCAAGATATTATCGACATTTTATCAAGATCGAAGACTCAAGAAGACCGATAGAGGGAAATTGGTGCGAAGAAGTAATGACTATGCGATCCATTTATTGCTCAAGTAAATTCAAGAATCATTCGCAATAAATATAAAAACACCGAGGAATGTTTTTTTTTGGGCGGATCGTTTTAAATTCGAAGAAGGTCAATAAATCATTTAATGCTCGCTACATTAATGACCAATGAGGATGTTTTGGCGGCTTACTTTTTCGGAGGAGATCGTTTGGTTCAGATACCCGATTAATCGGAGATTAATCTCAACCGTTGTTACTCACCTAACCAACACAATTCCCCACGATCTCAAGGCTATATAAACCCCAATCGACCATTCAAGCCAAAATTTTATCAAACCCTTCGTTTCCAAATCCTCTCGCAATTAAAAAATCCCTTTGCCAAAAAAAAAAAAATTCTCCAAACCCTAAAAGCTTCCCTTCTTCAATCAAACTCTAAAATGGCTCCAACCCTTGTTCGAGAGATTAGCGAAACCAACAAGCCGTGGTACGAAGTTCGTTGTCTCACTTGAAAGCACAACCAACTCAAAGCGAAGAGGAGGCTCAGATATGATTCGATCCGGGCTAAACTCACTCTAACTAGTCATAAACCCACTGGACCGGTGAGTTTGCGAAAGAGGTAATCAATTCATCTCAGAATTTGAAGATAGATGAAGAGGGCTGTATGCATTCTAAGTTAACTATATCACACTTAGAGCAGTCATCCAAATACGTCAATTTTGAGAGGGATCTTTATATAGTTTTGAAAAATCTGAATGATGTTTTTGAGCTCTGTGATAGAGGAGAGGATCCTACGACGATATGTCGGGGAAGAGAGCAGAGTACTTAGATAGGATTGCCGAGAATCTGTTAAGTTTGAGGCGACATCGCATAAAAAGGCACTGAAGCCACAATATCGTGTGTTGATGGATATTGTGAGCAAGTGCATCATGAGTCTTTGGGGAGTTTTGAGTAGATAAGTACCCCAAGCTCAGATTGATGGCGGCGATAGAAGCTTTCACCACCACGATTTCAACGGGTGAAATTCTGATCCAGACGGTGAGTGAGCGGACCAAAGTTTTGAGGAAGATTGACGGGGCGATCTCAATCAAAAGCAAGATCCACCATGCCACCAAAATTGCTTACATTTTGGAGATGTGCAGAGAGGAGGAGGATATCTTCGCCAATTCGACCCCATTTCCTAAATCCAAAATTCTCCTTAAACCCATTGCTGCAAGGAAGCAGGTCATCAGGGGGAAGAGAGAAAAGAAGGTAGAATCACCTTCTACAGTTGCTGAAAAAGAGACCCAACAAACTAGGGGGAAGGTGTTGTTGGAGGCAAAGATGGAGCAGGAGCAAAAATGATGAAACGGAAGAATCTTGCTCCAAAACGCAGAAGATTGGTGGTTCTCACCGATGAAGATGAAAGTGATTCTCAAGAGATTCAACTGAGGGCCAAACCGCCTTTCGAGTTCACCATTACAAGTGTTGGCTCAGGTTATCTCCGGGACACAGGATCAGACTGAGGAGCAGGTCTTTTCTGAGGTGCTCGAGACATCGCTCAGTAGAGATAAAATTTCTCAGGAAATTTTCAAAGGAGCTCAGACCTCAGAGATGCCTACCTCAGTGTGCGGTGCTCGCATGTAAGAGCCAAAGACTGAGTCGATCTCAAGATGTGCAAGCTCAGATCGACGAGCCAACTCAGACTAAACCGAGGATATACAGTTCCAGACCTCGTAACCCACTCAGATGCAAAACCGAGGACCTCGACGCACAAACTTCAGATGTCTTTGAGACTCGGGGAGCGTAATAGTCTTGATGAGCTCCTGAGTGATCTACTTCTTGATCCCTTAGCAGAAACTTCAAATGAACCAGAGAGCCCGAGATGGAAGAAGGGCGAGGCTGAAGAAGGCGAGTGGAGGAGCAAGGGGGAACGGTTCATACTTGACCGATACCCTGAGCTCAGCTCATACCCTGATCTGCAAGATATTTTCTTCAGATTAAGGACAACTGTATTTATCCTCAATCAGACTCTTCCCGAGATGCTTGATATTGCTGCTTTTAGAGGGGAAGACTGGTGGAATGAGGAGACAGCCTTTCTGACCGACTTCTCAGGGTTCAGAAGGACAAAGCTCAGGATGAAAAATGCCGATTTTGATGAGCTGGTTCAGAGGAAGTTGGCTGAGAGGAGAGCAACTAAAGTTGGTGCCCCAAGCAGTGGAGACAAATCTCAAGATGGAGATGGGGACCAACAGGAGATTCCCGAGAACAGCCTCGAAAGAAAAGGAGACTTCTGTTGCTGATCAACCTGGATCTAGTCAACATCAGACTGATGATAGTACTCTTCAGACTGAGGCGCAGCTGGAGACTGGAGCTCAGAATGAAGCTGAAGCTCAAGATGATCAGACAGCACAGGAGGTGCAGAAGATTCCTGAGATTGATCTCACTCCCCTGATAGAGAAACTTGAGAAGGTTGAGCCAATGATGATCAAGATTGCGCAGATGGAAGAGACGTTGGCCAATCAAGCTCAAAAGATGGCCGATCTTAGTCACTCTTTGAATCGGTGCAAATTCAAAACACTCTAACCACCCAGATGACCTCCATGGAAGGAAAGCTAAATGAGAAATTTGGAGGGAGTCAAGGCCGAAAGTTAAGTGATGAATCAAGTAGAAACACCAGAAAGTTCTCGATTTCTAGAGGTGAAACCGGCGAGAAAAAAAGAATGAGGTGCTAATCAAGTCTGCTTTGTTGAGGAAATGAGCTCAATGCTCATGACCAAGATGACAGAGATGTTCAAAGAAGCACTCTCGCGGCGGTTGCCCACTTATCTGAAGAATTTTCGTGGCCAAGAACCATCTAAGGAATTTGGAAGACTAACAAGATCGATAGCGAGAGAAGTTATTTGTGTGAGCAAAGAGCAATATCACATGGACACAACACTCTCCAGGCTTCTTCCAAATTACGGTGCCAAGAAGGGGGAAAAGGAAGCTGAAGATCTCAGAAAGTTCATGGCACGTACTTTGGAGAAGAAGGCCCAGAAAGATGCTAAAATGTATAATCTAGCAAAAGCCTTTAAAGAAGTCGGAGCTACTGAGAAGTTGAAGTTCGCTCAGGTAGAAAAGCCTATCTACACTCGAAGTTTTTGAGCAAGTTTATGCTTGATGTTGCAAGAGAGAAACCGAAGTGCTAGAGCAAAGGTTGGAACAAAGCCGAGGGCTAGCTGCCGAATCGCTTATGAAGAGGAAAGCCTTGGGCGTTGTTCAACCTGAAAGCAAACGTACAAAGGCTTCTAAGCCAATCCAGAGAAAACTGATTCTGGATGATGAAGAAACAGAATAACCAAAGGAAATCGAAGTCTCAACCTCAGAAGAAAGTCTTCAACACGAGAAATGCTCTGAAGACACTCCAAGAAGAACAAGCTAAGAAAGCTGTTGCTTCGGTCTCAGGAACATCTGTGATTAGAAAGAAGATAGACGAAGAGCAGAAGCGAAGGAGTGATTTCAGGAAGTTTGCGAGCAAGAGGAAAGGAACATCAAAAGCACTAAAATGGCCCCACGTTGATAAATGGATGCCCATCAAACTCAACGATATGTGGGAAGAAGTCAAGAGAACCTTCTGGTTCAATTATGATGTTCTCAGGGAATGGAGAGGGGAAAGCTCAGATCAGAATGAAGCTTTCATTGAATACCTTCTTATCTTCTATCCAAAGTATCTACAGAGCTGGATTAACTTTGCGGATGAAGGAGAGGTACAGATAGTAGCCCCTGGTCCATATTCCTATCCACCTCCAAAACTTGATAATGGCTTGGTGAATGAGAAGGCCATTACTCAAGAGATTGCTCAGTATGCTGGTCAGTTGGGTTTAACAGGAAACAGTCCGGACATCATCCAAGGAAAGATATGAGCTGAAGAAGAGATTTTTCGGAATGTTTGACCTGGAGGTGCCCGCTGATGAAGTTGAGAATGAAGCAAACTGAAGAGCAGAAGACTGAAGAGCCAAAATCAGAAGACTGAAGTCTGAAGACACAAAGATTTTGTAATCTTTAAATTTTGTCTTTTTGATTTTGTTGATAAACTCATTGTAATATGTAACGGGATACCAATCATCAATGAAGATTTATCATTATGCTCAAAAGATAATATCTCATTATCTTATTTACATGTCTTTTATTTTGATATGCCTAAATGAATGTCTCTGAACTGATTGTATGTTGATAAGGGAGAAATTGTTTAAGTATTTGGTAATGAACTAGTTAAAAAGATTCATTACTGAAGAAATTGCTGAATGATTAAACTGTTGAGAAACTCTGAAATTGTTGAGAGATTCTCTGATTTAAGAAATTGTTGGGAGACAACCAATCTTGTAATAGGATAAACTGAAACCTGAGTATAGGTTATATGTTTGTAACAAGATAGGTTTTGGCATCATCAAAAAGGGGGAAATTGTTGGGAGATGAATTTTAATAAAGATTTATGATTTTGATTAGATCCCAAAACCCCTGAGTATGACATGTTCAGAATGATCTCGATAGTTGAGTCAGGATTCAGTTTTTAGAATATTCAGGATGTTATCTGCAGAATGTATAGTCAGCAGATATAGTTCAGGATAGTTACTGAAGACTCAATGAGGATCTTGAAAATCAAGATTCAAAGAAGAAGACTCAAGATATCAGTCAGTATAAACTACAAAGATTCAGAAGACCCTGAAGACTCAGAAGACTCTGAAGACACAAAGACTGAAGACTGAGAAACTAAAGATCAAGAATACTAAAGGCACAATAATTACTGAAGACTCAAGAAGTCATGAATGCTCAAGATGAACTGAATGTTCAAGCAATGAATATATCTATCCGGAAGGATGCAACATCGAGAAGATCACGATTCCTTAGAAAATAGATATTTGCCAAGACATTCAAATGCGCATAAAAGGAACTAAGTCGAAGTGTTGTTAAGGTTATATCAAACTCGAGTTTGTAAAAAAAAAGAGCCGTTGAAGGTGTTTACCTTTTAATCGGAGACAAAAGTCAAAAAGAGGAAGACAACATGCATACCATACCGATTAATCGAAAGTGATAGGTCTCTGAAAAAGGATGTCAGATGTACAAAAGTTCCAGACTGCAAAAAGTGAAGACCGGATACATGAAAGGCTATTGCCTAGAAAGTGTTAGGGAGTTTCAAACCCTAAATATAGCCGTTTCACACACCACAAGAGGGAACTCACGGTTGTCTCTCCAACGGATAGTTTTCAAGAGTGACCTTGGTGTATGCCTATAAATCTTTGGTGACCCTCTACATTGTAAGGTTACGGGAAATTTATACGCAACTTAAGAGCTCAAGCTTATTCTTGTAAAAGTTAAAAACACTCGAAAAACTTAGAATTTCCCAAGTGCTTCAATATTGAAGAGAGCTCACTATACTAAGCCTAGCTTGATAAGAATTATCCAAAGCTTAGTCGAGATATCCTAACCCTTTGCATTGTGCTTCATTGTAAAGGATATCTCATCCTAGTTGGAAACCAACCAAGAAACCCCAAACCCTTGTGAAGGTAGTTGGAGTGTGTTTGTTGGTGAGAAGTGTTGTAAAGAGTTAGTAAACTACGCGGAGTAGTCGTAAAAACTCTAGAGGAGAAGTTAGTAAGCTCTGGGGTAGTCTCAAAGCTTGTGTGTGATTGAGTAAGTAAACTACGGAGGTAGTCAGAAAGCTCAAGGTCGGGTTGAGTAAGTAAACTACGTGGAGTAGTCAGAAAACTCAGGGCCGAGTTGAGTAAGTAAACTACGAGGTAGTCAGAAATCTTAGAAGTTGATAGTGAATTTCTCTGAAGAGTCAGGGAGAGTGGACGTAGGAGCTTGTGTCTCTGAACCACTATAATTGCCGTGTTCTTTATTGCTTTCCTTATCTGCGGCTTATCATTTGCATTGACTTGATTTTGAAAGCATACTTTTCTTCGATATCGGGTTGGAATCAATCCTTTGAAGTTGCATAAGTGAATCACAGCCTAATCACTATTTCATAAAGGGAAGGTTTTCAGCAAAGCTTAAATCGAGTATAAACTAAGGGCCAACCATTCCGCACAACTGAGTAGCTAGAACAGATAGTTATCAAACCGAACGCATTACTCTTCGAGGGGTTCAAGAAGTTAGTTATCGATCCAAGAAACTCGGGATCTCGACACTCGAGGACTCGGTTGGGATTATCCGAGGTTTCGAAAGAATTTCGGGATCTTTGTCTCAAGAGACTTTGACTCAGAGCGATGCAGGCTTCTCGTAACCTAATCTTCAGGATTATCTGACCCAAGCTGACCTCAGTAAGAAAAAGTTTTAAAAACACTGAACACGTGTATTCCCCCCCCATACACGTGTAAGACTCGTTTGCACCGGGACCAACATTCATTAACGAGTTCAAAGTACATAACTCATAGGGTAGTAGGGGTGTCCATAAAAGTATCACCATGGAAGTTTATTTGATAACAAAATCAAAGCTAGTGGGAAGTAGTCATCTACTGCAGCTCCGGAGCCTCCACGTCATAACCTGAAAATGTTGAAGTTGGGGTGTGAGTAAAAATCTCAGTGGACAACCTGCATGATGTTATATAGATTGACATTATTCTAAAAGTAATTAAATCTTTCCCCTTCCCGTTGATATATTATTTTCTTCAACATTATTCATTCTTTAATTTTTCTTTAGTCTTTCTTCAACATCGAACCATTTGATTCTTTTCCTATCATTTCATTCTTGTGGGAATGACACTGGTAGCGACTCTACCAAATCCAAACCCCGTAAACATCAACTACATCTCCTTTTCATTCACATGGGACGACACTGGTAGCGTATCCACCACATCCAATTCCCGTATACAACCTACATCTCATTTTGGGATGACACTGGTAGCGTATACCACTTTCAATCCTCGTAAACAACTAACAGCTCTGTGTGATTGCACGAGTAGAGTATACCCGTTCGATCACCATAAATTGAGAAGGCACGAGTAGTGTTTGCCCGCCCAATCTCGGTAATAGATTTAGGGTTCGCTTAATTGGGGGTAATGGAAGGGGGTTATGGGAATCATCCCCATTAATATTGCTTGGCTGTTTTTATCCACCCGTAACGGGAATATAAGTAAGAAATTGACCTCTCAATGACACCCATTACCATTACTATTCCCAAGTCATACCAAGCGGTCCCTTACATTTCTTTCATTCATATGGAACTCGTGGTCCCCATTCATAAATTATGCATAACTTTCTTAATCGTTTCCACTTTTCTTATAAATTTAACGTTTAGTTTAGAAACCATCAACAATCCAAACAACATTAACCACTGTGATATAGATAGTGTTACCCACCTACTAACTTTAAACAGTAAAGTTATAAACTTCTTGAGATTTCGTGGCTTGCAGGGACTTCTGAGCCTTTGATTCGAGTTTCACTCTACTTAGCAGAATGTGTACAGCTTTTAATTTTATTTCCTATTTTTCTTTACAACATTGTTTTTTAGCTCGACGGGGTCATCGAGTTTCACTTATCGAACATTTATTGTTCGATAAATTCTTTTATTGTTATTAAGTTCGTGATTTGGGACTTTTGGTCCTTTGGGTTCTTATCTTTTTCAAATTTTGAATGTAAATTCTCATATTAGAAATGTAAATCAAATACCAAATATTTAATGAATAAAAAATGTGATCAACACCCGAACAAGTTAATTTTTTATGAAATTGTTTTTATTTTCCATTCAAAAGACTCATTACATGCATAAATCGAATAAAATATTTCTACTCATCCAAAGATTATGAAATTCAAGTATGTTGTTCTAAACTAAACATAGATCAAAGTCCATTTAGGGTTCTAAGCAAGATTGCTTATGGATTGTTCCCAATATTTTCTCAAAAGTTGTGTTACTGCTCCAGTTCGAATCGTTGTACAAGTTACGTTAAAAAAATATACCATTCAGTAGGTTTTATCAAAATTTCCAATATTCAAACATATGGTGCTAGACTACCTATAGTCGTTTCAAGATTTTTTTCATAATTTTTGGACAACTATAAGTAAGGTGAATAAATTGTTAACACAGAGAAATTCCTTTTCGTCATTACTGTAAACCTAATATTCAAAGACACACATCTCCATTTTGGCTAAAGAAAAAGCTCTGAAATTTTAATATGACATATGATCCAATCAGATTCGAGGACAAATCTTCCCCAAGAGAGGAAGGATGATGGATATATGATCGCAATTTATTAGAATATTATAGTTTTCCTTATTTATTATTTTCCTATTTAATATTTAGCATCTAAAATATTCTCAAGCTATGATTTCTTGGTCGTTAAGTTAGGAATTAAATATTTTTGCCCTAATTTTCACTATAAATAGGATTCTCTTATTTGTGTTTTTGAGACGTTGAATATTTAATTATAAAGTATTTCCAGGAGTTTTCCTGAGTATCCGAGATGCTGTCTCACCCCTTTGCATCGCATGTAATGCCCTGCATCTTCTGGTATTCAGAATCATACCGATTTTTTGGAATATCAATGGAGGAATTTGATTTTCTTTGGTCTCAATTGGCTACTGTCGTCGGTGGAATTTTTTACCACTACTGCCAACCAGACACAACAGATTTGTTTGCATCATTAGTTGTCACTAGCGAGACACACCGGATTTGTTGGCATAGTTGTTGTCACCATCTCCAGTGTTGGAAGACCTCATGGCCGCCACCGCCACCAACCGATACACAGACCATCCTCCAACCCCCGTTATAGATCTCGCCACCCCTGTTACTAATTCACACCGCCATCCAAATCACCCTTAAGACCACAACATCCAACCGTACAGAACCACGCGTGCGCGCGTGCTATCCATCACCACTACGCTGCACCTACACAACCTTGTGCCAATCGCCACCACCAACAAGTCGCCGCATACGACGATCCACCGCCGCGCTACGGGTTCACGCCCATATCGACCTCCGTGTGTGATGATTTATCACGTCGTGCTGCCACCGCTGTATGCGTGCCTCTACGAACCAACGACAAATCACCACTGACCACCCCTTCTCCTCCTGTTGGCATCCCTACAGCGCCGCTCCACTGCCAGCCGCACCTTGTTCAACCTCGGCCCGATTGACCACCAAAACTACACTCTCTCACCCCGTCGCCGCCTCCTACTTTGGGCCCTTAATTCATTTTGGGCTTCATACATCTTTTGAAGAATTACTAATAAACAATTCACTCGCTAAAACACGTGCGTAAAGGTAAGTGTACAAATTCCTGTGGTCCAAAAATCATACCCTGATTTTATTCTCTCAAATGGTTGATCCAATGACTTTGAAATTTTAGTATGTTTTTCTATACATCTTATACTGCAACCATGATTTTTTTTCACGATTTATTCTTGATATGAAGAGGTAAAAAATGCCACTCATAAGAGAGGTCTCGGAAATTCAACATTCAACATTCTAAACTCTTAAAAACACTACAACCATGTTCCAAAACACAAAATCAACAAATACATCAACATGTAAACATAACAACTCATGGGAGTATGGGGAAGACTTTCTATTCTTTCCATTTCTATTATCATAACAAACAAGGAGAAGAGGGTTTGGTTCATTACCTTGAAGGTGTTGGGGTTATACGTGAAAGTATGCTTTTACTTTGTATAACCTATGTATTAAACACTTATTTACTGAAATAAATTGTTTATCACTGTTGCTTTAAATATGATTGAATGTTATATATATTTATTGCAAACCGTTCGTAGCACGCGTTACATTATAGTTAACGTGGTGATACCAGATCACAGAAGATCACGTTAACAGTTTCTTGTAAATGAGTGTGTGTTTCACAACTTAGATAGATCCGAACAATCTATTGGTAGAAGTTGATGTGTAAGGCTCATATTGGCTTGTCTTGACCAAGAGATTACACTAGCGCATTCGATGTGCTGAAGCGGACCTGCAGAGAGGATAAACTCATTCGCAGTGATTTAAGGGATGAAGAGTTAGACCTCAGTGGTTGTTGATTTCTTAATCTCTGTCACTTAATAAGGACTGTGTGTGATTAGTAGTTATTGCTTTGACTTATAAATGGGAAGAGAATCATTGCGACTTCGATACCCTGTATCTTGGGCAATAATATTAATTGCACGACAGTTGCTAAATTAATACAGAGAATCGTGTGCTTGCAAAAGTCTTGCTTGATTGGTTCCCTTGGTGGGCCTGGAACCTTTATCATACCAAATCTTGCAAGTGGAATTAATTTTCCGGTGTGGATAATAAAGCTGAGCTGCTCTTACTCCAAGGATAATGTGTTGGGATATTTTAGTTTTGATGAATTATGCCAAAACATTATCAACTTGTGTTATTGAAGCTAATTTACAGATAACAAGTTGAGAGGGAACGAAAGAACAAGTTGAGGGGGAACTAACGAAATCAGACGTAGATGATCGAGATCGAGATTTAGGAGGCATTTGCAGACCGATTGAGATCGGATGAAAGTTAGATGAGTTTCGAAGTTAATGATGATGAGCCGCGGCAAAATCAGAAGAGAAGAAAAGCTAAGCCGGTGATCGTAAGATCGGATGACCAGAATGCACTGATCGATGATCGGAAGAACAAATGAGCCGATATGGTGATCGAAGAGCGCATAAGCCGATCGAAAAGAAACCCACCGTAAGATCGTAAGAGAAGGTCATGTAGATCGGAAGAGGAGTATAGATGAGACCGACGAGATCGGGACGTGATCGAGATCGATATGAAGATGAGTGGATGATCAAGATCGGACGTGATTGAGATCGGATGTGCTAAACCGATATGCTAAACCTAATGTAATCGACTGATGCTATCCCGAGATGTTGATTCGAAGATGTGTTGATCTCGACAAGGAGCCGGGTCGATCAGCAAAGAAGAAATCGATAGCTCGAGTCAAAGTGACTCAAGGTCGATGTCCGAATCAGAGAACCGAACTCGGTCACCTGAGTGTCAAGATGCTGATCGACAAGGTCCGGCCAAGAGAAGTCCATTGAATCAAGTATCCCCGAGGCTCAGATAAACCCGAGGCTCGGGGATGAGAAATCGAGACTCGGGATAAACCCGAGGGCGGGATGAGAAATATGAGACTCAGATAAACCTGAAGACTCAGATAGAACTGAAGACTCAGTATGTCTCTGAAGACACTGAGACTCAGAGAATCCTAAATGATTCCAAGGCAAGGAATCTGAGGAATATAGCCGTTAGAATCAGCTGACGTGGACCAATGAGAGGAAGAGAACCAGCCTGAAGAAGCTGTTGTACTTACAAGAATAGTATGGATTTGAATGTGATTCTCTCCAACGGTAACATTCAAATCCACACTATAAATACAAGGTCTTTCATCATTCTAATGTGTGGATGCGTGGAGATTATAACACGAGATGCTACAGAGCCAAAGAGAGTTATACCCAAAGCATTCCCACCTTAGAACACAAGTCTGTAGATATACAAATATGTTTAAGAGTGTTCTAGAACCCAATCTAAGCAACCCACGATGTATCCTAAGCTTAGAGAGATTTTCCCAACCTTAGCATTGAGGCTAAACAAATGTAAGGGAAAATCTCAACCTAGTTGGAAACCAAACAAACCTTACCCAAATCAGTCGGTTAAGTTTGTAGGTGAGTGTGAACTTCAGTAAACATCTAGCAATCCCGAAAGGGAGGGTAGGCAATCCCGAGTGAGGGTGATAAGTCCCGTTGGAGTGTGAACTCGGTAAACATCTCAGAAAGCAATCCCGTGGAGGGTGATAAGTCCCGAGGCTTAACCCGAGAGGGTGATAAGTCCATTGGAAGGAATTTCCTAGAAGCAGGGAGAGTGGATGTAGGAGCTTGAGTCTCCGAACCACTATACTTTGTTGTGTTTTTTATTGCTTTATGTTCTTATATTGTCATATGCATTCGATTATAAGCAAAACACAACACATGAGCTTAAATCGCAAAAATCTGTAATCACCATTCCTTCACCCCTGTTTTTATATGCATTTCATGTTTATTCCGCATTTCATGGGTTTTTCACCGGGACTATCAATTGGTATCAGAGCAGGAGTTCAAAAGATCACCTTTAAAGTGATCACCGAATCGATCTTTTTTTAAAAAGAAAAACGTTTTTTTAAAAAATGCATATATTCTAATGTTTTGGCTTCATTATCAAAAAAGGGGGAAATTGTTGGGATATTTTAGTTTTGATGAATTATGCCAAAACATTATCAACTTGTGTTATTGAAGCTAATATACAGATAACAAGTTGAGGGGGAATGAAAGAACAAGTTGAGGGGGAACTCACGAAATCAGACGTAGATGATCGAGATCAGACGAGGCTGCAAACGAGACTGATTGAGATCAGATGAGTTAGATGAGTTCCTAGTTAACTGATGAGCTGTGCAAAATCAGAAGAGAAGAAAAGCTAAGCCACCGATCGGAAGATCGGATGACTGAATCGAACTGATCGATGATCGAAGAACAATGAAATGATATGGTGATCGAAGAGCGCATAAGCCGATCGAAAGAGTTCGACCGTAAGATCGTAAGAGAAGGTTGCAGATTAGAAGAGGAGCGGATGAGACCGACGAGATCGACGTGATTGAGATCGATATGAAGATGAGCAGATGATCAAGATCAGACGTGATTGAGATCAGATGTGCTAAACTGATATGTTAAACCTAATGTAATCGACCGATGCTATCCTGAGATGTTGATCTGAAGATGTGTTTATCCGATCAAGTGAAGCCGGCCGATCGCAAAGAAGAAATCGATACTTCGAGTCAAAGTGACTGAAGGTCGGGATGTTCGAATTCAGAGAATCGAACGGGCCAAGATGAGTGTCAAGATGCCCGACGATAAGGTCCGCCAAGAGAAGTCAGGTCAATCAAGTATCCCGAGGCTGGGATGAGAAACTGAGACTCAGATAAACCTCGAGGCTCGGATGAGAAATATGAGACTCGGATAAACCTCAAGACTCAGATAGAATCAAGACTCAAGATGTCTCAAGACACCGAGACTCGAGAGAATCTGAATGATTCCAAGGCGAGGAATCTGGAGGAATATAGCCGTTAGAATCGGTGACGTGGACCAATGAGAGGAAGACAACCACTGAAGAAGTCTGGGCCAGATTTTACAAGAATAGTATGGATTTGAATGTGATTCTCTCCAACGGTAACATTCAAATCCACACTATAAATACAAGGTCTTTCATCATTCTAATGTGTGGATGCGTGGAGATTATAACACGAGATGCTACAGAGCCAAAGAGAGTTATACCCAAAGCATTCCCACCCTAGAACACAAGTCTGTAGATATACAAATATGTTCAAGAGTGTTCTAGAACCCAATCTAAGCAACCCACGATGTATCCTAAGCTTAGAGAGATTTTCCCAACCTTAGCATTGAGGCTAAACAAATGTAAGGGAAAATCTCAACCTAGTTGGAAACCAAACAAACCTTACCCAAATCAGTCGGTTAAGTTTGTAGGTGAGTGTGAACTCGGTAAACATCTAGCAATCCCGAAAGGGAGGTTAGGCAATCCCGAGTGAGGGTGATAAGTCCCGTTGGAGTGTGAACTCGGTAAACATCTGTAGGCAATCCCGTGGAGGGTGATAAGTCCCGAGGCGAACCCGAGAGGGTGATAAGTCCAGTTGGAAGGAATTTCCCTAGGAACAGGGAGAGTGGATGTAGGAGCTTGAGTCTCCGAACCACTATACTTTGTTGTGTTCTTTATTGCTTTATGTTCTTATATTGTCATATGCATTCGATTATAAGCAAAACACAACACATGAGCTTAAAACGCAAAAATCTGTAATCACCATTCCTTCACCCCTGTTTTTATATGCATTTCATGTTTATTCCGCATTTCATGGGTTTTTCACCGGGACTATCATAATGATATTAATTAATATAAAGTTCTTCAGTGGCTTAATTAATTAATGGACTAAATAATATTAAACACGGAAAATAATAACCGGGAGCCATATTACCGTAATATGGGTTAAGATGAATAGTGCAATATTAATTATATAGTGGTATTAATTAATATTAATGGACTGAATTATATTGTGGCTCAATATTGGAATTCAGAAGTCCATTAGAAGGTCCATCTTAATTCTCCTAAAGGCCCCTCAAGTAGCCCAATTATAGTCCAATAAATAAAAGGTTCTTAAAATAAAATAAATTATTGTTGCTTATATTTCCTTATTTTTTTCGAAAATATTAAAGAAAAGAGGGAGAAGAATTTTGTTGAAAAGATTTTATGGAAAGGAGATAATGTATTATTGGAATAAAAGATTATCCCATAAATTCAAGAAAACTCTCACTTGGCTTCTTTAATAGGGAATTTCGAAAAATTATAGGGCAATAATAGGAAGAAGGATTTTCTTGGAAAGATTTTTATGGAAAAAGATATGTATTATAGGAATACAAGAATATCTCATAAATTCAAGAAAGATTCAATCTTGAAAAATCCCCTATTATTTTCAAAAATATTAGGCTAAATAAGGGTGTGAGATTTTTGTGGAAAAATACACATGGAAAGGAGAATATATGAGATATATTCAAGATTTCTTGGAGATCAAGAAAATATCTTTTCCAAACCCTTTTTGGCTGATTTTTTCGTCCCCCCCCCATGTATAAATAAGGGGATGAATTCTTCTCATTCCCCTAGTGTTCCATGCGTTGGAAATATTAGAAATCTACAAAGGTGGTGCAACAATATTTTTATTTTCCTTGTTTTATAAATCGTTCATAGGAGAACCTTCCACCGGGGTTATTGGACGAGGACTTGGGAATACTTGAGAAGGACTTTTGGTGGGTATCCAGATACTTGATCCTGTCTGTCTCAGATCGTCTCTCCAACGGGTACGTTTACGTAAACTCCTAGAAATTTCGCATGCTAGGATCTTTTGCGTGAAATTTTATTTGCATGTTGTTGTTGGCTTAATTATTATTTGAATTCACTTAGGTAAATTCATGCTAGTAATAATTGTTAATTTAAATTTGTGTTTATGAGGTCATCCCGATAGATCCTGGCATATGTTATTGTTGGGGTTATACTGAGAAGTATGCTTTTACTTTGTATAACCAAACTGAATTTCTTATTTATTTTGCTGAAACAAATTATTTATCACATGTTGCATTAAGTATGAATGAATGTTATATATATTTACTGCATACCCGTTCGATAAGTCAGTACGTGTCAAGCTGTAGTTAATTTGGTGATACCAGATCACAGAAGATCAAATTAACAGTTCCTCGTGACTAAGTACAAATTCACAACCCATATGGAAATGAACAACCCATCATGAAAGGTTGAAGTGTAAGGCTCAGATTGGCTTGTCTTGACCAAGGGATTACACCAGTGCATTATGATGCGCTGAAAAGGACCTACAGGAGGATAAATTTTTCGGTACTTAATATACAAGAATTAGACCTCAATGGTTCGTTATTTCTTAATCTTCGTTCCTTAAATAGGATCGTGTGAAATTAATAACTATTGCTTTGACTTATGATGGGAAGAGAATCAATGCGATTTGATACCTTGTATCTTGGGCAATATTATTAATTACATGATGATTGCTAAGATTTAATACGGAGAATCGCGTTCAAGTACAACTTGCTTGATTTGTCCCCTTGATGGGCTCAGAATCTTTATCATACCAAATCTTGCAAGTGGAAATTTATTTCCGGTATGGATAATAATGTTGAGCTGTCTTTACTCCAAGGAAAAAGATGTTAATTAATATAAAGTCTGTTCAGTGGCTTAATTAATTAATGGCCTAAGATAATCTTAAACGCGGGAAATAATAACCGGGAGCCATATTTTTGTGAAGTCGTAATGTGGGTTAAGATGGATAGTTTAATATTAATTTTATAGTGGAGTAAATTAATATTAATGGGTTTGAATAATATTTTGGCTAAATATTAAAGCTTCATAGCCCATTGGAGGTCCGATCTTAATTCTCCTAAAGGCCCCTCAAATAGCCCAAACTAAAGTCCAATTAATGAAAAGGAGAAGAAAATATTTTGCCCTATTTTTGCTCAATTATTTTCGAAAAAAATTGGGTAGGAAGAGAGAAAAGATTTTCTTGATTTTCTTGGAAAGATTTTATGAAATATGTATTCTTGGAATACAAGTTTATCCCATAAATTTAAGAAAAGTCAAAGATCTTATTTCTTTCCTAACTAATTGATATTTTCGAAAATATCACTAATATTAGGAGGTGGAATTTTTGTGGAATATTTTATTATGGAGAAAATAATATATTTGATATATTCAAGATTTCTTGGAGATCAAGAAAAAGCTTTTCCCATCTTATTCCTAGGTCAAATTTTCGACCACCTCTAGTATTATAAATAGGGGATGAATTTTTCATCCCCAAGTGCAATTCCATGTGTTGGAAAAATTAGAAATCCACAAAGGTGGTGGACAAATATTTTATTTTCTCCTTTAAGATTAAAATCGATCGTTGATAATCCTCCCACCGGATTACGTTCGTGGACGTGGGACATATTTGAGAAGGTACTTTGGGTTGATCCATCGTCTCAACGGTTGTCTCTACGAGAGGTTAGTATTTACGTAATTCCTAGATTCCGCATGCTTAGGTTTTACGTGAAATACGTGTACGCATGATATTTATTTGCTTATTAATTATTTTGTTGAATTGATTTAGGATTAGTTCATGTTAGTAATTAATTGATTAATTTAAATATGTATTTAAATTCAACTCGAATAGATCCGGGCACCCCTAATTTCCCAACAACTGGTATCAGAGCCTCGGTTTCGAGCTCTGTATTTAAATTTTTATTTAAATTATGTTGGCCATTAAATTTTATTGAAAATTGGATAGTAGTATTGCTAGATCTGTTTTGCAGGTATCCAATTATCATGGTATTTAATGTGTTTATTTATTTCATGCGTATGAATGGTTTTAATTCGACTCGTTCGAATTTATTTTTCTCGTGAGAAACTCAACGAGTAGATTAGGCTATTTGATTTTTTCAATGTAATAGACTAGTCTAGATTTAGGTTTATTTATTTTGTAAAATAAATTTTAACCTGATCGAAGATGAAGACGGAGGCGAGAAATTAAAACGGATTCGAATCAGACGCGGTGACGTGTCACACCTAAACGCGCTAAAGGAGGCACGACGCCGCAACGCAGACGCCGCTAGTCGATCGGGCTCGGGCGGCGGCGCTGGCGGGATCATGCATGGACGGAGACGGCGTGCACAAAGTGACGCTGGCTGGTGCATCCGGGCGCCAGGCCTAGGGAGCGAAGCCAGCGGGGCGCGGGCGAAGGGCGGGAGATTGGGGCGATATACGGGCGCGGGCGATGACCGACACGGGTTTGCGGTGCAAGGCGGCACCCGACCGCTGAGCCGATCGGGTGCACGAGACGTGATTTTTCGAGTCGTTCGAGTGGGAGAAATTCAAGATGACGTTTCTTCAAAATCAAGCCAAGAAAAATCAAACCATGACAATTGGATAATTTGTGCCCAATATGTTTATTTTTCTGCTTTGCTTGATTTATTGTTGTATTTTCTTATGCTTTATTTAATTTGTTTAAATGTGTTTGCATGAGAATTGCCCAACGAAAAATCTCAAATTAAAAAATTTCTAAGTATGTTTTAAACAATTAATTCGGTTTTGAATCGAATTAATTTTGACCTCCATGATTTATTTATTTGTGAAATCTTTTGGAGAAATGCCCCTAAGGGACAGCCAAAAGTAAGCTTTCACATGAATAAATTCTCAAAAGGATGATTGTGAATTATTATTAGTGGCGACGATGACCCTCCCAAAAGGCTCGATCAAAACAAAGTAGTAATTCTGTATTTAATCATGGTTATTACTTAAGTATAAAATTGATATGCATATACTTCGCCGAAGTGCCTGTCAATTTTATATTGGTCAAGTGGGAGCCAACTATTAATTTAAAAAATAAATAAAATTAAAGGTTTGTAACTGTTCTTGTTTGTAACCTGCTTGGATGTGATTTAAATGATGACCCTCCCAAGAGGCTCATTTAAAACTGTTTTGAGATGTTGGCTGATGCATGTTCATATTTTTTTTGAGATTTCAATATGAACCATGTTATCGAATTATGTGATTTTCTTTGTGTTGATCTGGATATTAACACAAGATGTATGTTTATTTTCTGTATCATCATGTCTCAACCTTTTAATCCATTGAAATATATACTCAAAGAAAACCAACTTACTGGTGAAAACTATGGAGTTTGGAAAAGAAATATGAAATTTGTCCTCACTGCACAACCACAACATTGGGTTCTTGGGGGATCCAAACCTGAAAAACTTACTGACGAGTCATCAAATCCGGAGAGATCCATGTATGAAATCTGGAAGTAAGCCAACAAATTTATGAAGTGTATGATCTTGACTTCATTGTCTGATGATTTGAAACACATTCATAAAGATGTTGAAACAGCTGCGGAAATCATGCAGAGTCTCGAAGAAATGTTTTCAACAGAAAGCCGCATGACTGAACAGTTTCATCATAATGGCGTGGCCAAGCTAAAGATGACAGAGGGAACACCTGTAAGGGATCATGTTCTCAAAGTCAGGCGCCATTTTGAGAAACTTGCTTACCTCGGTGCTAAGTATGATGACGGGGCTCAAATTGAATTCTTGTTCCTAACTCTTCCGAGATGTTTTAATGAGTTTTACTGTAGTTTTGTGATGAGTGATCACATGTTTACTATGGATACTCTACAAGAGGTCTTGGAGACGATAGAGAAGCATTTGGGACAAGAAGACGAGGCTTTGGTGACTAAGAAACTTCTTTCAAGATTTAGGCCAGTGGAAGGCAAGGTCAAAGTGAAGATGATCAGTCAGAACCAAAGCAAAGCTCGTAATAAGAAAGACAAAGGTAAGATGGTAAGTAGGTTAGGAATCTAAAAGAAACCAAAAGGGAAGTGTTTTAACTGCGGTGAAAAAGGACATTGGAGGTGGGCATGTTCCAAACCCAGAGGGAATGGAAAGAAAGGTAATTCTCTCGCACTAGTTGTTGAAACTTGTTTAGCGGCGTATGCTACTCATTCGTGGGTAGTGGATACGGGATCCACTGATCATGTTTGTTTCACGTTACAGGGGTTCAAGCGGACCAGACAACTTAGTGGAAGAGAGATCCTCGTCACGCTGGGCGATGCTACGAGAGTGGCAGCTGAAGCAGTGGGAGACGTGCACCTGTCTTTTGAAGACAAGAGTTTAATTTTAAGAGATGTTCTTTATGTTCCTGTTTTCGTAAAAACCTTATTTTAGTTTCAAAACTATTTGCTGATGGATATTCTGTTCGTTTTAATAAACATGTTACTATTTTTCGTAACGATGTGGTTATCTGTCATGGAACATTACAGAACACTCTCTACATTATTAACTGTGCACACCACACACACAATGCATCCTATAACACATCTACTATTTCAAGCAAAAGGAAACGTTCGACCAACGTGAACGAGACACTTCTTTGGCACCTAAGATTAGGTCATATTAATTCAAAAAGGATCCAAAGGTTGTGTCACGACCACTCTCAGATAACCAAATAAATAATATGTTCGAAATATATTCACGAGAATTGACTTATGACCTTATATTTTTTTAAGAAGTTAACAGAATGACAAATCATTTGAACACTTAAAAACTTGATAAGAAGGACTCATATATATATATATATATATATATATATATACAACTCGAACATAAGCCCCACAGGTCGTCATCCATGTATACAACTCTCAGAATCTGTAGGTACTCCAACCACCTCCAGTGCAAGTTGACAAGATTACCTACAATGCATAAACTAGATGAGATATATAAATCTCAATAAGCAGAAATTATGCATGATGATGGGAATCTTTGAAAATCCTCCCGATGCACTCTCTTTTTGAAATCACCAATTTTTATTTATGAAACACTCTTAGGGCCCCTGACTCACTGTTATACACCGGCATGAGCTCAATCAACAAATATCAAATCAAATGGAAAACACTTTGGCAAACACTGAGTAGCCCACGCCAGGAGCTCACTAGTCGCCTTACTCTCAGGTTACCAAATGACCCACGCTAGGTAGCCCACGCCAGGAGCTCACTGGTCGCCTTACTCCTAGGTGGTCCAACAACATACTACATAAAACGACGGCCCACTCTGGGTAGCCCACGCCAGGATCTCCCTGGTCGCCTTACTCCCAGGTCGCCCCTTCCGCATAATCACATAAGACGTAGGCCTACTCTGGGTAGCCCATGCCAGGTTCTCCCTGGTCGCCTTACTCCCAGGTCGCCCCTTCCGCCCTCGGTGTATAATCAGTGGCCAACACTCACATCATCTGATCAATTATCATCTCGTGATAATGCATGATATGCATAATGCAGTGCAATGCAACACAAGATATCTCACAATTCACATAAATCCACATATTATCAATTACACACATAACTTAGTTACATAATACTATATTTATGCATTGTAGTTGCAAATGAATTTCTACTTACCTCAACCGAGAAGAACATCGATACTTCGAACTCCTAATTCACCTAATCGTCTCAAACTTGCCAAATCTGCTAGCTCCCATCTCTTTGATTTTCACCAAATACAGAGGATACATCCTCTTTACCAACTTTACATGTATGCGTGTATATCTCGGCTAAGCTTGAAACTAGCTAGCAGCTTCCACATAGTTCGGGTGTTTTTTTTTTTTAATTTGTTCAAAGTAGGAGAATGATTATATGATATGTATATAACCCAACCAAACCGCCTTAATTACTTATCCAAGAAGCCTTATCTCATTTTCAATTTTATTTAATTATTATTATATTTTATTTAATGGTTTAATCCTGCTCATGGGCAATACCAATGCCTTTATAACCATGATCTATAACAATTGACGTGTAAAATTAGCAACCATGAGTTCTCAAACTTATTAAACTTATTCCCCTAATTTGTAATATTTTGTGATGTTTTCTATTAGGTTTTAATCGAAATATATTTATATATATACATATTAATTGCTATGGGCACGAAGCTAAATGCAATAGACCTCTCCACTATTTGCTCTTTTATTTTCATAATTATCAATTAAGGTATTATACGTGTATAAATGCTTAAATTACTTACACTTAATTTATATAAGTTTACAATGTGCACTAAAATATGACTAAAGTCCTAATAAATTATACCAGGTTTTTTTCACAATTAATCACGTATTAGCTTAATAAATAATTCAACTTTTAAAACAATTTAAAAGTAAGATAAATAATGTAGAATCAAGAATATCACATAAATAATATTAACACGTAGATAATATAAATGGCTGGAAAGCATGAAATATATTGGCCAATAAGTCATGAGAAGCTCGGGTATCACAGGTTGGTCCAAGACGGTTCATTGGAGTCTCTCATGATTGAACCATTTCCAACTAGCGAATCATGTTTGGAGGGTATGTTGGTCCCGGTGCAAACGAGTCTTACACGTGTATGGGGGGGGAATACACGTGTTCAGTGATTTTAAAACTTTTCTTCACTGAGGTCAGACTGGGTCAGGCTGTCCTGAAGATTTGGTCCTGAGAAGCACAAATCGTCCTGAGTCAAAGTCTACCTGAGACAGTGATCCTGAGCTGCTTTCAGATACCTCAGATAATCCCAACCGATCCTGAGTACTTTCAGAGTTACTGAGTTTGCTTGAAAAGCTTACTCAGATGTGCGGAATGGTTGGCCCTAAGTTTATACTCGTTTTAATGCTTTGCCGAAAAGACTTCCTTTTTAATGGAAAAATGATTAGGCTGTGATTCAGTTATATGCAGTTTCAGTGGATTGATTCCAACTGAGTATCAGTGAAAAGATGCTTTCAGTTTAAAGTAATGCAACAGTTAATCAAAGCAAAACATAAAGCAAATAACACAGCAAGTTATAGTGGTTCAGAGACTCAAGCTCCTACGTCCACTCTCCCTGATCTCTTCAGAGAAATTCACTAATCACTTCCTAAGGTTTTCTGACTACCTCTGTAGTTTACTAACCTTTCTATTTTGAGCTTTCTGACTACCTCTGTAGTTTACTAACTCAAAACACACACAAGCTTTCTGACTATCCAAGATAGTTTACTCACTTCTTCTCTAGAGTTTTCTGACTACCTCAATGTAGTTTACTAACTCTTTACAACTCCAACTCACCAACAATCACACTCAAACCACCTTACAAAGGGTTTGGGGTTTCTTGGTTGGTTTCCAACTAGGATGAGATATCCTTTACAATTAAGAACAAAGCAAAGGCTAGGATATCTCTACTAAGCTTTTGGATATAACTTATCAAGGTAGGCTTAGTGAAATGAGCTCTCTTCGATATAAAGCACTTGGGAAATTCTTGGGTTTTCGAGTGCTTCAACTTGCAAAAATAAGTTTGAGCTCTTGAGTTGCTTACAAATTTCCCGTAACCTTCAATGTAGATGGTCACAAGTATTTATAGGCAGGCACCAAGGTCACTCTTGAAAAACTATCCGTTGGAAGAGATAACTCCATGAGTTTCCTCTTATGGTGTGTGATGAACGACTATTTTAGGGTTTGAAACTCCCTAACATACTTTAGGCAATAACCTTTTCTTGCAGCCATTCAACACTTTTTTTGCAAACCGAACATAAGATTACCGACCGCTTTAGTGACTGTCGCTTTCAAAGGTTAAGAGAAAGTATGATCTTTTTCTTTCGATTGGGTTGTTGTCTTGATTAAGTAGACAAACACAACGGCTCTTTTTGGTCAATATCTCTAAGTGATATAACCTTAACAACACTTTGTTTTAGTTCCTTTTGTCTGCATCTGAATGTCTTGGGCAATATCTATATTTCTAAGTAATCGCGTTCTTCTCAGGATTGTATCCTTCAGATAGATAGTTTTAGTGCCTCGGAACATTCAGGTTTATACTGAGCATTCAAGACATTCATCGAGCCTTGATAATTTCGCGTGCCTTGAAGATCCTCTATCTTGATCTTTCTGCGTCTTGAGTCTTCGAGTCTTGTGGTCTTCGAGTCTTGATGTCTTTCGAGTCTTGATGTCTTCGAGTCTTGAGTTTTTCGAGTCTTCATCGAGTCTTGGTTTCTCGGTTTCACACCGAAGTCTTGATTCTCGGTTCACATCTGAAACTTGAAACTTCGGTTTCATCTTTGAAACTTTAGTTTCTTCAGAAACTTACTGAGTCTTCAGAATCTTCAGAATCTAACCTGATCTATATCTGCTGACTATACATTGTGCAGATAATATCCTGAACACTCTAAAACTGAATTCTGACTCATCTATCAAGATTATCCTGAACATGTCATACTCAGGAGTTTTGAGATCTAATCAAAATCTTTCTTTATTAAATTCATCTCCCAACAATTTCCCCCTTTTTGATGATGCCTAAACCATCTTGTTACAAAACACTTAACCTATACTCAGGTTTCAGTTTTTCTTATTACAAGATTGGTATATCTCCCAACAAAAAATCTTCCAATAATTTCTTAAGCATTGAATTTCCCAACAATTTCATCACCAAACAACATTCAGGCATATCAAAAGTAAAGACATGTAAAGTAAGATAATGAGGTATTATCTTTGAGCATAAATGATAAAGTTTCATTGATGAATGTTAGAAAGTTACAACTTACAATGAACTTATCTGAATGTAAAAACAAAAAGATAAAGAAATTACAAGAGTCTTCTGAGTCTTGATCTTCAGTCTTCTTTTGCTCTTCAGCTCTGGCTCTTCAGTTCTCTTCTTCCACCTCATCAGCAGGCACTTCAAGGTCAAACATTCCATAATATCTCTTTTTCAACGCATCTCTCTCCTTGATGATATCAGGATTGTTCCCTGTCAGGCCCAACTGAATGGCGTACTGAGCAATCTCCTGAGCAATGGCTGTTTCATTCACCAAGCCATTCTCCAGCCTAGGAGGAGGGTACGAGTATGGACCAGGGGCTGTTATCTGAACCTTTCCTTCATCCGCAAGATTGATCCAGCCTTGAAGATACTTCGGATAAAAGGTCAGGAGATAGTCAATTAAAGCCTCATTGGGATCTGAGCTCTCCCCTCTCCATTCTCTTAGCACATCATAGTAGAACCAAAAAGTTCTCTTGATTTCTTCCCACGCATCGTTGAACTGGATTGACATCCACTTGTCAACATGCGGCCATTTTTGCGCTTGTGCTGTCCCTCTTCTCCTGCTTACGAACTTCTTGAAACCACTCCTTCGCTTCTGCTCTTCCTCATTCTTCTTCCTAATAAAAGGAACTCCGGAAACTGAAGCAGCAGTTTTCTTGGCTTGCTCAACTTGGAGTGATCTCAGAGCACTTCTTGTATTGAAGACTTTCTTCTGAGGTTCTTTCTCAGACTCTTCAATATCCAGTATCAGCTTCCTCTGAGTTGGCTTAGAAGCCTTAGCTCTTTTTCCCTCAGGCTCAACAAAAGCCACAACCTTCCTTTTAATGGGCAATTCAGCTCCAGCTTGGCTTGTCCCAACTCTTCTTCTATCACTCAGTTTCAAATAGCCTACTTTCTTGCATTGTTTCTTCAGAAACCTGAGTGTAGATGGGCTTCTCCACCTTTTTGAACTTCAGCTTTTCAGTGGCTTTGACTTCTTGCATGGCTTCAGCAATCTTTTTCTTCTCTGCTTCCTTGTCAGCCTTTCCTTTCAAAGTATGTTCCAATAATTTTCTCAGATCAGCTCCGGGTCTTTCCCCCTTCTTGGAACCATACTTTGGCAGAAGTCTCAGAGAGTCTTTGTCAGGTCCATATGATCTCGCTCCCTCACGACACTACGCGACTTCCCCGCTTAACCGATCTTGCTCTTCTTTGAGCCTTCTTAGGTGTTTTTTGCCACGGAGAACTCTTTCGGATATCCGGGCAAATTATTTTGGAGAGAGCTTCTTTGAACATGTCTGTCATCTTGACCATGAGCTTTGAGCTCATCTCCTCAACATCATTCTTAACTAGCATCTCATTCTTCTCCACCAATTTTTTTCAAGATATTCAGTCCTTTCCTGATGCTTCTGCTTCAGCTCTGCACTTATCTCAGCTTTGACCCCATCCATCTTCTCTTCCATCTTTCCTTCTATGGAGGTCAGCTTCTCAGTCAGAGTGTTCTGAAGTTGCAACAGGTCTGAAGAAGAACTCAGACTTTCCATCTTCTGATCTTGGTTGGCCAATACCTCCTTAATCTGAGCAACTTTGTTCATGATTGGCTCAACCTTCTCTAATTTCTCCATAATAGGAGTGAGATCAATCTCAGGAGCATAAGAGATCTGCTGTTTTTCCTGAGCTGGTACTTCAGCCTGAGTCTCAGTCTCAACCTGAGCTTCAGCATCACCCTGAGCTTAGGTGTCCACCTGATTTTTAGTTAAGAAATAAATGAGTTGCATGAGTCATTTACTTCTTCAGACTAATTTTCCTATCAGTCTTACTGAGTATTGACCTTGATAAAATGCCAAGATGATAATCGAAAATTGAATAGGTTCGCTTTTTAATCGAAAATCTTGACCTTCAAGACACACTGAGTTTCTCAAGACTCAGATCAGTATTTCCAATTTTATGCTGAGTTTCTTAGTAGAATCCTGAGACAACTTCATGCATCTGAAAACCTTCACTTTTTCAGATTTACTCTATACACCTGGATCCAACATCCCTAATTCAACTGATAGTTCCTGAAATCTTGATTCAGCCAATGGTTTAGTCAAGATATCGGCTCTCTCCGCTTATCAAGATGAATTTTCTCCATCCCCGATGTCTTTTTCTCTACATGATCTCTGATGAAGTGATGTCTGATATCCACATGCTTGCATCTGGTGTGCAATACTGGATTTTGTGAAATAGGAATAGCACTATTATTGTCACAAAATATTGATACTTCATTGGCTACAACCTTATAATCCCTTAATTGTTGTCTGAGCCAAAGAATCGAGCACAAACAGCAGACTTCCTCGCAGACCATGTATTCAAATTTGAAGAGTACTAGTTGCTATCGAGGTGCATTTTTCTTCAAAAACCAGGATATCACTTACTTCCAAGAAATTGACAAGTTCTCGTAGTGGACTTCTGTCAATTCTCTGACCTCCATAATCAGCAGATCGAATAACCAAGTTAATTCAAGGTTATCATCTGCTGGATACCATAATCCTCTATTCACTGTGCCCTTAAGATACTTCAGTATCTTTTTGGCAGCCTCCATGTGACTAGCCTTAGGATTAGCTTGATATCTTGCACATATCCTAACAGCAAATGTTATATCCGGCCTACTTGCTGTGAGATAGAGCAATGATCCAATGATCCCTCTATAATCAATATGACTTACTGATTTGCCTTCAGGATCAGGATCCATCTTGTAGTTAGTATTCATGGGAATTCTAACTGAATTGCAATTTTGTACACCATACTTGGCAATCAGATCTCTGGTGTACTTTGCTTGGTTGATGAAGATTCCTTCCTTTGATTGTTTCACTTGAAGTCCTAGAAAGAAATTCATCTCCCCCATCATAGACATCTCAAACTTGCCTTTCATCAGTGTAGAAAACTTTTCATACAACTGATGATTTGGAGATCCAAAAATGATGTCATCCACATAAATCTGAACTAGTAAGATATCTTCCACATCTTCTATCCTGAACAAAGTTCTATCAACAGTTCCTTTGATATAACCATGGTCAGTAAGAAACTGAGAAAGGGTATCATACCATGCTCTGGGTGCTTGCTTAAGACCATACAAGGCTTTTCCAAGCCTTTAAACTTGGTCATTCTGTCTGAAACCAGGAGGTTGCTCCACATAAACCTCTTCCTTAAGCACACCGTTCAGAAATGCACTTTTCACATCCATCTGATAGACTGTGAACTTCATGTGGGCAGCATATGCAAGAAACAATCTGATGGCTTCTAGTCTTGCAACAGGTGCAAAGGTTTCATCATAATCCAAGCCTTCTTCTTGGGAATAACCTTGTGCAACTAGCCTTGCCTTGTTTCTTACAATATTGTTGTTCTCATCTCTTTTATTCTTGAATACCCACTTGGTTCCAATAACATTGTGCCTTTTAGGTCTATCCACTAGCTCCCATACTTCATTCCTTGAGAATTGATTCAGCTCCTCTTGCATAGCAGTAATTCAATAAGAATCTTGTAGAGCTTCTTCAATCTCAGTAGGCTCTTTCTCTGATAGGTAGCAGCAGAATAGTGCACTTTCACCATGGAACCTTCTTGTCTTAACACCATTAGTTAGATCACCTATAATCTGACTTGTAGGATGACTATCTAACCAACTTCTTCTAGATGTTCCCCCTTCAATAATATCCTCAACATTTGAAATGTTAGGTTCAGGCAATTCATTAAACTCAGGGAACAACAGAAAAGGAGAAAGGGAATCATCTTCCTCAGGGGAAATTCCATTCAGAACATTGTCAGTGACATTTGTTCCCCTTTGGTTGATAGATTCAGAAATTGCCTCAGTTGTGACCACATCTTCATTGGCATCACATACCTGAGTCTGAACTGGTGTCTGTTCAGATTGGTCATCTTTTGTGTGTTGGCTTTCCTGAGTTTCACCATCCTGAGTTCCATCCTGAACTTCTTTGTCTCAGTCTGAGTCACTCCATTCATAGAAGGTGACTGACTTCTTCTTTTCAGGTTCAGTGGATGTTTTGTCATTCTTTTTCAGGCTTAGTCTGGTGATTCTCTTGGTCAGTTCTTCTGTATCATGCTCCTGTTTCTTCTGAACACAAGTAGATTAATAAAAAACAACATGAGGTGTTTCTTCCACAATCAGAGTCCTACAGTTGTAAACTCTGAAGGCTTTACTGACTTCAGAATATCCTAAGAATATTCCTTCATCAGCTTTGCTATCAAATGTTTTCAACTGATCTTTACCATTATTCTGTATGAAACACTTGCAACCAAACACATGAAAGAAAGAAACAAGAGGCTTCCTTTCATTCCAAAGCTCGTATGGTGTTTTTCCTTGACTCTTGGTCAGCATGGATCTGTTTTGTGAATAACATGCAGAGTTGACAGCTTCAGCCCAAAATCTTCTAGGAATATTAGCTTCAGCTATCATAGTCCTTGCAGCTTCTTTTAGAGACCTGTTCCTTCTTTCAGCAACACCATTTTGTTGAGGGGTCCTTACAGCTGATGTTTCATGAGTAATTCCATTTGCTGCACAATAATCAGATATAATATGGTTTATAAATTCAGTTCCTTTATCTGATCTGATTTTGACCACACTCAGGTTCTTTTCAATACTGAGCCTTTTCAGTAGTTCAGGCAGTTTTATCTGAGTCTCTTTCTTACTGAGTAAGAATATGACCCAAGTATATCTTGAGTAGTCATCAACTACTACAGTGTATATTTCCTGCCATTAGTGCTCACTGGTGTTACTGGACCAAAAAGATTGATATGCAACAATTGGAGTATTCTTTCAGTAGAAACATCTACTTTGCTTTTAAATGATGCTCTAATTTGTTTTCCTTTTTTGCACGCATCACAAACATGTTCCTTACTGAACACTTCATTAGGTAACCCTCTCACAAGAGCTAATCTTGCAAGCTTATTCAGAGTTTTGAAATTCAGGTAATTCATCCTTTTGTGCCATAACCAACTGGTATATGTGGAACTTTTTGCAACCAAACATGTATCTTTCGGAGTTGAACTCCAATCAGCAAGATACACATTTCCTTTTCTAGTACCAGTCAGTAGTATTTTCTATGAGGTATCATCTTTCACATAACATAAGTTCTTTGAGAACTCAACATTAAATCCCTTGTCACAGAATTGGCTTATTGAAAGCAAATTTTGCTTCAATCCTGATACATATGAAACACCATGGATATGAACTGAATCGATTTCAAGAGTTCCATATCCTTCAGTCGGTCCCTTGGAGTTATCTCCAAATGTGATCTGAGGGCCTCTTTGCTCTACATAGTCACTGAGTATTTGCTTGAATCCTGTCATATGTCTTGAGCATCCACTGTCAAGATACCTTAAAGCAGGGGCCATTTCATCTCCACTCATCAGTGCTATGTGATCTTTAATCAGCTTAGTGCCCTTGTTTTTCTCCTCCTGAAAAACAGATCAATTCTTAGGTACCTATTTGGTGTAGGGTCCTACAAGGTTAGCTGTACCTTTTGGAATCCAAATCTGCCTGACAACTCTAATCACTTTAGAGTGGCTGATCTGTTTTCCATAAACATGTACATACACATTTACCACTCTGGGTGCCTTAGCAGTGTCCTGTGTATGAGTGCTAGCCTTGGCATGAACATGAGCCTTAGAATTTTTCTTGGGTACAGGCCTTTTGTTCCATTGCTTTGGCTTCTGTGCAGCTGGTCTGAATCTTTGTTGACTTAGGTTCAGGTAACCTTTACCCTTAGGCAAGTCGGATTTAGGTTGCCTGTACTGAAATAGGGGTCTTTCAGTATTCTGAGGACTTGGTCTTTTCAGTTGAGAATGTCTCTGCTAAGTGTTTCTCTTCTGAAAATTCCTCTGCTGGTTCAGTGCAGATCCTTTCAGGTTTGCATTCTTAGCCTGAGGCTTCGAAGTACTTGCCTGAAATTTTCCTATTGAGTGGTCAGGTTTTCTAGCCTTCACCTGAGGTTTGGGCTTTCTTACCTGAACATTCAGTTTTTCTGGAACCATAAGTCCTTTTCCCTTGTCTAAAACTTTGGGCAATTCTTCAGTCCGAAGAGTAGGTGCCACTTGTTTAACAAAGATTGTCTTAGTGCTACTTGATGCAGCATTCAGATGACCTTGTGAGGTTCCCCCTGGAATGTATCCCAATCCAGATTTTATAGTGGCAGCTCTCTGATAACTCTGAATTTCATCTATTACTTTAGATGCATTATTCAATAAAGATTGCTTCTTCTGCGCACTATCCTCACATTTTTGTAGAGTTTCATGCTTCTCAGAGAGGTCATTGAACTTAGTTTTGATCAACTGAATCTCCTCAGTGGATTCCTCTAGTTTTCCATTTAGGGTCTCTATCAACTTCTCTTTCTCTAAGAGTTGTACTTTCAGAACATCTAGTTCATCAGTAGTTCCCATTAATTGAGAAGTGATCTCAGCATTACTAGAGTCTTTCCATTTAAGATTTTCAGCAATCAGTTCTTTGTTCTGCTCTTGAGTTTCATTCAGCAGTTCTTGTAAAACAACATAGTCCTTCATCAGACTCTCAAAAGAATCCATCAGGTCAAATTGACTGTTTACAGTGGAACTTGATAACTCTTGTGCTAGTGTAGGAGCAACAACAGAGAAAGAAGAATTTACATCCTCCACAGCCATTAGACAAATGTCATCACTATCACTGTCTGAGAACATTTCATCTGAAGAGCTGGAACCTTCTTCAGGGTGTTCTTCCTCTGCAACCATGGCTTTCTTGCTGGAGAACTTCTTGTCTCTTTTAGCTTGCCTTTCTTTTCTCTCCTTAGCACTCAGGTCTGGACAGTCATACTGGAAGTGACCTTTCTTTTGGCAGTTATAGCATCTGTTGGCATCATCATCCTGATCACTTTCTTCTTTGGACTTGGAGTCCTTCCTTTTGGATGAAGATCCTTCAGCTTTCAGGTCTTTTCTCTTCTCAGTGGATCTGTCCTCAGCTTTCTTCTGGTACCTGTGATTCCTGTAATAGTTTTTATATTTTCCATATCTACTATTAAGCCTTTCAAACCTCCTTGCCATCAGTGCTAGCTTATCCTGATTTTTAGCAAGGGAGTTCTCAGACTCTCTAGTTTTACAGGTTTTATCCTTGGCTTTGAAAGCCACATTTTTACTAGATGAGGAATCATCTTTGCTGTCAGCTTTCTTTGTTTTCTTATCAATAACAAACTCATAAGCTTTCAGCTCAGAGAAGACTTGTTGGTACGACATTGAATCAATGTTCTTAGTGTTTTCAATCACCACTGCATGAATATCCAATTTCTTAAAAAGACCTCTAAGAATTTTCAATGCAACTTCTCTTTGTGGATATCTCTTTCCAAGTGCATTCAGATCATTTATTATACTAGTGAATCTGACTTCCAGCCTGTCAATAGATTCACCATCTTCCATTTCAAAACTGTCAAACTTTCCAATGGCAACTGAAAGTTTGTTCTCCTTGATATGATCTGTGTCTTGGCACATTACAGCTAGTGTATCCCATATTTCTTTGGCAGTATTACAATGAAAAATCATTCCCATCACACCATCATCAATTGTGCTATATAGTGTGTCTTTGGCAATATAGTCTAGATTGACTAACTTCCTCTCTTCAGGAGTAAGTTGGTCATCAGACTTAGGAAATTCAGTCCTGGGATCATTTCTCTAGTTTTCTGTAACTTTGGGATTCACCTCAGTGAATTGGAATGGTCCTTCAGAGACCACTCTCCACATACGTTCATGTTTAGAATACAGGTGAGCTTGCATTCTAAATCTCCACAAATCATAGTTCTCTACTTAGAACATTGGAAGTTTCTTAGAAGACATTTTTTCTGAGTCTTTTAAGATTTCAACAAATAAGATTTGTTCAGATAGACCACAAGAATCTTTAGCAAATAAGACTATGGTCAACAAAGCAGGTGGTCAGGTTGAACCACTGCTCTGATACCACTTGTTGGTCCCGGTGCAAACGAGTCTTACACGTGTATGGGGGGGAATACACGTGTTCAGTGATTTTAAAACTTTTCTTCATCGAGGTCGATCTGGTCATCTTCATCTCAAGATTTGGTCCTGAGAAGCACAAATCGCCCTGAGTCAAAGTCTACCTGAGACAGTGATCCTGAGCTGCTTTAAGATACCTCAGATAATCCCAACTGATCTTGAGTACTTTCAGAGTTACCGAGTTTGCTTGAAAAGCTTACTCAGATGTGCGGAATGGTTGGCCCTAAGTTTATACTCGTTTTAATGCTTTGCTGAAAAGACTTCCTTTTTAATGGAATAGTGATTAGGCTGTGATTTGGTTATATGCAGTTTCAGTGGATTGATTCCAACTGAGTATCAGTGAAAAGATGCTTTCAGTTTAAAGTAATGCAACAGTTAATCAAAGCAAAACATAAAGCAAATAACACAGCAAGTTATAGTGGTTCAGAGACTCAAGCTCCTACGTCCACTCTCCCTGATCTCTTCAGAGAAATTCACTAATCACTTCCTAAGGTTTTCCGACTACCTCTGTAGTTTACTAACCTTTCTATTTTGAGCTTTCTGACTACCTCTGTAGTTTACTAACTCAAAAAACACACAAGCTTTCTGACTATCCAAGATAGTTTACTCACTTCTTCTCTAGAGTTTTCTGACTACCTCAATGTAGTTTACTAACTCTTTACAACTCCAACTCACCAACAATCACACTCAAACTACCTTACAAAGGGTTTGGGGTTTCTTGGTTGGTTTCCAACTAGGATGAGATATCCTTTACAATTAAGAACAAAGCAAAGGCTAGGATATCTCTACTAAGCTTTTGGATATAACTTATCAAGCTAGGCTTAGTGAAATGAGCTCTCTTCGATATAAAGCACTTGGGAAATTCTTGGGTTTTCGAGTGCATCAACTTGCAATAATAAGTTTGAGCTCTTGAGTTGCTTACAAATTTCCCGTAACCTTCAATGTAGATGGTCACAATTATTTATAGGCAGGCACCAAGGTCACTCTTGAAAAACTATCCGTTGGAAGAGATAGCTCCATGAGTTTCCTCTTATGGTGTGTGATGAACGACTATTTTAGGGTTTGAAACTCCCTAGCATACTTTAGGCAATAACCTTCTCTTACAGCCATTCAACACTTTTTGCAGTCTGGAACATAGTACTACTGACCTGCTTTAAAAGACCTGTCGCTTTCAGTGTTAGTAAAGTACAGTGCTGTCTTCTTCTGATTGGCTGTTGTCTTCAGTTAAGTAGACAAACACAACGGCTCTTTTTTGGTCAATATCTCTGAGTGATATATCCTTAACAACACTTTTTCCTTTTGTCTGCATCTGAATGTCTTGGGCAATATCTATATTTCTAAGTAATCGCGTTCTTCTCAGGATTGTATCCTTCAGATAGATATTTTTAGTGCCTCGGAACATTCAGGTTTATACTGAGCATTCAGTACATTACTGAGCCTTCAGTAATTACTGTGCCTCCAGTATCCTCTGTCTTCAGTCTTCAGTCTTCTGTCTTCTGCGTCTTCAGAGTCTTCTGAGTCTTCAGGGTCTTCTGAGTCTTCAGTGTCTTCTGAGTCTTCAGAGTTTTCTGAGTCTTCATACCGAGTCTTCAGTTTCTCAGTTTCACACTGAGTCTTCAGATTCTCAGTTTCACACTGAAACTTCAGAAACTTCAGTTTCATACTGAAACTTTAGTTTCTTCAGAAACTTACCGAGTCTTCAGAATCTAACCTGATATATATCTGCTGACTATACATTGTGCAGATAACATTCTGAACACTCAAAACTGAATTCTGACTCATCTATCAAGATTATCCTGAACATGTCATACTCAGGGGTTTTGGGATCTAATCAAAATCTTTCTTTATTAAATTCATCTCCCAACAGGGTAAGATGACCAAGAGGGCATTTGGAGCCAAGGGGCTTAGAGCTAAAGAAGTGTTGGAGATTGTTCACACTGATGTATGTGGTCCAATGCAAATCAAAGCAAGGGGTGGCTACGAGTATTTCGTTACGTTTATCGATGATTACTCGCGCTATGGGTACATTTTCCTAATGAAGCATAAATCTGAGACCTTTGATAAATTCAAAGAATTTAAGGCTCAAACAGAGAATCATAAGGAAAAGAGTATCAAGTTTCTACGATCTGATCGTGGAGGCGAATACCTCAGCGATGAATTCTTGAACTACCTGTCGGAAGAAGGGATTGCATCCCAGTTGACTGCACCCGGTACCCCTCAACAAAATGGGATCGCAGAACGAAGAAACAGAACACTTCTAGAAATGATAAGATCAATGATGAGTTATGCGGATTTACAAAAATCATTTTGGGGTTACGCCTTGCAAAACAACGGCTTATATTCTGAACTTAGTGCCATCCAAATCGGTTCTAAAAACCCCTAGGGAGTTGTGGACAGGGCGGAAGCCCAGCTTAGGACACATGAGGATCTGGGGGTGTCCGACATACGTGTTGGATAGGAAAGCCGGGAAATTAGATGCACGTTCGGAATTAAGGTTGTTTATAGGATACTCCGAAGGAACGAAGGGATGCATGTTCTATGGTCCCGAAGATCAAAAGGTCGTAATCAGTACGCACTTTAGATTTTTGGAAGAAGACTATATGAACGATAAAAAGCCTAGAAGCGAGATTACCTTGGAAAAACTTAAGGGGCCAACTCCGTTGCCAACTGTACAAGAAGACATACAACGCGTCATGCCTACACAATCGGAACCTCATCGTAGTGGGAGGGTTGTCAGACAACCCGAGCGATTCTTAGGGATCAGAGAGTCCTCGGACTTGATCTCGGGAGAAGAATCAGATCCATGGTCCTACAACGAGGCGATCCAGGACAAGGATGCGACATCTTGGCAAACAACAATGGAAGCTGAGATGGGTTCAATGGGTCACAATAAAGTGTTGGAGCTAGTCGAACCACTAAATGGGATAAAACCCATTAGATGCAAGTTGGTATACAAGAGGAAAAGGGGACCGAACGGGAAGGTTGAAACCTTTAAAGCAAGACTCGTGGCGAAAGGGTACACTCATAGAGAAGGGATCGACTATGAGGAAACCTTTTCGCCCGTAGCCATGCTCAAGTCCATCCGAATTCTCTTTTCGATTGTTGCGCACCTAGATTTTGAGATCTGGCAGATGGATGTCAAGACAACTTTCCTCAACTAAAGTCTTGACGAAGAAATCTATATGCAACAACCCGAAGGCTTCATTGAAAAGGCCAAGAGCATCTGGTTTGCAATCTGAAGAGGACACGAGACAGAATGTTAGTTTATCAATTGGACAGTCTAATCCCTATCGATTATACGGACTCAGATTTCCAATCAGACATAGACTCCAGAAAGTCAACCTCGGGTAGTGTGTTTTGCATGGGGGGAGGAGCCATGACATGGAGAAGCGTTAAGCAGAAATGCATCGCCGATTCTACCATGGAAGCCAAATATGTAGCTGCTTGTGAAGCAGCGAAAGAAGCGGTTTGGCTAAAGAATTTCCTGGTGGACTTGGACGTCGTTCCGGATTTGCCCAACACAATCACGGTTTACTGTGATAACGCCGGAGTAGTTGCAAATTCCAGGGAACCGAGAGCCCACAAGGCCAGCAAACACATAGAAAGAAAATACCATCTTATACGAGAAATCGTTAAGAGAGGAGATATAGAGGTGACAAAGATTGTGGAAGGAATTGGTGTCAAGAGCATTGCCAATCTGCTTTGAGTATAAGTGTGAGAAATATTATTAGGTTCATGTGGGGTGACATTAGATGTCACATAGAACACGAGACATGCTGTAGTATACTTAAAAGCAGACTTTGAGTATAAGTGGGAGATTGTTGGGGTTATACTGAGAAGTATGCTTTTACTTTGTATAACCAAACTGAATTTCTTATTTATTTTGCTGAAATAAATTATTTATCACATGTTGCATTAAATATGAATGAAGGTTATATATATTTACTGCATACCCGTTCGATAAGTCAGTATGTGTCACGCTGTAGTTAATTTGGTGATACCAGATCACAAAAGATCAAATTAACAGCTCCTCGTGACTAAGTACAAATTCACAACCCAAATGGAAATGAACAACCCATCAAGAAAGGTTGAAGTGTAAGACTCAGATTGACTTATCTTGACCAAGGGATTACACTAGTGCATTATGATGCGCTGTAAAGGACCTACAGGAGGATAAATTCTTCGGTACTGAATATACAAGAATTAGACCTCAGTGATTCGTTATTCCTTAAATAGGATCGTGTGAAATTAATAACTATTGTTTTGACTTATGATGGGAAGAGAATCAATGCGATTTGATACCTTGTATCTTGGGCAATATTATTAATTACATGACGATTGTTAAGATTTAATACGGAGAATCGCGTGCAAGTACAACTTGGTTGATTTGTCCCCTTGGTGGGCTCAGAATCTTTATCATACCAAATCTTTCAAGTGGAAATTTATTTCTGGTATGGATAATAATGTTGAGCTGTCTTTACTCCAAGGACAAAGATGTTAATTAATATAAAGTCTGTTCAGTGGCTTAATTAATTAATGGACTAGGATAATCTTAAAAGCGGGAAATAATAACCGGGAGCCATATTATTGTGAAGTCGTAATGTGGGTTAAGTTGGATAGTTCAATATTAATTTTATAGTGGAGTAAATTAATATTAATGGGCTTGAATAATATTTTGGCTAAATATTAAAGCTTCATAGCCCATTGGAGGTCCGATCTTAATTCTCCTAAAGGCCCCTCAAATAGCCCAAACTAAAGTCCAATTAATGAAAAGGAGAATAAAATATTTTGCCCTATTTTTGCTCAATTATTTTCGAAAAAAATTGGGTAGGAAGAGAGAAAAGATTTTCTTGGAAATATTTTGTGGAATATGTATTCTTGGAATACAAGTTTATCCCATAAATTCAAGAAAAGTCAAAGATCTTATTTCTTTTCTAACTAATTGATATTTTCAAAAATATCACTAATATTAGGAGGTGAGATTTTTGTGGAATATTTTATTATGGAGAAAAGAATATATTGGATATATTCAAGATTTCTTGGAGATCAAGAAAAAGATTTTCCCATCTTATTCCTTGGTCAAATTTTCGACCACCTTTAGTATTATAAATAGGGGATGAGTTTTTCATCCCCAAGTGCAATTCCATGTGTTGGAAAAATTAGAAATCCACAAAGGTGGTGGCCAAATATTTTATTTTCTCCTTTAAGATTAAAATCGTTCGTTGATAATCCTCCCACCGAATTACGTTCGTGGACGTGGGACATATTTGAGAAGGTACTTTGGGTTGATCCATCGTCTCAGCGGTTGTCTCTACGTGAGGTTAGTATTTACGTAATTCCTAGGTTCCACATGCTTAGGTTTTACGTGAAATACGTGTACGCATGATGTTTATTTGCTTATTAATTATTATGTTGAATTGGTTTAGGATTAATTCATGTTAGTAATTAATTGATTAATTTAAATATGTATTTAAATTCAACTCGAATAGATCCGGGCACCCCTAATTTCTCAATAGTTATCCCAACAACTGGTATCAGAGCCATGGTTCGGGCTCTGATATTTTAAACTGTAATTTAAATTGTTGTTCATTAAAATTGAAATTTGATTGTAGAACTGTTAGATCTGTTTTGCAGGTATCCAATTGTCATGGTATTTTAATGTGCTTATTTACATGCAAATAAATTGTTGGTTTTTTATTTCGATTCGTTCGAATTCGTTTTGCCTCGTGAGAAAATTCACGAGTAGATTAGGATTTGTTTGATTTGATCAATGTAATAGACTAGTCTAGATATAGGTTTATTTATTTTTCATAAATAAATTATAATCGGATCGTGAACGAAGATGGAGACGATAAATTAAAGATGGACGTCCGAGTGCCCGGATGTACGCGAGCCAAGGCGGAGCACGCGGACTAGGCGGAATGCCTAGCGACCGCGCGCACCACCTGGGCGATCGCGACGGGCATGGCGAATTGTCATGCCAGGCTAAAGCGCGAGGTCATTGGCGCCAGCAGCGACCGACGCTGGCGGCGTGGATGGCGGATGGGGCGGGCTGTTTCGGAGGACCCCAGACGCGGACGCATCCGGGCAAAGCTCCACGCGAATGTGCCAAGGGCAACGGGACGGGATGGCCGATCCGGACTGGGGCGTGCGCCTAGGCGCATGTGACTCGGTTCTGGGTCGTGAGCTACTCGTTTTCCGAATGTAGTCATAACCCAAAACGGAGGACATTTTAAAGAATTATTGCGGATTCAGTGGGAGCTTTTCGAGACGAACGATGAAAGCAAAAGAAGAGACGATTTCTCAAGATCAAGATTTGGAATTTAAACCATGACAGTTGTATATATGTGCCTAACATGATTTATTTTGTCTTGATGCTTGCTTTAAATTCGTGCAATTTTATTTGTTAAATGTGTTTGCATGATTTAGAATTGTCTAAAAGAAAATTTCACTTTAAAAAATTACTAAGTATGTTTTATTGACAAATTTTATTCCGGATAATAAAATTACGTCAAATTGACCTCCATGATTTATTTATTTGTGAATTCTTTTGGAGAAATTTCCCCCACGGAATGACCAAAAGATGGTTTTCACATGAATAAATTCCCAAAAGGATGATTGTGAATTATTATTAGTGGCGACGATGACCCTCCCCACGAGGCTCGTTCAAAGCGAAGTAATAATTCTGTATTTAATCATGATTATTACTTAGGTATAAAATTAATATGCATATACTTCCCCGAAGTCCCTGTCAATTTTATATTGGTCAAGTAGGAGCCGACTATTAATTTTGAATTAAAGGTTTGTAACTGTTCTTGTTTGTAACCTGCTTGAATGTGTTTAAATAGACAGTTCACCCCACGTGACCTTTTTAAACTGTTTTGAGATGTTGACTGATGCATGTTCATATTGTTTTGAGATTTTGATATGAACAATGTGATCGAATTATGTGATAATTTTGTGTTTGCACAATTGTTGTTTATTTCTGTTGGGATATTTTAGTTTTGATGAATTATGCCAAAACATTATTAACTTGTGTTATTCAAGCTATTTTACAGATAACAAGTTAAGGGGGAATGAAATAACAAATTGAGGGGGAAATCACAAAATCCAAAGAAGATGATCGAGATCAGATGAGGCTGCAGACGAGATTGATCGAGATCAGATGAGTCAGATGAGTTCCGGAGTTAGCTGATGAGCTGTGTAAATCAGATGTGAAGAAAAGCTAAAGCCAGCAAATCAGAAGAGAAGGTTGCAGATCAGAAGATGAGCAGATGAGACTGATCAAGATCAGACGTGATCGAGATCAGATATGAAGAAGAGCAGATGAGACTGATCGAGATCAGACGTGATCGAGATCAGATATGATAATCTGATATGCTAACCTAATGCAGATGACCTGATGCTATCCTGAGATGATCCTGAAGATATGTTGATCCGATCGGGCCTAGCTGATCGATCGCATAAGAAGAAATCGATAGCTCGAAATCAATGTGACCGAGGGTCAGGATGTCCGACTTAGAAGAGTGAACTCAAGAAGCCTCGAAAGTGTCAGAGATGTCCGGACGCATAAGGTCCGCCAAGAGAAGTCTGCTGAATCAAGAAATCGAGACTCGGGAGAATAACTCAAGGCCTCCAGAGAAATCAAGGCTCGGGGATAACTCAAGGTTCAGATAGCTCAGATAAACTGAAGGCTCAGATAACCTGAAGGTTCGATAGCTCAGATAAACTGAAGGCTCAGATAGCTCAGATAAACTGAAGGCTCAGATAACCTGAAGGCTCAGACAGAACTGAAGATCCTGAGACTCAAAAGAAACTAAAGAATATAGCCGTTAGATTCAGCTGACGTGGACCAATGAGAGGAAGATGACAAACCTAAAAAAGCTGCAAAAAGCTACAGAGTAGTATGGATTTGAATGTGATTCTCTCCAACGGTAACATTCAAATCCACACTATAAATACAAGTTCTTCCTTCATTATCAAGTGTGGAAGTGTGGAGAATGTGGCAAACAATGCTATAGAGCTAAGAAGCCAAATCATCTAGCATTCCCACCATAGAACACAGAGCTAGAAATATATGCATATATTCAAAGAGTGTTCTACCCTAGATCTAAGCACAAATGCTATATCCTAAGCTTAGAGAGATTTTCCCATCCTTAGCATTGAGGCTAAACAAATGTAAGGGAAAATCTCAACCTAGTTGGAAACCAAACAAACCTTTACCCAAATCAGTTTGAGTTAGGTTAAGTTTGTCACCGCAAGATTTCAGACTAGGGATTCTAGTTTCTGATTTCTAGGTTCGTTTGAGTGTGAACTTGGTAAACATCTATAGGCAAACCCGTAAGGGTTATAAATCCAGTTTGAGTGCGAACTCGGTAAACATCTGTTGGGTGTTGGACTAACACATAAAACTAAGTCTAGTAGGTTAAGTTGGTTAAGTTGGTGCCCCTGTGTTAAGGGAAGAGTGGATGTAGGGCGGGTTTCGTCTCGAACCACTATAAAATCGCGTGTTCTTTACTGCTTTATGTTTATACTTTTCATATGCATTCGATTATAAGCAAACAACACACATCATTCTTAAAAAGTGAAAAATTTGGAATCACCATTCCTCTCCCCTGTTTTATATGCATCACACAACATGTTTTGCTTCTGCACGCGCAAATTGGGTTTTAGACTCACTTAATATCGGGACCTTCAATTGGTATCAGAGCGGGAGTTCTAAAGTTCACTGATTTCAAAGTGAACAACTGAACAGATCCATTTTCAAAAACCCGTCTCTATACTGATACCTTCAATTGGTATTAGAGCGGGAGTTCTAAAGTTCACTGATTTCAAAGTGAACAACTGAACAGATCCATTTTCAAAAACCCATCTCTATACTGATACCTTCAATTGGTATCAGAGCTGGAGTTCTAAAGTTCACTGATTTCAAAGTGAACAACTGAACAGATCCATTTTCAAAAACCCGTCTCTATACTGATACCTTCAATTGGTATCAGAGCAGGTAGTTCAAAAGGTCACTATTTTTTAATGTGAACATCTGAACTGATACCATCAATTGGTATCAGAGCAGGAGTTCAAAAGGTTCACAAGCTTTCAAAGTGACCACCTGAACTGATCTTTTAAAACAAAAACCCGATCTCTGTAAATGCATATATTTTAAATGTTTTGGCATCATTATCAAAAAGGGGGAAATTGTTGGGATATTTTAGTTTTGATGAATTATGCCAAAACATTATTAACTTGTGTTATTCAAGCTATTTTACAGATAACAAGTTAAGGGGGAACGAAAGAACAAATTGAGGGGAAACTCACGAAATCAGAAGAAGATGATCGAGATTAGAAGAGGTCATAGATTTAGACCGACGAGATCGATGAGTTAGATGAGTTCGAGTTAGTTACCGATGAGCCGCAAGGTAAATCGATGTGAAGAAAAGCTAAAGCCAGCAAATCAGAAGAGAAGGTTGCAGATCAGAAGATGAGCAGATGAGACTGATCAAGATAAGATGTGATCGAGATCAGATATGAAGAAGAGCAGACGAGACTGATCAAGATCAGACGTGATCGAGATCAGATATGATAATCTGATATGCTAACCTAATGCAGATGACCTGATGCTATCCTGAGATGATCCTGAAGATATGTTGATCTGATCAGTCGAGCTGATCAGATCAGGCAAGAAGAAATCAGATATCCTGAGTCAATGTGACCTGAGGGTCGATGTCGAATTCGAAGAATTGAACTCGAAGTTCGAGTGTCAAGATGCCTGATCGCAAAAAAAGTTCCGCCAAGAGAAATCTTGAATCAAGAAACTCGAGACTCGGATAACTCAAGGCTCGAGAGAAACCGAAGGCTCGGGATAACTCAAGGTTCGGGATAGCTCAGATAAACTGAAGGCTCAGATAGCTCAGATAAACTGAAGGCTCAGATAACCTGAAGGCTCAGACAGAACTGAAGATCCCGAGACTCAGAAGAAACTGAAGAATATAGACGTTAGATTCAGCAGACGTGGACCAATGAGAGGAAGACGATAAGCCTGAAAAAGCTACAGAGTAGTATGGATTTGAATGTGATTCTCTCCAACGGTAACATTCAAATCCACACTATAAATACAAGTTCTTCCTTCATTATCAAGTGTGGAAGTGTGGAGAATGTGGCAAACAATGCTACAGTGCTAAGAAGCCAAATCATCTAGCATTCCCACCATAGAACACAGAGTTAGAAATACACGCATATATTCAAAGAGTGTTCTACCCTAGATCTAAGCAAAAATGCTATATCCTAAGCTTAGAGAGATTTTTCCATCCTTAACATTGAGGCTAAACAAATGTAAGGGAAAATCTCAACCTAGTTGGAAACCAAACAAACCTTTACCCAAATCAGTTTGAGTTAGGTTAAGTTTGTCACCGCAAGATTTCAGACTAGGGATTCTAGTTTCTGATTTCTGGGTTCGGTTGAGTGTGAACTCGGTAAACATCTATAGGAAATCCCTTAAGGGTGATAAATCCCGTTTAAGTGCGAACTCGGTAAACATCTGTTGGGTGTTGGACTAACACATAAAACTATGTCCAGTAGGTTAAGTTGGTTAAGTTGGTTAAGTTGGTGCCCCTGTGTTAAGGGAAGAGTGGATGTAGGGTGGGTTTCGTCCGAACCACTATAAAATCGTGTGCTCTTTACTGCTTTATGTTTATACTTGTCATATGCATTCGATTATAAGCAAACAACACACATCATTCTTAAAAAGCGAAAAATTTAGAATCACCATTCCTATCCCCTGTTTTATATGCATCACACGACATGTTTTGCTTCCGCACGCGCAAATTCGGTTTTAGACTCACTAAATATCGGGACCTTCAATTTCAGTTCAGCATAACGCAACCTTTTAATACACTGTTAATATACTTAAAGTGAATAGAATTGTATAGGAAACTATGTTGATTGAAAACGAAAAGTTATGATTGTCCTTACTTCACAAAAGCACAAGTTGATTCTTGGCACACCAAAATCAGATGAGCCAATTGACGAGTCAAAAATGCGAGACTCGTCAGATCACCTTGCAAGAGATATTGTCGCTGAAAATGGTGGAGGGAAACCCCGTAAGGGATTACGTCCTCAAAATAGATGGCCCATTTGAACAAACTTGAGATTCTGGGTGAAGATTATGATCTGGAGACCCAGATCGATTTGGTACTCCACTCTCTGCCAAAAGTTTTGAGCATTTTGGCCTCGCTAGCTGATTTGTTGCAAGCTTTGGTCACGACAGAGGCGTTGATGGGGCACAAAACTCAAGCTTTGGCGGCAAGTGGTCCGTCTTCATCTTCTAGGCCAAGGGAAGGCAAGAAGAAGAAGAGGACCAAAAGCCATAAGCAATCAAACTCAACTGTTGCCAAGGGCAATGGTAAGATGAGGAATGCCGGTGGTGTCAAGGAAAATCCAAAGGGGAAGTGATTAAACTACGGTGAAAGAGGACAATGGAGGTTTGCCTGTTCCAAACCCCAAAAGGGCTGTAAAGAAAGGTAATTCTCACGCACTAGTTGTTGAAACTTATTTAGCGGCGTATACTTCTCATTTGTGGGTAGTTGATACGGGATCTACTGACCATGTATGTTTCACGTAACGGGGTCCTAATTGATCCGACAACTTAGTGGGAGTGAGATCCTCATCACATGGGCAATGTTACGCAAGTAACGACTATTGTAATGCTACGAAGTTAGCGGGTATTGCAATTCAACGAAAGTAGCATTACTGCAATGCTATATGAAGTAGCAGTTTTTTCAAGTATTACATGAGTAGTGGTTAAAGCAGTGGGAGACGTGCACCTGTCTTTTGAAGACATAATTTTAGTTTTGAGAGATGTTCTCTATGTTCCAGTTTTTCGAAAAAAAAACCTTATTTCAGTTTCAAAACTAATTAATGATGGATATTCTGTTTGTTTTTCTAAGCAAGTTACTATTTACCGTAACGATGTGTTTATCTGTCATGGAATTTTGCGGAACAATCTCTATACTATTAACTGTGCAAACCACTCACAAAATGCATCTAATAACACATCGATTGTTTCATGCAATAAGAGAAAACGTTCAGAAAACGTGAACGAGACACTTCTATGGCATCTAAGACTGAGTCATATTAATCTAAATATGATCCAAAGGTTGGTGAAAGATGGTTCGCTATCGGACTTGCAGTTAGAACCATTTCCAACCTGCGAATCATGTTTGGAGGGTAAGATGACCAAGAGGGCATTTGGAGCCAAGGGGAATAGAGCCACAAAAGTGTTGCAAATCATTCACACTGACGTGTGTGGTCCAATGTTAACCAAAGCTAGAGGCGGTTATTAGTATTTCGTGACTTTCATCGATGATTACTCAAGGTTCGGGTACATTTTCCTGATGAAACACAAATCGGAAACCTTTGATAAATTCAAAGAGTTCAAAGCCGAAGTGGAGAATCATAGGGAAAAGAGTATCAAGTTTCTACGATCTGATCGTGGAGGCGAATACCTCAACGATGAGTTTTTGAACTACCTGTTAGACGAGGGCATTGTTTCTCAGTTGACTGCACCCGGAACCCCTCAACAAAACGGGGTTGCATAACAAAGAAACAGAACACTCTTAGAAATGGTCAGATCCATGATGAGTTATTCAGATCTACCCAAGTCATTTTGGGGTCATGCCTTGGAAACAACGGCTTACGTTCTGAATCTGGTGCCATCCAAATCGGTTCCCAAACCCTTAAAGAGTTGTGGACCGTGCGCAAGCCAAGTCTGAAACATCTCAGGATTTGGGGGTGTCCGGCATACGTGCTAGACAAGGAAGCCGGTAAGTTGGATGTACGTTCAGAACTAAGGTTGTTTATAGGATATCCCGTGGGAACGAAAGGGTGCATGTTCTATGATCCCGAAGATCAAAAGGTGGTAATAAGTACGCACTTTAGATTTTTGGAAGAAGACTTTATGAACAATCAAAAGCCCAAAAGTGAGATTATCTTAAATGAAATAAGAGGGCAAACTCCTATACCAACTGTACAGGTTGATATACCAAGCATCACACAGACACAATCAGAACCTCGTCATAGTGGGAGGGTTGTTCGACAACCTGAGAGATTTATGGGGATAGGAGAATCTTCGAATTTGGTCCCCGGGGATAGTGAATCAGACCCCTGGTCCTACAAGGAGGCGGTCCAAGATAAGGATTCAGAATCCTGGCAAACCGCGATGGAAGGCGAGATGGGCTCAATGGATCATAATCAGGTGTGGGAGCTAGTTGAACCACCCAGTGGGGTAAAACCCATTGGATGTAAGTGGGAGCTAGTTGAACCACCCAGTGGGGTAAAACCCATTGGAACCAATGTTTTGATCATGTAATAAAATCTTATGGGTTTGATCAAAATGATTTCGAGTGTTGTGTTTATAGAAAGTGTGATGGGACTGCCTTGGTATTCCTAGTACTATACGTAGACGATATTCTGCTCATCGGAAATGATGTAAAGGTTTTGTCAGACGTAAGGGTATGCCTGTAAAAATAGTTTGATAAGAAGGACTTAGGGAAAACCGGTCTGTTAGTCCCGGTGCAAACGAGTCTTACACGTGTATGGGGGGGAATACACGTGTTCAGTGTTTTTAAAACTTTTCTTTACTGAGCTCAGCTTGGGTCAGGTTGTCCTGATGATTTGGTCCTGAGAAGCACAAATCGCTCTGAGTCAAAGTCTACCTGAGACAGTGATCCTGAGCTGCTTTCAGATACCTCAGATAATCCCAACTGATCCTGAGTTTTCAGAGATCCTGAGCTGCTTGGATCAAATAACTAACTTAATGAACTCTCAGAAGAGTAAGTTCAGTTTGGTACCTATCTGTTCTAGCTACTCAGATGTGCGGAATGGTTGGCCCTTAGTTTATACTCGTTTTATGCTTTGCTGAAAACCTTCCTTTTTAATGGAACAGTGATTAGGCCGGTGATTGATTCAGATGAAACTTCGGTGGATTGATTCTAAATCGAATGTCGGTGAAAATATGCTTCAGTTAAAGATATGCAGCGAGTTAATCAAAGCAAAATGTAAAGCAATGAACAAAGAAGTTATAGTGGTTCAGAGACTCAAGCTCCTACGTCCACTCTCTCTGATCTCTTCAGAGAAATTCACTAATCACTTCCTAAGGCTTTCTGACTACCTCTGTAGTTTACTAACCTTTCTATTTTGAGATTTCTGACTACCTCTGTAGTTTACTAACTCAAAACACACACAAGCTTTCTGACTATCCAAGATAGTTTACTCACTTCTTCTCTAGAGCTTTCTGACTACCTCCTTGTAGTTTACTAACTCTTTACAACTCCAATCTCACCAACATTCACACTCAAACTACCTTACAAAGGGTTTGGGGTTTCTTGGTTGGTTTCCAACTAGGATGAGATATCCTTTACAATTAAGAACAATGCAAAGGCAAGGATATCTCAACTAAGCTTTGGATATATCTTATCAAGCTAGGCTTAGTGGAATGAGCTCTCTTCGAAATAAAGCACTTGGGAAATTCTTGGGTTTTCGAGTGCTTCAACTTGCAATAATAAGTTTGAGCTCTTGAGTTGCTTATAAATTTCCCGTAACCTTCAATGTAGAGGGTCACAAGTATTTATAGGTAGGCACCAAGGTCACTCTTGAAAAACTATTCGTTGGAAGATATAGCTCCATGAGTTTCCTCTTATGGTGTGTGATGAACGGCTATATTTAGGGTTTGAGACTCCCTAGCACGTTTTAGGTAAACTGCTTTTCATGTAGCTGGTCATCACTTTTTGCAGTCTGGAACATAGTTTTACTGACATGTTTGATGACTGTCATTTGTCGATGTCGATAATGTCTGATCTTTCTTCTTCTTCTTTTTGACTTTTGTCTCTAAAGTTAAAGGTAGATAACCACAACGGTTCTTTTTGGTTACATCTCTGAGTGATATAACCTTAACAACACTTTGTCTTAGTTCCTTTTGTCTGCATGGGAATGTCTTGGGCAATATCTATTCTTCTAAGGCATCGCGTTCTTCTCAGTATTGAATCCTTCAGATAGATATTTTCAGTGCCTCGGAACATTTAGGTTTATACTGAGCATTCAGTACATTATTGAGTCTTGATAATTCGCTGTGCCTTCGATATCCTTGATCTTCGATCTTGATCTGCGCTTCAGGGTCTTCTGAGTCTTCAGTGACTTCTGAGTCTTCACAGATATATCTTGGACCGATATCTTGAGTCTTCATCTTTGAGTCTTGATTCTCCGAGTCTTGATATCGATTTCAGACTCGAGTCTTGATTTCTCGATTTCATCTTGAATCTTGAAACTTCAGTTTCATACTGAAACTTCAGTTTCTTCAGAAACTTACTGAGTCTTCAGAACCTATCCTGATCTATATCTGCTGACTATACATTTTGCAGATAACATCCTGAATACTCTAAAATTGAATCCTGACTCAACTATCAAGATTATCCTGAACATGTCATACTCAGGGGTTTTGGGATCTAACCAAAATCTCTCTTTATTAAATTCATCTCCCAACAATTTCCCCCTTTTTGATGATGCCAAAACCTATCTTGTTACAAAACATTTAACCTATACTCAGGTTTCAGTTTTTTTTATTACAAGATTGGTATATCTCCAACAATTTCCTAAACAGAGAATCTCCCAATAATTAATCTCAGAGACAACATTCAGGCATATCAAAATTAAAGACATGTAAATTAAGATAATGAGATATTATCTTTTGAGCATAAATGATAAGGTTTCATTGATGATTGGTAGACAGTTACAAATTACAATGATCTTATCTAACAAAATCAAAAAGACAAAAAGATAAAGGATTACATGAATCTTCTGAGTCTTCATCTTCGGTCTTCTTTTGCTCTTCTGCTCGGGCTCTTCAGTTCTGATCTTCCACCTCATCAGCAGGCACTTCAAGGTTGAACATTCCATAATATCTTCTTTTCAGCGCATCTCTTTCTTTAATGATATCAGGATTGTTCCCTGTCAGGCCCAACTGAGTGGCGTACTGAGCAATTTCTTGAGAAATGGCTGCTTCATTTACCAAGCCATTTTCAAGTCTAGGAGGAGGGTAAGAGTATGGACCGGGGGCTGTTATCTGCACCTTCCCTTCATCCGCAAGATTGATCCATCCTTGAAGGTATTTTGGATAGAAGGTCAGGAGATAGTCAATGAACGCCTCATTGGAATCTGAGCTTTCTCCCCTCCACTCTCTAAGCACATCATTGTAGAACCAAAAGGTTATATTGATTTCTTCCCATGCATCGTTGAGCTGGATTGGCATCAACATGTCAACATGCGGCCATTTCTTTGCTTGTGCTGTCCCTCTTCTCTTGCTCGCGAACCTTTTGAAACCACTCCTTCTTTTCTGCTCTTCTTCCATCTTCTTTCTGATCACGGGCACACCAGAAACAGAAGTAGCAGTTTTGTTTTCTTGCTCAATTTGGAGTGTTTTCAGAGCACTTCTAGTGTTGAAGACCTTCTTCTGGGGCACTTCCTCAGACTCTTCAATATCCTGAATCAGCTTTCTCTGAACTGGCTCAGAAGCCTTAGCTATTTTTCCCTTAGGTTCCTTTAAGCATACAACTTTTTCTTTTAATTGGCATTTTCAGCTCCAGCTTGGCTTGTTCCAACTCTTCTACCACTCAGTTTCTCTGCAGCAACTTCTTGCATTGTTTCTTCTGAAACCTGAGTGTAGATTGGCTTCTCCACCTTCTTAAACTTCAGCTTCTCAGTGGCCTCTATCTCCTTCATGGCTTGACAACGATTTACTTTTCGAACTTCCTTGATCGCCTTGCCTTTTGAGTTTGATCAATAATTTCGAGAGAAGACAACGGGTCTTTCCCCTTCTTGGATCCATACTACGGTAGAAGCTTTTGGAGAGTCTTTGTGTCCATATGATATTGTTCTTCTTGACACTCCGACCTCCCACCTTGGTGATCTGCTCCTCCTCGAGCCTTCTAAGGTGGTTCTTCGCCAGCGAGAATTCTTCAGACAGATGAGCAAATTGGCTAGAGAACTTCTTTTGAACATGATTGTCATCTTGGCCATGAGCATTGAGCTCATCTCCTCAACAAACATTCTTTACCAAAGCATCTCATTCTTCTCTGCCAATTTAGCTTCTAGAGATTCGGTTTGCTCCTGATGCCTTTGCTTCAGCTCTTCATTAAGCTCAGCTTTGACCCCCTCCATCTTCTCTTCTAACTTTCCTTCCATGGAGGTCAACTTCTCAGTCATAGAGTTAAAGTTGCACCGGTTCGAAGAAGAACTTAAGCTTTCAATCTTCTTAACTCGGTTGGCCAATACCTCCCCGTCCCGAGCAACTTTGGTGGGGATTGGCTCAACCTTCTAACTTCTCCATCACAGGGTGAGATCAATCTCGGGAGCATATCGATCTGGCTTTGTGTCTCCCGAAGCCGGGTATTCAACCCGAGTCTCGGTCGAACACGGGCATCGGACTCGGTCGGAGTGCAGGATACACCCTGAGCTTGGGTGTCCACCTGAGCCTCAGTCTGCATATCAGACATTACAGATTTAAAGATGGGCAATTCAGTAATCCTGGCATAATTGTTAATAGTGCCAAAAGTTACCTGAAGGCTAACTTCAGTCTAAGGATGTTCGACAATGGCCTCTTCAAAGGTTGAGTCTTTCTCCTTCTGAGATTGACTCTCATCATCCCCTTGTTGGTCCCCATCCTGAGATTTGTCTTTGGAGCTCGGGGCACCAACTTCCGCAACCTTCCTCTCAGCAACTTTCTTCTTAACCAACTCATCAAAGTCAGACGTTTTCATTCTGAGCTTGGTTTTCTGAATCGAGAATTCGTGTGAGCAAAATTTGTTTCCTCGTTCCACCAGTCTTCGCCTCTGGATGAAGCTATGTTGAGCATTTCTGGAAGAGTCTGGTTGAGGATGAAGACCGTTGACCTCAATCTGAAGAAGATGTCTTAGAGGTCAGGGAATGAGCTAAGCTCAGGGTAGCGGTCAATAATGAACCGTTCCCCCTTGCTTCACCATTCGGTCTCTTTAGCTTCACCCTTCTTGAGCATCGGACTCTCAGGTACAGTAGAAAAGTCTGCTGAAGGATCAAGTAAAAGATCACTCAGGAGGTCATCAAAGTTCATCGGCTCCGGAGGCTCAGCAAATTCTGAGGGTTGGGTAGGAAGCTCCTCAGTCTGAATTTGACTTGGTTCTGAGGTCTGAGCTGGCTCCTCCTCAGTGGGAATTTCAGTTTGCTCTAAGGTCTGAGTGGGCATATCCTCGGCCAGAATCTGAGCATCTTCTCATGTCCGAGCAAAGCCTTCCTCGAAGGAATCTGAACATTCTCTGAGGTCTGAGGTCCTTGGAATATTTCTTGAGAGAACTTGTCAGAGCTTAATGACGTCTCAAGAACCTCAGAGAAGACTTGCTCCTCAGTTTGATCCTGTTCCTTTGAGATAGCTTTGAGCGATACATGTAAAAGGCGATTTTCTGGCGATTTGGCTCTCGAGGTTGAATCTCCGACCTCACTCTCCTCCTCATCATCAGTGAGAACCACCATTCTCTTGCGCCTTGGAGCCAGGGTCTTTTGCTTCTTCAATTTTTCACCCTGCTCCTTCTTGGCCTCCAACAAAGCCTTCCCCCTGGCTTGTTGGGTTTCTTCAGTAGCAGCAGCAACCGGTGATTCCACCTTCTTCTCTTTCTTCCCTTTGATGGTCCTCTTTACAGCAATGGGCTTGAACATTACTTTGGACTTAGGGAAAGGAGTAGAGTTGGCAAAGATATCCTCCTCCTCTCGACACATTTCCAAAATAAAAGCTATTTTGGTGGCATGGAGGATCTTGCCTTTGATAGAAATTGAGCCATCCTCCTTTTTTATGACCTTGGCTTGCTCACTCACCTCCTTGATCAGATATTTCAGCCAGTTGAAATACTTGGTGGGTGAGTCATCAATCGCCGCCATTAATCGGAGTTTGGGAGTGCTAATCTGCTCAAAACTCCCCGATCGACTCATTATACACTTGCTCACTATATCCATCAACACTCTGTACTTTGGCCTTAAATGCCTTTTATGTAAAGTCGCCTCAAACTTAACAGGATTCTCAGTAATCCTATCAAGATACTCTTGCTCTCGACCTAACATATACAAAGTGGGATCATCTCCCCTATCGCACAACTCAAAAACATCGTTTAGATTTCTAGGGACTATGTACAGCTCCCGAACAAAATCTACATACTTCGATGTATGCTCTAAATACGAAACAGAAATCTTGGACTCAATACAATCATCCTCATCTATTTCCATATTAGAGACGAACTCTATTACCTCACGAGAATATTCAGCCTCTGGTCGGCTCGCGACTAGATTCGTCAGCTTTGCTAGTCGGATCAAATGAAGCGCCTCTTCTTCATGCTTAGCATTTGATGTACTCTCCAGAGAAACCACGTACTCATACCATGGTTTATTGGTTTCAGCCAATTTGTCGAATATGGATAGAGTCATTTTGAAGAATTTGAAGATTAGGGTTTCGAGTGATTAAGATTTTCTGGGCAAAGGGGATTTTATTTGCAGAGTGATTTTGGGAACGAGGATTTATAAAAATGGCTTGAATGGCTTCCAAAAGAATATATAGACCGATTCGTGGGAAGTCGTGTGATTAATTAAAATCAACGGTTAAGATTAATCCACAGACTAATTGGGTATACGAAAGGACTCTCACGAAAAGTAAGCCGTCAATTTAACCTCATTGATGAATAAAAGCAACAGAGCATTTAATGACTGTTGACCTTCCTTGGAATTTCAAAGGTCCCGCCCAAAAACATTGTTCAAGTGTTTTGTATTTATTGTAAATGATTACTGAGTTTCACTTAGGCAATAAATGAGTTGTATGAGTCATTACCTCTTCAGACTAATTTCCCTCTATCAGTCTTACTGAGTATTGACCTTGATAAAATGTCAAGATGATAATCGAATCTAATCGACCTTCAAGAGTTTCCGAGTTTCGAGATTCGCCTCTCAATTTCCTATTTTATCCCGAGTTTCTCAAGAGAATTTCGAGAAAACTTCATGCATCCGAAAACCTTCAATTTTTGGGATTTACTCTATACACTGGATCTAACATCCCTAATTCAATCGATAGTTCTGAAATCTTGATTGACCCAAAGGTTTAGTCAAGATATCGACTCTCTTATCAAGTATGAATTTTCTCCATCCCGATGTCCTTTTTCTCGACATGATCTCCGATGAAGTGATGTCGATATCCACATGCTTGCATACGGTGTGCAATACGGATTTTGTGAAATAGTAATGACACTATTATTATCACAAAATATGGGTACTTCATTGGCTACAACTTTATAATCCCTTAGTTTTTGTCTTAGCCAAAGAATCGACGCGGCTGACTTCCGCAGACCATGTATTCAAATTTTTAGTAAGATCTTGGTTGCTCTTCGAGGTGCATTTCTTTGAAAACCAAGATATCGACTTACTTCCAACAAATTGACAAGTTCCTATAGTGGACTTCTGTCAATTCTCTGACCTCCATAATCGAGATCGAATAACCGGTTAACTCAAGGTTATCATCATTTGGATACCACAATCCTCTATTCATCGTGCCCTTAAGATACTTCAAGATCTTTTTGGCGACCTCCATGTGACTAAATTTTAGGATTAGCTTTGGTATCTTGCACATATCCCAACAAAGAAATGTTATATCAGGCATACTTAACGTGAGATAGAGCAATGATCCAATGATTCCTCTATAATCGAGATGACTTCTCGATTTGCCTTGTAATCGGGATCCATCTTGTAGTTAGTATTCATGGGAATCCTAACTGCATTGCAATTCTGTACACCATATTTTGCAATTAGATCTCTGGTGTACTTTGCCTGGTTGATGAAGATTCCTTCCTTTGATTGTTTCACTTGAAGACCTAGAAAGAAATTCATCTCCCTCATCATAGACATCTCAAATTTTCCTTTCATCAGTGTAGAAAACTTTTCACACAACTGATGATTTGGAGATCCAAAAATGATGTCATCAACATATATCTGAACTAGTAAAATATCTTCCCCATCTTCTATCCTGAACAAGGTTCTATCAACAGTTCCTTTGACAAAACCGTGGTCAGTAAGAAACTGAGAAAGAGTATCATACCATGCTCTTGGTGCTTGCTTAAGACCATACAAGGCTTTTTTCGAGCACAGTAAACTTGGTCATTACATGCAAAACCAGGAGGTTGTTCCACATAAACCTCTTCTTTAAGCACACCATTCAGAAATGCACTTTTCACATCCATTTGATAGACTGTGAACTTCATGTGGGAAGCATGTGCAAGAAACAATCTGATGGCTTCTAGTCTTGCAACAGGTGCAAAGGTTTCATCATAATCCAAGCCTTCTTCTTGGGAATAACCTTGTGCAACTAGCCTTGCCTTGTTTCTTACAATGTTGTTGTTCTCATCTCTTTTATTCTTAAATACCCACTTGGTTCCAATAACATTGTGCCTTTCAGGCCTATCCACCAGCTCCCATACTTCATTCCTTGAGAATTGATTCAGCTCTTCTTGCATAGCAGTAATCCAATGAGAATCTTGTAGAGCTTCTTCAATCTCAGTAGGCTCTTATTGTGATAGGAAGCAGCAGAATAGTGCACTCTCTCCATGAAACCTTCTTGTTTTAACACCTTCAGTTAGATCACCCACAATCTGACTTGTAGGATGACTATCTAACCAACTTCTTCTAGATGTTCCCCCTTCAATAATATCCTCAACATTTGAAATGTTAGGTTCAGTTAGTTCATTAAACTCATGGAACAACAGAAAAGGAGAAAGGGAATCATCTTCCTCAGGGGAAATTCTATTCAGAACATTGTCAGAGACATTTGTTCCCCTTTGGTTGATAGATTCAGAATTTGCCTCATTTGTGACCACATCTTCATTGGCATCACATACCGAAGTCCGGCGGGTGTCTGCTTGGATTGGTCACCTTTGGTGTGTTGGCTTTCCTGAGTCTCACCATCCTGAATTCCATCCTAAATTTCCTTGTCTGAGTCTGAGTCACTCCATTCATAGAAGGTGATTGACTTCTTCTTTTCAGGTTCAGTGGATGATTTGTCATTCTTTTTCAGGCTTAATCTGGTGATTCTCTTGGTCGGTTCTTCGCATCATGTTCCGATTTCTTCCGAACACAAGTAGATTCATCAAAAACAACATGAGGTGTTTCCTCCACAATAAGAGTCCCATTGTAAACTCGAAAGCTTTACTAACCCGTAATATCCTAAGAATATTCCTTCATCGGTTTTGCTATCAAATGTTTTCAATCGATCTTTACCATTATTGTGTATGAAACACTTGCAACCAAACACACGAAAAGAAAAGAAACAAGAGGCTTCCTTTCATTCCAAAGCTCGTATGGTGTTTTGCCTTGACTCTTGGTCAAGATGGATCTGTTTTTGAGAATAGCATGCGAAGATTGATGCCTTCACCCAAAATCTTTTAGGAATCTCAACTTGACTATCATGGTCCTCTGACTTCTTTTAAAGTCTTGTTCCTTCTCTCAAAGAACACCATTTTGTTGAGGGTCCTTAAATGGTGATGTTTCATGAGTAATTCCATTTCTTCGCACAATAATCGATATAATATGGTTTATAAATTAGGTTCCTTTGTCGGGATCGATTTTGACCACACTCGGGTTCTTTTCAATCTTGAGCCTTTTGATAATTCAGTGACTTTATTCGAGTCTCTTCTTACTGAGTAAGAATATGACCCAAGTATATCTTGAGTAGTCATCAACTACTACGAGTGTATATTTCCTGCCATTGGTGCTCTTTGGTGTTCTTTGGACCAAAAAGATCCATATGCAACAACTGAAGTATTCTCTCAGTAGAAACATCTACTTTGCTTTTAAAAGATGCTTTAACTTGTTTTCCTTTTTGGCACGCATCACAAACATGTTCCTTACTGAACACTTCATTTGGAAACCCTCTCACAAGAGCTAATCTTGAAAGTTTATCCAGGGTTTTGAAATTCAGGTGATTCATCCTTTTATGCCATAACCAATTTGGTATCGTGGAACTTTTAGCAACCAAACATGTATCTTTAGGAGTTGAACTCCAATCAGCAAGATACACATTTCCTTTTCTTGTACCAGTTAGTAATATTTTCTGTGAGATATCATCTTTCACATAACATAAGTTCTTAGAGAACTCAACATTAAAACCCTTATCACAGAATTGGCTTATTGAAAGCAAATTATGCTTCAATCCAGATACATATGAAACACCATGGATATGAACTGAGTCGATTTCCAAAGTTCCATATTTCCTTGGAGTTATCTCCAAATGTGATATGAGGGCCTCTTTGTTCAACATAGTCCTTTGAGTATCTTCTTGAATCTGTCATATGTCTTGAGCATCCACCGTCAAGATACCATACTGCAGGGAAATTTCATCTCCACTCATCGAGTCTTTATGTGATCTTCAATCACTCAAATGCCCTTGTTTTTCTCTGAAAAAATAGATCAATTCTTAGGTACCCAATTTGTGTAGGGTCCTACAAGGTTAGTTTGTACCTTTCGAATCCAAATCTGCCGACAACTCTAATCACTTTAGAGTACGATCTGTCTTCCATAAACATCTACATACACATTTACTACTCACGGGTGCCTTAAGAATTGTCCTGTGTATAGTCTAGCCTTGGCATGAACATGAGCCTTAGAATTTTTCTTTGGTGCAGTGCCTTTTGTTCATTTGCTTTGGCTTCGTGCGTACCGGTCCGAATCTTTCTTGACTTCGGGTTCAGTAACCTTTACCCTTAGGCAAGTGGGGTTGGGTTTGTCTTTGAAAATTGGGTCTTCAAGATATCGAGGATTTGGTCTCTTGAGTTGAGAATGTCTCTGTTTGAGTGTTTCTCTTCCGAAGATTCCTCTCGATGGTTCAATGTAGATCCTTTCGGGTTTGCATTCTTAGCTTTGAGGCTTCAAGTACTTGCACTGAAATTTTTCCCTATCGAGTGCTCGGGTTTTCCGGCCTTCACCGAGGTTTGGGCTTTCTTACGATCATTCAGATTTCTTTCGAACCATAGGTCCTTTTCCCTTGTCTAAAACCTTGGGCATTTCTTGATTCGAAGTGTAGGTGCCCTTTGGTTTAACAAAGATTGTCTTCTTGCTACTTGATGCAAAGATCGAGATGACCTTGTGAGGTTCCCTGGAATGTATCACAATCAGTTTTTTTATAGTGGCAGTCTCGATAACTTTGAATTTCATCTATTACTTTAGATGCGAAGATTCAATAGAGTTTAGCTTCTTCTGCGACTATCCTCGATTCGTAGAGTTTCATGCTTCTCGGAGAGGTCATTGAACTTGGTTCTGATCAGCTGAATCTCTTCAGTGGATTTCTCTAGCTTTTCATTCGGGGTCACTATCAACTTCTCTTTCTCTGAGAGTTGTACTTTCAGAACATCTAGTTCATCAGAAGTGATTTCAGTATTGCTAGAGTCTTTCCACTTAAGATTTTCAGCCTTCAATTCCTTATTCTGCTCTTGAGCAGTTCTTGTAAAACAGCATAGTCCTTCATCAGACTCTCAAAAGAATCCATCAGGTCAAATTGACTGTTTACAGTTGAACTTGATAACTCTTGTGCTAGTGTAGGAGCAACAACAGAGAAAGAAGAGTTTACCTCCTCAACAACCATTAGACAGAGATCATCACTTTCACTGTTTGAGAATATTTCATCTGAAGAACTAGATCCTTCCTCAGAATGTTCTTCTTCTGCAACCATGGCTTTCTTGCTAGAGAACTTCTTGCTCTTTTAGCTTGTCTTTCTCTTCTCTCCTTAGCACTTAGGTCAGGACAATCATACTGGAAGTGACCTTTCTTTTGGCAATTGTAGCATCTGTTGGCATCATCATCCTGATCACTTTCTTCTTTGGACTTGGAGTCATTCCTTTTGGATGAAGATCCTTCAGCTTTCAGGTCCTTCTTCTTCTCAGTTGATTTGTCCTCAGCTTTCTTCTGGTACCTGTGATTCCTGTAATAGTTTTTGTATTTTCCATATTGACTATTAAGTCTTTCAAACCTCCTTGCCATCAGTGCTAGCTTATCCTCAAGCTCATCCTGATTCTTAGCAAGGGAGTTCTCAGACTCTCTAGTATTACAGGTTTTATCCTTGGCTTTGAAAGGCACATTTTTGCTAGATGATGAATCATCTTTGCTGTCAGCTTTCTTAGATTTCTTATCAATTACGAACTCATAAGCTTTCAGCTCAGAGAAGACTTGTTGATATGGCATTGAATCAATATTTTTGGTGTTTTCAAGCACCACTGCATGAATATCCCATTTCTTAGAAAGACCTCTAAGAATTTTCAGTGCCACTTCTCTCTGTGGATATCTCTTTCCAAGTGCATTCAGATCATTCATAATGCTAGTGAATCTGACTTCCAATTTGTCTATAGATTCACCTTCTTCCATTTCAAAACTATCAAACTTTCCAATGGCAACTGAAAGTTTGTTTTCCTTGATATGATCTGTGCCTTGACACATTACTGCTAGTGTATCCCAAATTTCTTTTGCAGTATTACAGTGAGAAATCATTCCCATCACACCATTATCAATTGTACTGTATAGTGTGTCTTTAGCAATATATTCTAGATTGACTAACTTCCTCTCCTCAGGAGTCAGTTGGTCATCAGGCTTAGGAAATTCTATTCGGGGATCATTTCTCTCATTTTCTGTTCCTCTGGGATTCACCACAGTAAATTTGAATAGCCCTTCAGAGACCACTCTCCACATACGTTCATGTTTAGAATACTGGTGAGCTGCATTCTCGATCTCCATAAATCATAGTTCTCATCGAGAACATGGGAAGTTTCTTAGAAGACATTTTGTCTGAGTCTTTTAAGAATTCAACAATTAAGACCTGTTCAGATAGACCACAAGTATATTAGCAAATAAGACTTTGGTCAACAAATCAGGTGGTCAAGTTGAACCACTGCTCTGATACCACTTGTTGTTCGGTGCAAGCGAAGTCTACACGTGTATGGGGGAATACGCGTGTCAAGGTGTTTTAAAACTTTTTTTCTCGAGGTCGACTTGGGTCGGGGTTGTCACGATGATTTGGTCTGTGAAGCACAAATCGCCTCACGAGTCAAAGTCTACCCGAGGGCGGTGATCCCGAAATGCTTTCGGATACCTCGGATAATCGGTGATCCCGAAGTTTCCAGAGATCCGAAACGCTTGGATCGGATAACTAACTTCTTGAACTCTCGGAAGAGTAAGTTCAGTTTGGTAACTATCTGTTCTAGCTACTCGGATGTCGTAATGGTTGGCCCTTAGTTTATACTCGTTTTTATGCTTTCTTTGAAAACCTTCATTTTTAATGGAACATTGATTAATTTGTGATTTGATTCGGATGCAACTTCGATTGGATTGATTCCAACTAAATGTCGGTGAAAATATGCTTTTCGGTTTAAAGATATGCAAATGATTAATCAAAGTAAAAGCGAAAGCAAAGAACACAACAAGTTATAGTGGTTCGGAGACTCAAGCTCCTCGCCCCTCTCTCTCGATCTCTTGAGGAGAAATTCACTAATCACTTCATAAGGTTTTCTGACTATCTCTGTAGTTTACTAACCTTTCTATTTTGAGCTTTCTGACTACCTCTGTAGTTTACTAACTCAAAACACACACAAGCTTTCTGACTATCCAAGATAGTTTACTCACTTCTTCTCTAGAGCTTTCTGACTACCTCCTTGTAGTTTACTAACTCTTTACAACTCCAATCTCACCAACAATCACACTCAAACTACCTTACAAAGGGTTTGGGGTTTCTTGGTTGGTTTCCAACTAGGATGAGATATCCTTTACAATTAAGAACAATGCAAAGGCTAGGATATGTCGACTAAGCTTTGGATATATCTTATCAAGCTAGGCTTAGTGGAATGAGCTCTCTTCGAAATAAAGCACTTGGAAAATTCTTGGGTTTTCGAGTTTGAGCTCTTGAGTTGCTTATAAATTTCCCGTAACCTTCAATGTAGAGGGTCACAAGTATTTATAGGCAGGCACCAAGGTCACTCTTGAAAAACTATCCGTTAGAAGAGATAGCTCCATGAGTTTCCTCTTATGGTGTGTGATGAACGACTATATTTAGGGTTTGAGACTCCCTAGCACGATTTAGGTGCTTGCTTTTCATGTATTTGGTCATCACTTTTTGCGATCGGAACATAGTACTCTTGACATGTTTTGATGACTGTCATTGTCGATGTCGATAATGTACATTGTTGTCTTCTTCTTTTTGACTTTTGTCTCCAAAGTTAAAGGTAGACAACCCTGGCGGCTCTTTTTGGTTACATCTCTGAGTGATATAACCTTAACAACACTTTGTCTTAGTTCCTTTTGTCTGCATGGGAATGTCTTGGGCAATATCTATTCTTCTATGAAATCGCGTTCTTCTCAGTATTGAATCCTTCAGATAGATATTTTTGATTGCCTCCGGAACATTGAGGGTTTATCTTGAGCATTGATGACATTCTTGAAGTCTTGATAATTTTGTGCCTTGATATCCTTGATCTTCGATCTTGATCTTACATCTTCTGCGTCTTTAGGGTCTTCGAATCTTGATGACTTCGAGTCTTGATGACCACGAGTCTTCACAGATATCTTGGACCGATATCTTGAGTCTCTTTGAGTCTTCGATTTCTCGCGAGTCTTGATATCGGGCCACACTTGAGTCTTGATTTCTCGATTTCATCTTGAATCTTGAAACTTGATTTCATCTTGAAACAGATTTCTTGAAACTTCTTGAGTCTTGAGAACTATCGATCTATATCTGCGACTATACATTTTGCAGATAACATCCCGAATACTCTAAAACTGAATCCTGACTCAACTATCAAGATTCTCCTGAACATGTCATACTCAGGGGTTTTGGGATCTAATCAAAATCTCTCTTTATTAAATTCATCTCCCAACACGGTCATATTTTTGGGATCAAGATCACTCGAGATCGAAAGAAGAGAATGATCGGCTTATCGCAAGCTTCATACATAGATACCGTTTTGAAGCTTTTCAACATGCAAGATTCCAAGAAGGGTTTTGTACCATTCAGGCATGGAATCCATCTATCGAAAGACATGCGCCCTAAGACACAAAGGGAGATAGATGGCATGAGAGGCATTCCTTATGCGTCGGCAGTAGGAAGCCTCATATATGCAATGTTGTGTACGAGATCAAATATCTGCTACGCCGTAGGCATGGTAGCCATATATCAAAGTAATCCTGGAAATCAACATTGGACTGCTGTTAAGAACATTCTGAAGTATCTGAAAAGAACTCGAGATAGAATGCTGGTTTATCAGTCAGACAATTTATTTCTAGTGGGATACACGGACTCGGATTTTCAATCAGACCTAGATTCCAGAAAATCTACCTCGGCTAGTGTGTTTTGTCTGGGGGGAGGAGCTGTAACATGGAGAAGCGTTAAACAGAAATGCATCGCCGATTCTACCATGGAAGCCGAATATGTAGCTGCTTGGTGGGCCTGGAACCTTTATCATACCAAATCTTGCAAGTGGAATTAATTTTCCGGTATGGATAATAAAGCTGGACTGTCCTTACTCCAAGGATAAAGATATTAATTAATATAAAGCTTTTCAGTGGCTTAATTAATTAATGGACTAAATAATCTTAAACACGGGAAATAATAACCGGGATCCATATTACCGTAATATGGGTTAAGATGGATAGTGCAATATTAATTATTTAGTGGTATTAATTAATATTAATGGGCTGAATTATATTGTGGCTCAATATTGGAATTCAGAAGTCCATTGGAAGGTCCATTTTAATTCTCCTAAAGGCCCCTCAAGTAGCCCAATTATAGTCCAATAAATAAAAGGTGCTTAAAATAAAATAAATTATTGTTGCCTATATTTCCTTGTTTTTTTTCGAAAATATTAAAGAAAAGAGGGAGAAGAATTTTCTTGAAAATATTTTATGAAAAGGAGATAATGTATTCTTGGAATACAAGATTATCCTATAAATTTAAGAAAACTCCCACTTGGCTTCTTTAATAGGGAATTTCGAAAAATTATAGGCCAATAATAGGAAGAAGGATTTTCTTGATTTTCTTGGAAAGATTTTTATGGAAAAAGATATGTGTTCTAGGAATACAAGAATATCTCATAAATTCAAGAAATATCCAATCTTGAAAGATCCCCTATTATTTTTTAAAATATTAGGCTAAATAAGGGTGTGTGATTTTTGTGGAAAAATACACATGAAAAGGAGAATATATGGGATATATTCAAGATTTCTTAGAGATCAAGAAAAGATCTTTTCCAAACCCTTTTTGGCTTATTCCCCCCCCTCCCCTATGTATAAATAATTGGATGAATTCTTTTCATTCCCCTAGTATTCCATACGTTGGAAATATTAGAAATCCACAAAGGTGGTGCAACAATATTTTTATTTTCCTTGTTTTATAAATCGTTCATCGGAGAACCTTCCACCGAGGTTATTGGACGAGGACTTGGGAATACATGAGAAGGACTTTTGGTGGGTATCCAGATATTTGATCCTGTATGTCTCAGATCGTCTCTCCAACGGGTACGTTTACGTAAACTCCTAGAAATTCCGCATGCTAGGATCTTTTACGTGAAATTTTATTTGCATGTTGTTATTGACTTAATTATTATTTGAATTCACTTAGGTAAATTCATGCTAGTAATAATTGTTAATTTAAATTTGTGTTTATGAGGTCATCCCCATAGATCCTGACATATGTTATCCCAACAGAAGGAAGAAAGAGGATATTTCTATTTTTTTCCTCTCTTTCTTTCTCTTACTCTCTCTTTCTCTCTAACTTTGGAAATGATGAGAGTGGGAAATTGAGGAGTGTGGAGATGTATGTTAGATGTTACTTGGAGAAAATTAAGGAAAATGATACAAGATTAGGTAAAGTTACCATGCTTTCTTGCCAAGATCATGGAAGTTGATTTTTTGTGTGGAGATTTAGTTGATATTTCGTGGATTTTAGGGCTGCCAAGTGGTGGCCCCTACAAGTAGGCGGTATGCGGATCTCGTCGTGAAAATTTTGGTATTTTATGTTTATGTTTTGGCTTCCAAAAATTAATAATCGTGCGAAGGAAAATTTGGGCTAAAAGAGGACTTCTTTTAAAAACTTTACTTCTTTAAATTAATTATTACTTTTATGATTTTACTTATAAATTGAACCTTAAGTGTGATCATTTGATAGCACTAATAATTGTTTTCGGCTCAAAGTGCTCATCTATCACCTTCAAAAATAAAAGTCTTCGCACAAATATATTTTGTTAAACGATTTAACTTAAATACTCTTGGATTATGAATTTAAGACTTAATATTTGGTTTTGGGTTATTACACATCCTCTTTGAAACATTCCTTACATCATCACACATTCTGCTGGTAAACCTTCTGTTACCTTTTGTCATGATTATATTGTTGATCAAATTGATTCTATACATAATTAGATAGATGAGATGGTAAGGCAACATAATTTTTGGAGAAGTTTACTTTCTACTCCAACAGGGGGAGGATCTCCTAATGTTAACAAACCTAATGAAGTTGTTTCAAGTGGACATTGGTGGAGAGAATCAAGAAGCAGGTGTGAAGGATGAAATAGGTTATAAACAAGCTACAGGTGGTCAAGATGATGCAGATGAGGATGATACTATTAAAGATGATGCTAATGATGATACTGGAAGGAAGACTCCAAACCCGAAAGAAGTGTCTCCTAAGTCTGCTGCCATGCTGGATATGTGTATGGAGCAGAGTGGAGATAAAGATTATATAAAGAGGGGGTTTCTAAAGTGAGGGAGAGTTTGTGCAGATTTTGAAGCTACAACCAAACACTTTTGGCCCAATCCCCACTTCACTTTATTCACGTTATTTTCTCTACTTGTAATCTCTGTTTATTACTATTTTTCTATTGCTTTTGGACAAATAGATGGATAAGTGTTAATTTGTGTCATTTAGTTTGTTGGTTGTTGAATTATGTTTGGGCTTAAGCACCTCGTTTTATGCTTAGTGAATTCTGTTGATGGTTGAACATGATTAAGTAATGGTTGTTCTTTGGATGACTGTTACTTGTTTCTTTCCTGAACAAAATACTGGTGGTTGCTTTTAACATCAGTTGTGTTTTGTAGAAAGGCCAAATAGGGGGATGTTGGTCCCAAGTGAACGAGTCTAACACGTGTATGGGGGGAGGGAATACACGTGTATCAGTTTTTTTAAAAACTTTTCCAAAACCTTTCTGTAATCAGTGAGCCAGGCTACTAAGACAACAACACTGAATGGACAACTGCCTTGAATACAAGTCTATTGAGGTAAGATCCCTGAGCAGTTTCCAGTACTTCAAATGATGTAAGTACAAGTGACCTGAATAACTTTGCACAAATAACTATCTTACTGAATGATTTACAAGATATTTAGTTTGGTAGCTATCTACACTAGATATATAGGGTGCAGAAGATGTAGGCCCTATTTGTTTATACTCATTTTCACCTTTCAAAAAACCTTTTTCCTTAGTTCATAAACTATGTTTAAGGCTATGATTCAGTTATGCAGATTTCAGTGGTTTTGTACCTTCCTGAAATATTAAAACCTTTGTATGCTTTTGTGAAAACGATGCAGTATGGTTAGCAATAAATGTGCAACCCATAAAGCAAACAACACAACAATTTATATTGGTTCAGAGACTCAATCTCCTACATCCACTCTCTCTGATTCGGCAGGGGAATTCCTTAAATTATAGAATTCCTTGTTTTATACTACCAAGGTGTATTGAACACAATCAACCTATCTCTTAGGTGATCTATTCCATAGGAACTACAACCTGAGTCCTAGTACTCATAATCTACAACAAAAAACTTTCAGACCAACAACTTTCAACTTACTTGATTTCAACCTCTCAAACTCAACCTATAAACAACTTCTCTCAAATGTATATAGGTTTGGTTTGTGTTTTCTTTCCAACTAGGGTTTGAGATATCGTTTACAATAAGATGAGTAAGTGGCTAGGATATCTCAGTCTAAGCTTTGGATAGTATGCAATGTACTTAGCTTAGTGAATACAAAAGAACTCTCTTCAAAGAAGAAACACTTGGGAAATCTTGTGAGTTCGAGTGTTTCAGAAGTAAAATTTGAATAAGCTTGAGCTCTAAGATTGCTTGATTTCCCGTAACCTTGTTTGGGTCCAAGATCTTCTGTATTTATAGGCATTTCAAATAACTATCCGTTGCTGAGATAACTTCTTCATGATATACTTGTATAATCTCATGATATACATATATATTGTTGGGATATTTTAGTTTTGATGAATTATGCCAAAACATTATCAACTTGTGTTATTGAAGCTAATTTACAGATAACAAGTTGAGGGGGAACGAGAAAACAAATTGAGGGGGAACTCACGAAATCAGACGTAGATGATCGAGATTAGACGAGGCTGCAGACGAGACTGATCGAGATCAGATGAGTTAGACGAGTTCCGAGTTAACTGATGAGCTGTGCAAAATCAGAAGAGAAGAAAAGCCAAATGACCAGAACAGACCTGATCAGATGATCAGAAGAACCGTCGAGCTGATATGGTGATCAGAAGAGCAGACAAGCTGATCAGAAAGAAACTGACCAGAAGATCAGAAGAGAAGGTTGCAGATCAGGAGAGGAGCAGATGAGACTGATCGAGATCAGACGTGATCGAGATCAGATATGAAGATGAGCAGATGATCAAGATCAGACGTGATTGAGACCAGATGTGCTAAACTGATATGCTAAACCTAATGTACTGACCTGATGCTATCCTGAGATGTTGATCTGAAGATGTGTTGATCTGATCAGTCGAGCTGATCAGATCAGGCAAAGAAGAAATCAGATAGCCTGAGTCAAAGTAACCTGAAGGTCAGGATGTCTGAAAATGTATTACACGCTCGCTTTTTAGTGTTATTTTTTTTCATTTTTTTTGTTGGAAAATGAAAAAATTACCCTCCATTAACTATGTTAAAGGTGGTCTTGATGTCAAACCTTCATATTTTTACAATTAAATAATTATATAAAAATTTTAAATTGTAAAATATGAAGGTTTGACGTTAAACCCCTTTTAATATAGTCAATAGAGGGTAATTATGTCATTTTCCAACAAAAAATGTGGGAAAAAACACTAAAAAGTGAGTGTGTAATACACTTTCCATTATATCAACAAAAATGGGGGTTTCACACCACATTTATAAAACCACAAGGGAGTTTCCCACAATTTTTAAAGCACTGGGGAATTTGATGCCGATTTTTCAAACCACAGGGGGTTTGACACAATTTAGCCTTTTCAAAAGTACATACAATGGAGTCTTTATGTGTTGGCTAATGATATTGAAATTGGTTTTGAAAATTAGGTGACATATATATACTCAGAATGATATTATATGTGTACATATTCTTGATCTTTTATCTTTTCTATAGCTTTTTATAATAAATGAAAATTAATACATACACATTGTATATGTAAACTGTATACACTATATGGAAATAATATGTAGAGGCACACTTGCGTGAGATGATCTCATGGCGAGACGGAATATAATTTGGGAATTGGCACTTTAACACTTTTAGAGGGATGAGTGTGATTTGTGTTAAGTTGCACCCTGTCTCATTTATGAGAATGTCTCTGAAATGCCCCAAATTTAAAAAGAGCACGTAAATAAGGAGAGACGTCCCCAGGTTGAAAATGATAATGTATTACAGGAAATTATAGTTGATTAGAAGTTATTATTACAAAGTAAACTATTTAAAATTAAAACGCAAGACTCGTATCTTAAAAATATTACTACATTCGTCATAAATTACTTGCGTCCACCTCCTCGCCATGCCCTGCCCGAACTCCTTCACCCTGTAAAATAAAGCTGTGGGTGAATGAGTGTTTGAGATACACCCAGTGAGGGAAACATCAATGATTGCATTGTTAAATGGCGTATGTAATCAATATATAATATTCAAATGAAGCTCATGAAAACATGCAACATCAGGGAGAGATACTGGCACTCATTGGTCACTCAGCGGCCCATGTCAACCTCGACCCAATGTACGGGCCATTACCCGGCTTGCATACAGTACAAGCCATTACCCGACTTGCACATTGTACGGGCCATTACCCGACTTGCACATTGTACGGGCCATTACCCGACTTACATATTGTACGGGCCATTACCTGGCTTGCATATGGTACGGGTCATTACCCGACTTGCATATAGTACGGACCATTACCTGACTTGCATATAGTGCGAGCCATTGCCCGTCTTAACGTATATCACTCACATAGACCATTTTAACATAATAATCATAACATGGAATATTTAACTCAATGAAGAGTGGAGTTTGCCCTCACCTTAAAAGCAGGAGCTGCAATAGATGATGCGATGCAATACCCCTTATTACCTTCCATCTTTAACATCACTACACCTTTTGATCCCAAGTTCCTTTAATTGTATCCTACCATGTCACAAATACTCTTAATAACTTCAAAATAATACTAAGTAACTTTAAAATCTAAATTAGAGGTCTCCTAATCAACTAGTGGTGTATTGAACTAATAATCATAATTAGTATCTTATGTAATCATAATTTCAATAACATTATTAGTCATAATTTTATAGACATTAGTTAAACCTTTTATACTACTAATAATACTACACAATTTGCCTCCTACATATATATTCATATAGTAGGCGCCTATTACCATAATTACAATTAGTACCAGCACCACCACTCAACACAATCAACACAAGACACAGGAGAAAGTCTAGTATGAAAATTTGCATACATGAAAAAACTCAATTGAAATCAAATTTTCTTATTTGACTTGGTCAAAAAAAAAAATCGCGACCACTGGGATTCAAACACTGGGCGCAAGAGCATGAACCTGTACGGCTTGCCATTATGCTACAACCAAGATAACGGTTGTTTTTTAGTGAATGTTGGGATATTTTAGTTTTGATGAATTATGCCAAAACATTATCAACTTGTGTTTTTGAAGCTAATCTACAGATAACAAGTTGAGGGGGAACGAGAGAACAAATTGAGGGGGAACTCACAAAATCAGACGTAGATGATCAAGATCGACGACGAAATTGCGATGCGAGATTGATCGAGATCGATGAGTAAGATGAGTTCGGAGTTAATCGATGATGAGTGAGAAAAAATCGGAAGAAAAAAAAAAGCTAAGCGGTGATTAGAAGAATCGAAGGTCAAATGATCGATGACTGGAATGCACCGATCGTAGGATCCGCATCGATGACCGATGACCGCATCGTAAGAGGAGGTTGCTTAGCCAAGAGGAGCAGATGAGATCGACGAGATCGACGTGATCAAGATCGATATTTTAACCCGATATGCTAACCTAATATGCTAACTCGATGTAATTAACTGATGTAGATAAACCGATATGCCGACTGATGTTATATCGACCGATCATGTGAGCCGATCGATCAAAGCAGAAGAAATCGACATCGTGAAAAAACCGTAAATCAAGATACCAGATCAAAGAGAAGTCATCGAAGAGAAGTCATCCAAGTCATGTTCATCGAGAATCGTAACGCCATCGGGGATGATCGCTTAGCCTGAAAAGCTAAATTTTGGGTGTTGGACCAAGGTCGATGTTTGAAGTCGAAGAACTTGAGCCTGGCCACTGAGTGTCAAGATGCTCGACGTAGATGATAAGGCCCGGCCAAGAGAAGTCCGGCCAATCAAGAATCGAGTCCAAGGAAGCTCGAGTTTGAAGAAGCCGAGGATCGATAAACTGGAGACTCAGAAGATCCTGAAGAATATAGTCGTTAGATTCAGCTGACGAGGACCAATGAGAGGAAGACAACAAGCCTGAAAAAGCTGCAGAAGCTACAGAATAGTATGGATTTGAATGTGACTCCTACCAACGGTAACATTCAAATCCACACTATAAATACAAGTTCTTCCTTCATTCTAAAGTGGTGGAAGTGTGTGAAATGCGTGAAAACACCATTGAAGCTACAGAGCCAAATCATCTAGCATTTCCACCATAGAACACAGAGAAAGAAATACACGCATATATTCAAGAAGTGTTCTACCCTAGATCTAAGCATAAATGTCATATCCTAAGCTTAGAGAGATTTTCCCAACCTTAGCATTGAGGCTAAACAAATGTAAGGGAAAATCTCACCCTAGTTGGAAACCAAACAATCTTATACCCAAACCCAAGAGTTGGTTATGTTTGTAGGTGAGTGTGAACTCGGTAAACATCTAGCAATCCCGCAAGAGAGGGTAGGCGATCCCGTTAGGGTGATAAGTCCCGTTTGAGTGTGAACTCGGTAAACATCTGTTGGGTGTTGGACTGACACGTTAAACTAAGTCCAGTTGGTTAAGTAGGTGCCCCTAATGATAGGGAAGAGTGGATGTAGGAGTTGGACTCCGAACCACTATAAAATCGTGTGTTCTTTACTGCTTTATGTTCTTACTTGCCATATGCATTCAGTTATAAGCAAAACAACACACATGAGCTTTAAAACGCAAAAATTTATAATCACTCTGCCCTCACCCCTGTTTTATATGCATCACACGAAATGTTTGCTTCCGCACGCGCAAAATGGGTTTTTCCTCCGGGACCTCACAGTGAAGATATGTAAATTTCGGCCAATATAAGTATTGGGCTGATATGCGCTACCTGGACTGCTGCTTGGTGGATTATTTTCTTAAAAAATAATGCTGCTATTGAACTTCAAACCCAAGTCAATGAATATAAAATGTAGGAATTTAACCATTATACTATAACTATATTGAGGCTTTATATATAATATATCGTGTTTATTAATTTCAATTAAATATGTATATTTGATTATTTATTGATAAATAAAAAATAGAGCTAACTCTTGTTATCTAGTGGATTCAAATATATGATTTTTTTTTTATTATTATTCCTTTGTTACATGCTAAATTATTTTTTTATTGTAATTTTGCTATGTTTTGGATCTAATACTGTCATAAGATAGCCTTCATAACTTACCTTAATTTTCCTTATGCTTAGATTGTAATATCGATATATTTTCTGTTGTAATACTGTTATGTTTTTACACGTAATACTGTAATATTTTGTTTGTAATATTATTTTCTTTTTAATTTAATAATCTTCAGAAATATTTTTTAATGTTTTCAATGTAATACTATTATATTTTGCTTGTAACACTGTTTCAGTTTTGCATTTAATACCTTTTATAAATAACTTTTTTCTTATATTAAGTGTGTATTACTGTTATATATGTTCATGTAATACTTTCTATGTTTTGCCTATAATACTGTTAATGTTTTGCATGTAATATTATTTTTATTTAAATTTAAAACCCTTCAAAACATATCTTTATCTACATTTCGAATTTATGAAACAAGAAATGCTTCCAAAATTACTAGAAGGGAATTGGTATTCATTGTTCGAGGCATTGAGAAACTCTCAAAACTGCTTTTAAAGATGAAAAAGCTGCACACTCGTATTTATGTGTTAATTATTTGGTATTTTGTAAAAATATTAATAAGAAAAATATATATTTGAGCAAACTATTTGATAATAATTACTTTATATTTTGCTGAGTGTGTGTATAGATTTTGTAGTGAGATAAATATTCAAAATGTGTACATCAACTTTTTCAATTAGTGTGTCATGACACTAATTATATGTTGGGAAATTTGTAATTAGTTTTGATGGAAGTTCCAAAACAGATTGTAATAGGACCAGTCAGACCTGTTAGCTGACTGATGACTTAGAATCGGGATAGGATGACCAGCTGAGTTGTATAGACAACTGATGTATAAGATAGGTCACATATTGAGGAGGAACTCAATATGTATAGATCAAAAAGTCAGACAAGATCAGAAAGTCAAACAAGATCAGAGGATCAGAAAGTCAGACAAGATCAGAAGATCAGACAAGTCAGAAGATCAGAAGATCAGACAGTCAGATGATCAGATGAAGACATGAAGCCGAAGAACCAGAAGATCTGAAGATCAGATGACTACCAGAAGAACAAGACCAGAAGACCAGAAGACATACATCAGTCGGAGTCTGCTAGTTGAGTTAAGACAACTTGCATCAGAAGACTCTATCAGGTAGACTGATCAGTTTTATCTGATCAGGTCAGCTCACACCTGGTGACAACTAATGGTGCACCAGATCATACGATGTCAATCAGACAAGAAGAATGTCAACCTTAGTTGGTAGAGCAAACACTGAATAAACGTACTTGTTAACCAATGAGAACGAGACACGTACGTACGGAGCTGACAATGCGGGATTCGGCGCTGCATAGTCAAACGGCTAGAAAGGACAAGCATACATGCTTTTGGCCATGCCGTCCCTGAAGCACGTCACATCAAGCCTGCAAACTACCAAAAATAGCATGAAATTTAAATTGCTCTCCAACGACTATTTGATTTCATGGTCTATAAATATGGGATCAACCTTCATAGTGAAGACACGAAAATTATCATCAAGCTCAAGCACAAGTAAATTTCCGCACAAAGAACACTCTATTGATGCTTATTTTCTTAAGTGTTCATCCCATAGTTCTTAGCATAGAAATCTTATCCACTAGCCTTAGGCTACACAAATACTAGGATAGATTTTCAGTTGGAACAACAACAAATCTTATACCCAAACTCAAAAGTTAGGTCAAGTTTGTTTTGTAAGATTTCAGACTAGTGTTTCTAGTTTCTGATTTCTGGGATCGGTTGAGTGAGAACTCCTTAAACATCTATTGGTTGTACTGTGTTGGACTAACACATTAAACTAAGTCCAAGTTGGTTAAGTTGGTGCCCCTGCTGATAGGGAAGAGTGGACGTAGGACTGGTTGTCCGAACCACTATAAAAATTTTGTGTGTTTATCTGATTTATTTGTTTTACACTATAACACACTACCTGATTTGATATTGCATACATATTCTGAGTCTAGATCAGTTTTGCATCAAGCAACTAGTCTGATCAGCTTGACACTTTGTCATCTGATTGAAAACAGATAAGCAGAAATCTGAGTCTACAAAATTGGTTTTTCACACGGGTTAAAACTTAACTTCCGCACATCAGTTAAACTGATAGACACCAAACTAATCTGCCCTTAGGCGATCAGTAAGTTGCGTTGGACTGGAATGGATTTCTTAATTTTTCTGAAAAATATGAAAAAAAAAATCGCGACAATGAAGGATCAAACCCCTGTCTAGGTGTTAGAAAAAGTGAATACCTACCATCAAGCTACAGCAGGCTATGCAGTTCAACTCGTGTGCTCACCTATATATACTGTAAAATTGCCGAAATAATTAATATTTCCACGTGTGAAAATTTTCACACTAGACCTACTCCAAATAAATCTCTTGCACCATAATTAATAAAATAAATCTCTCACACTGTGGTCTATGATTCTATGGTACATGTAGTTACTAGTTTGTGATAAGTTCAAAGTTTCACTAAGTTAATTATTGTCATTTAATTAAGTACATATTAATTAGTTGTTGCCTATTTTGCTATTGGTTTATCTAATTTGATATTTAACTTGATTGCTATAGTTTTTGGCTATCTTAATAATATTATTTTTCCATTTTAGTTGCTGCAATTAAATTAACTTTCATTCATATAGTAGATTTGGACTAATTGATTCTCCTATAAATCTTGATGAAATTACTTTAGATTGTAAGGATCCGGGAAAGTCCAAGACATATTCTGATGTTTGGAATTTTTTTACAAAGAAAAAAACTGATAATAAAATAATTTCTGAGTGCAAGGGATGCAAGAAAGTGTATAAGAGTGGGGGTACAAAGTATAGCACTTCTACTTTGTGGCGTCATATAGAAGTTTGCAAAAAGTTGAAATTTAAAGATAGATCATGAAGGGAAACTAAAAAGTAAAAATATTAAATCCTAAGATTGAACGTGAAATGTTAGTTGTTGCAATTATCAAGCATGATTTGTCATTTTCATTTATTGAATATGAAGGCATGAGATCTTTCCACAAGTATTTAAATCCCATGTTTCTTGGTGTTTCTAGGAATATTATTGTTTATAATATTAACAAACTTTATTCGAAAAAAAAAGCTAAACTTAGAAAGTTTTGGTTGATATTCCAAATAGAGTTTGCTTAACATCAGATGTGTGGATTGCATGCAATGGCGAGGGTTATATTTGTTTAACTGCCCATTATGTTGATGAAAACTGGAAATTGAACAACAAGATTCTTAATTTTGACCACTTTCCTCCTCCACATTGTAGGATTGATTTGGCTTCAAAACTATTCAACTTTTTGAAGGATTGTGGAATTGAAAAAAATGTTTTTAGTTTGGCTTTGGACAATGCATCAAGTAATGATTTTATGCAGAATATTTTGAAAGATCAACTCATGGTGCATGATGGTTTGTTGTGTGGTGGTGAGTTTTTTCATATTCGTTGTGTTGCTCATATATTGAATCTTATTATTCAAGATGGTATAAAACTTGTTGGTGAGGCTTTGTCTAAGATTAGAGAATCTGTGAAGTATGTAAGAGGTTCGGAAAGTAGGATGAGAAACTTTGAAGAATGCGTGATATTAGTTGGTAGCATTGACACCAGTGTTGGTTTGCGATTGGATGTGCCTACTCATAAGAATTCAACATATTTGATGTTGGATAGTGTTATTAGGTAAAAAAAGCTTTTTCTTCTTTACAAATCCATGATACGATTTATAAGTGGTGTCCTACAGCTGATGATTGGAAAAAAAACAGAAAAATTGTGTGAGTTTCTTCAACCATTTTATGGGACTACCAACTTGATTTCGGGTTCTACTTGTCCTACTTCAATTGTGTACTTCATGCAAGTTGGAGGATCGAATCTTTGTTGAAAGGCAACTTATTGACTGAAAATAAGACGATAAGTGATATGTGTAAAAAAATGGTTGTCCTTGACCCACGAGTGAAACTTCATATTTTGTACATTGGAGTGAATATTGTACATTGCTCTCATTTAGAGTTGTCCTTGACCCACGAGTGAAACTTCATATTTTGGAACAAGTCTACTCAAAGGTTGCGCCCAATCGTACAAAATGCCAAGAAAAGTTATTCAGTAAAAAACAAGTTGTATCAACAGTTTGAGGAATATGCTAATACGAGCAAGTCAAGTTCTTCAATTCCATCTTCCACTTCTTCTGATGCACTTGCGTTAACTTCAAGTCAACAGAGTAAAGCAACAGGCAAGAGACTTTTTGATGTGAGTATTATTTTCTCTATTTTAACTTGTATTCTTTAATTGGTAACGTATATTTGTGACAACATATTAATTTTAATGTAGAATTTTAAAGCTCTTGATAGTAAAACTACAATAATTATGGGAAAGTCGCAATTGGATCTTTATTTGGAGGAGCCAAAGTATGATTTTACACTCTATGAAGATTTAGACGTCTTGGAATATTGGAAGACTCAAAAGAATCGATATCCTAAACTTGCATCAATGGCATGTGATGTTTTGGCTATCCCTATTACTACCGTTGCATCAAAATCAACCTTTTCAATCGGTGGTCGTGTACTTACCAAGTACAGATGTTTTATGCTTTCTAATAATTTTCATCAAGTGATTTAAAATCGTAATTGGTTGCATGGTTATGAATTTAGTGGTAAGTTATATATACATACACACACACATATATATATATATATATACATATATTTAAATTACATTATTTTTTTCTTCATGTTTTGGTTTATCTTTTAACTATCAAATTTTGTATGTAGATGATGATTATGGAAGTGTAAGTACTAATCCAACTTTATCATGTGAGGGGTCTAATGTTTTGGAGGACGAGGATGAGAACGAGACGGAGGGAGGAAATGAAGATGATTTTGATGATGTAAAAAATTATATTCTGCCCAGGCAGAATCTTGCCATGTAGAATTACCCTTTTAAGAGACCTTGTGTTAAGTTCGTATTGTGCCTTGGGATAATTTATTTATTTTTTGAATTTTATGTTTATCAGTTTGTGGATGACAAACTCTAATTTTTAGGAGATAAATGTGTTCATGTTTATGGATTATGGTTGTCGTTTGATGATTGATGAATTTATTTTACATGAATATTAATTAATTTGTGAGATTCTAGTTAATTTTCTATAGTGATTGTATATTTTTAAAGAGACACACTTGTATGAGACGGCCTCATGGTGAGACCGGGCATAAATTGAAAATTGGCTCTTTAACACTTTTGTAGGGGTGGGTGTAATTTGTGCTAAGTTGTACCCCGTCTCATACATGAGACCGTCTCATATGAGTTTTTATCTTTTTCTAATATGATAAAGGTTTATGAATTGTGTGAATGTGGTTTTATTTGATGAATTTAATTAATTTCGTAAAAAAAAAAAAATGGGTTGGCCCGCTGTTAGCTGCAATCTGCCATTATGTGGGTTGGGTTGAGGTTTTGGTAGCCCACAAGATTTTTGGTCCGCCCCAGCTCCGCCAAATGGCGGGCTTTTGCGTGTTTTGGTTCGTCCCGCCCCGCTAGCCCGTCTCGACAACTCTAATCCTAACTTCATTCCCTCTTTTATATAATACTTTGAAAAGAACTTGAGTCGATGCTCTGGAAAGTCCTCAAAGTTCTTTGTTACCATATGTAATGAAGATAATAATGAAGTCAAAACATACAGGAAAATTGGAAAGTAACCACACTGCAGTAGAAACAAGTTGGTCAATTTGCAAACATTTAAAAAACTTTGAACAAAAAGTTGAAGCATGTATGCATCAGAACCAACCATAATGTATGTTTCATTGATACTCAACAAAGAAGTCTAGTGGAATAATTTACACAAGATAGTAACTCTCCCATGAAAAAGATATCATTCTCAGTAATTGCTATAATTTGGCAACAAGAATTGAATGCCCGTGTTTAACTGTAATCGGATAATTATCCAGCATAAAAAGCAATTGGGTAAGAATTTAAATAAACTTGGTTCAAATATTTTCAATCAAAGAGCTCAAATCAATATGCAAAATGAACACCTCACCCCAATAATTTATAAAACAAATTGAATGTAAGAAGCTAATTCACATAATGTATCATTGGCACTATATTTCAAACTTAATTGAACAACATGAAGATGATTAACAATAAACCAAATTTATACTTAGGCATTATATCAAACACTTTAACAACATTATATCCTGCCTACATTTACCCCTAAGATATAAGAGTTATCTTTAAACATTATGTCAAACAACTAACCTATGATTTTTAGGGATGGTGGAAGACCCATTTAAAGGACTGGTCGGACCTGACTAGGACCGTTCCTCACCACTCTAATCACTAAACTACTCCATCTTTCAAAAACCAAATCAACAGGTCAAATTAGATTACAAGTTTAATAAAATCAATAAGGTTAACATTAAAGTAGTGAATTGTATTTATAGACATCAAAGTAAAACATAAAATTGCAGGTAATACATTTACTTACAAACAACAAAGTAAAATGTAAAATTGCAGGTACTGCACTTTCAATTCCTCAACATTCTCATATGAAATCAAGGGATTTGCATAAAACATTTTGTTTCTGAATATAGAGTTCTATATGTATATATAAAGATAATATAAATTCAATTTGACAAGATTATTATTATTATTATTATTATTTTTTACAATTAGATGTAAGCTGACCTTGAATCTGAAATTTGGGAAGTTTTAGAAGGGCTGTTCACCCCCTGACTCAACCAGGTCTTGCAGAGCCTTCGATCATTAGCTTCACTGGTTGAACCTCCAAGCGTTGCTCCTCACCAAAATACCTAAAACGCCGTTAACATAGATTTTGATTTGAACAAGTTTTAATTTTGTACATGACGGGAAGATAGAGAGTTGAATAGGTAGTTCAATCTTCGTGGTCGATAGGCACAAGTTTCAGTCTGAAAATAAGTGAAGGTTCGTGGTTGATAGGCTTCATGGTTGACCATGTACAATTGTACTCCGAGAGAAAAATGTCAGAGCATAAAGAGATGAAGAAGACGAGACAAAGCAAAATATGATTTGAAGTACTTCTAATTTGTTTTAAAAAGGGTAAAATATTAAATAAAAAATTACAGTTTAAAAAATAATTTATAGTAATACACTTGTGCAACAAGTAGCAGGTCAGTACGACAGAGTACGATAACACATGACACAATTTTAAACCCCGACTATTAACAGTCAGTACGACACTCAGATTGCTATAAGAAACACCTAACAAACAATGTCTCAATAATTATAAGCACCAAAGTAATAGTAGCCAAATAGGCTATCCACAAACATAAGTGTTGTCTAATACTCTTCAACATCATAGTAGTAAAAAAAACTCCATGAGATAATCCACAAGGTAAATTCATTTATTTTATAACAAAAAAGAAAGAAAAGAATAATTATCACATTTGTATACCTGTTGCATGTCCATTCCATTATGAAGCTGAGCAAATTGAGGATACATATTCCATTATAAAACAACTTAATTTAATTAAACATATGCAAGTTATTTTCACTGAAATATTTACACTTTACCGTGAAAATAATTTGTATTTTGTAAAAATATATTGGAGTTACACGATACAACTCATCATACCATGTATAATCACTCTAATTATATAAAATTGTCATACAAAACTTCAATTACATATAATATATGTTGATGTTGCACGGATGTTGTTCCAGATGTTGGACAACATTCTGCACAACATCATAAATTTGCCCTTTCTCCTAACACTGACTCCATTTTAATAGATGTGTTTCACTGTGTTTCCTACATTGCAGGTTGAAGATAATCTCAGATATTATCAAGCGGTTGCACTGATGGAGTGAGAATAGAAAGATAATGGATGGTTACACCAAGATCATGGAGATAGTGGAGGAGATGTTCAAGGCTGTTCACACCAAGTGGATAGGACAATGCAGTTGGTCCGAAAGTCTATAAATAGACTGCATTGGTCGACATTCAAGTTTGAGTAAAAGTAAAATACCATTTGCTCTACTCCAAACTTAAGAGAGTAGCATCCAAGACACAACCAAGAGTTAAAAACCGAGTGTTTGTAATTCTAGGAGTGTGAGGGTCGATGTTATTCTATGTGTACTGGTCGAGGAAATACAATCTCTCCTATCAGTATTGATTTTATCTTATTAGATCAAGTTTTAGGTTGAATAAGATCACTAGTTACTTGATTGAATATATTGATTTTTGGTGTGTGGTTTTTCACTACACCTTTTAGGATCTTGTAAGAGATTCGTGTGTATCTCACTACTTGTTATAGTGATATTTTTAACCATGAGGTTCGTATAGTCTGGATTACAGACTATACAAAATTTTGAAATCCTTTGCATTGCGTTTTTATGCTTCTGCTGTCATATGTTGTTTTACATGTTGCATAACATTTTTAACAACACTTTGAAAAATACACGCACACACACTGTCAGTTGGCGCCAGAGCCATAAACTTGATACACTAAGTTAAAGGTCCTGTTTAAAGTGTGTTTTTGCAATGGAATATCCACTGGCTCCTTCTTTAAAACCTCCAATTTTGGATGGATCAAATTACCCATATTGGAAACCTAAAATGCACATGTACATTAAGTCTATTGATGAGAGAGCATGGCGTAGTGTGTTATCTGGTTGAAATCCACCAAGAACAATTGATGATAGAGATGGAGAATCGCAAGTTAAAAAGGAGATTGATTGGTCCAATGATGAATGCACATTGGCCAATTTTAATTCTAAAGCTCTTAATGCGATTTTTACTGCTACTGATGTTTCTATGTTTAAACTGATATCTAACTGTGTTTCTTCTAAGGATGCATGAGAAATATTGCAGGAACATTGTGAAGGATCAGAAAGTGTTCAAAGGACTAGACTCAGAATGCTGGGAACCAAGTTTGCAAACTTGAAAATGAAGGATGATGAAAGTATTTCATCATACAATGAAAGGATAAGTGAGATTGCTAATGAGTCACACTCACTTGGTGATCCAATTTCCAACACTCGGTTAGTCAATAAAATACTTAGAACTGTTCCTAAACGATTTGATGCTAAGATATGTGCAATAGAAGAGGCTAAAAACACAGATTTATTGAGTCAAAATGAGTTGATCAGTATATTGAAAACTTATGAGATAAACTCAAATATGTTAGATTATGATAAACATGAGAAAGATAAAGACAAGAAAGTACTTGCTTTTAGAGGTGAAACTTCTGATAATGTTGGTAAACATCCTTATGTGACTGAAGTTGATTCTGATGAGGATAATTCTGATTTATGTGATGAAAATGTTTCTGAACAATTTGCTCTTATCACTAAGCAATTCAAATATTTTCTAAAAGAAAAATTCAGAAGACCAAATGGATAGTTTCAATCAAAGGACAAGTTTAATCAAAACTCTTATCCCTCTGATAAAAAGCTTGTTCCAAGTCAGTCTTCCAGTTTCAATCAACCTAGACAATTTACAAAGGATAACAAGTTCAAATATGATCCTGAGTACAAAAAAAAGGTTAAATGCGATGCATGTTCTGGATATGGTCATTATGCTAATGAATGTGCTAATACTATTCTTAGGAAGAAGATGAACTTTAATGCAACCTTGAGTGATGATTCTGATGATGAAACTGATGCTGATAAATGTGAACTAAGTGTTATGTCTGCTAGAATAGTTTATGATGATACATTTGATGATGATCTCGATGATTATTGGTCTAAAGCAGATTCAGATGTTATCACAACTTCTGAAACAACATTTAGTAAAAATAATTATGAGATTAACTGTTTTGCTGGAACTATTCTGAATGCTGAAACATCAAGTTCTGCTGATTATAACTCTGAATATTTGAAGTTTAAATCTGATTTAGAAACTCAAAAACAGGTGTTGAGTTTTTTATATTTAGAAAATTCAGATTTGAAAGAAAATCTTGTTAAGCTTGAAGTTCTTTTAACTAGAAAAGATGTGGAAATTTCTGCTTTGAAAGATGAACTTAAAAGCCTACTCTTAGCTTTAAAAAGTTTTCTACTAGCACTACTGATTTGAATGATGCATTGATGATTGGTAGACATGGTAATGCTGGACTTGACTTTGAGAAATCTTTTGAAAATACTCCTATATCATGTGAACCTATTTTTTTTGTAAAAGTTGGAACTTCTGTACCAAAATCTTTCAAAGGTAAACAAAAGAAATCTGATGGTTTGTTTAAAGAGTATATATGTTTTTATTGTGCTGGAGTAGGTCACATTTGTCCATGTTAATTCATGAGAACATGTCTTATAATGTTGTGTATACATCTTTGAAAGCATGTGTTCATGGATCTTGGTATTTTGATAGTGGTTGTTCTAGACACATGACTGGTCAAGTCAAACATCTGACTAATTATACATCATACAATGGTGGTCATGTTACCTATGGTGGTGGTTCAAAAAGTAAAGTTGTTGGTAAAGGAACATTGAATATTTCTGGTTTTCCAAAGTTGACAAATGTGTTACATGTAAAAGGTTTGCTTGCTAATCTGATTAGTATTAGTCAGTGTTGGTCCCGGTGCAAATGAGTCTTACACGTGTATGGGGGGGGGAATACACGTGTTCAGTGATTTTTAAAACCTTTTCTTCACTGAGGTCAGATGGGTCAGGCTGTCCTGATGATTTGATCCTGAGAAGCACAAATCGCTCTGAGTCAAAGTGTACCTGAGACAGTGATCCTGAGCTGCTTTCAGAAACCTCAGATAATCCCAACTGAGCCTGAGTTATCAGAGATACTGAGCTTGCTTGAAAAGCTACTCAGATGTGCGGAATGGTTGGCCCTAAGTTTATACTCGTTTTATGCTTTGCTGAAAACCTTCCTTTTAATGGAATAGTGATTAGGCTGTGATTCAGTTAGATGCAACTTCAGTGGATTGAGTCCAATCTGAATATCAGTGAAAATATGCTTTCAGTTAAAGATATGCAACAGATAATCAATGCAGTACAGAAAGCAAATAACACAGCAAGTTATAGTGGTTCAGAGACTCAAGCTCCTACTTCCACTCTCTCTGATCTCTTCAGAGAAATTCACTAATCACTTCCTAAGGTTTTCTGACTACCTCTGTAATTTACTAACCTTTCTACTTCCTAAGGTTTTCTGACTACCTCTGTAGTTTACTAACCTTTCTATTTTGAGCTTTCTGACTACCTCTGTAGTTTACTTACTCAAAACACACACAAGCTTTCTGACTATCCAAGATAGTTTACCCACTTCTTCTCTAGAGCTTTCTGACTACCTTAATGTAGTTTACTAACTCTTTACAACTCTAACTCACCAACAATCACACTCAAACTACCTTACAAAGGGTTTGGGGTTTCTTGGTTGGTTTCCAACTAGGATGAAATATCCTTTACAATTAAGTACAATGCAAAGGCTAGGATATCTCTACTAGCTTTGGATATATCTTATCAAAACTAGGCTTAGTGAATGAGCTCTCTTCAATATAAAGCACTTGGGAAATTCTTGGGTTTTCGAGTGCTTCTACTTGCAATAATAAGTTTGAGCTCTTGAGTTGCTTACAAATTTCCCGTAACCTTCAATGTAGATGTTCATAAGTATTTATAGGCAGGTACCAAGGTCACTCTTGAAAAACTATCCGTTGGAAGAGATAGCTTCATGAGTTTCCTCTTATGGTGTGTGATGAAGGACTATATTTAGGGTTTGACACTCCCTAACATGTTTTAGGCAAAGTGCTTTTCATCGACCCGATCACCACTTTTTTGCGATCTGGAACATAGTACTCTTGACATGCTTGATGACTGTCGCTTTTCGATGTCGATAAAAATCTGATCTTTGTCTTCTTCGATTGTTTGTTGTCTTGATTAAGTAGACAAACAAACTATGACTCTTTTTGGTCAATATCTCGAAAGTGATATAACCTTAACAACACTTTATTTTAGTTCTTTTTATGCGCATCCGAATGTCTTGGGCAATATCTATATTTCTTAATGTCGCGTTCTTACCGAGATTGTATTCTTTAGATAGATATTTTCGGTGCCTCGGAACATTCAGGTTTATACTGAGCATTGATGAGATTGCGAGTCTTGATAATTCTTGTGTCTTCGATATCCTCCGTCTTCGATCTTGATCTTCATCTTACGTGTCTTGAGTCTTGAGTCTTGATGTCTTGAGTCTTGAGTCTTACGAGTCTTGATGTGTCTTGAGTTTTACGAGCCTTCTGTGTCTTCAGAGTCTTCACAGATATACTGAGTCTTCATCTTGAGTCTTGATTTCTCGATTTCACACCGAAGTCTTGATTCTCGATTTCCACACCGAGTCTTGATTTCTTAGTTTCTTTGAGTCTTGATTCTCGATTTCACCTTTGAGTCTTGATTTCTCGGTTTCACGAGTCTTGATTTCGTTTCTTTGAGTCTTGATTTCTCGATTTCACCGAAGTCTTGATTTCTCGGTTTCATCTTTGAAACTTGATTTCTTTTAGAAACTTACTGAGTCTTCAGAATCTTCAGAATCTAACCTGATCTATATCTGCTGACTATACATTGTGTAGATAACATCCTGAATACTCTAAAATTGAATCCTGACTCAACTATCAAGATTATCCTGAACATGTCATACTCAGGGGTTTTGGGATCTAATCAAAATCTTATTTATTAAATTCATCTCCCAACAATTTCCCCCTTTTTGATGATGCCAAAACCATCTTGTTACAAAACACTTAACCTATACTCAGGTTTCAGTTTTTCCTATTACAAGAATGGTATATCTCCCAACAATTTTCACAATCAATCTCCCAACAATTTCATAACCAATAATCATAAGGCATATCAAAAGTAAAAACATGTAAAAAGATAATGAGATATTATCTTTGAGCATAAAAAGATAAAGTTTCATTGATGTATGATAGAAAGTTACAACTTACAATGAACTTATCAGAAAAAAAATAAAGACAAAAAGATAAGGAAATTACATGAGTCTTCAGTCTTGATCTTCAGTGTTCTTTTGATCTTCAGCTCTGGCTCTTCAGTTCTCTTCTTCCACCTCATCAGCAGGCACTTCAAGGTTAAACATTCCATAATATCTTTTCTTCAGTGCATCTCTCTCCTTGATGATATCAGGATTGTTTCCTGTCAGGCCTAACTGAATGGCGTACTGAGCAATCTCCTGAGAAATGGTTGTTTCATTCACCAAGCCAATCTCCAGCCTAGGAGGAGGGTATGAGTATGGACCAGGGGCTGTGATCTGAACCTTTCCTTCATCCGCAAGATTGATCCAGCTATGTAAGTACTTAGGATAGAAGGTCAGCAGATAGTCAATGAAAGCCTCATTAGAATCTGAGCTCTCCCCTCTCCATTCTCTTAGCACATCGTAGTAGAACCAGAATGTTCTTTTGATCTCTTCGCACGCATCATTGAACTGGATTGGCATCCACTTGTCAATGTGCGGCCACTTTTGTGCTTTTGCAGTCCATCTCCTCTTGCTTGCGAACTTCTTGAAACCACTTCTTCGCCTCTGCTCTTCTTCCTTCTTCTTTCTAATCAAGGGTACTCCAGAAACTGAGGCAGCAGTTTTCTTGGCTTGCTCGACTTGGAGTGATCTCAGAGCTCTTCTCGTATTGAAGACTTCCTTCTGCGGTTCTTCAGACTCTTCCAATTCCAATATCAGCTTCCTCTGAGTTGGCTTAGAAGCCTTAGCTCTTTTTCCTTCAGGCTCAACAAATGCCACAACCTTCCTTTTGATAAGCAATTCAGCTCTGGCTTGGCTTGTTCCAACTCTTCTTCTAGCACTCTGTTTCTCAGCAGCTACTTCTTGCATGGTTTCTTCAGAAACTTGAGTGTAGACAGGCTTCTCCACCTCCTTGAATTTCAGCTTCTCAGTGGCTTCAACTTCTTGCAAGGCTTCAGCAATGCTTTTCTTCTCAGCTTCTTTGTCAGCCTTTCTATCCAAGGTGTGTGCCAATAATACTCTCAGGTCACCTCCGGGTCTTTCTCCCTTCTTGGCATCATACCTTGGCAGAAGTCTGGATAGTGCAGTGTCCATATGGTATTGTTCCTTGCTGACACTACGCACTTCTCCCGCCAACTGATCTTGCTCTTCTTCTAATCTCCTCAGGTGGTTCTTTGCCATTGAGAACTCTTCAGACATTTGGGCAAACTGGTTGGAGAGAGCTTCTTTGAACATATCTGTCATCTTGGTCATGAGCATGGAGCTCATTTCCTCAACAACATTTTTGACAAGCATCTCATTCTTCTCCACCAGCTTGGCTTCTAGAAATTCAGTCCTTTCCTGATACTTTTGCTTCAGCTCTGCACTCAATTCAGCTTTGACTCCATCCATCTTTCCTTCCATGGCGTTATCATCTTTTCATCGAGTAGTCTGAAGTCAAGATCAGTAAAGTAAAACTCAGACTTTCCATCTTCTGGTTCTGGTTGGCCAAAACTTCTTCTATCTGAGCAACTTTGTCCATGATTGGCCCAACCTTCTCCAGCTTCTCCATAATGGGAGTGAGATCAATCTCAGGAGCATAAGAGATTTGCTATTTTTCCTGAGCTGGTTGCTCAGCCTGAGTCTCAGTCTCAACCTGAGCTTCAGTATCAATCTGAGCTTCAGTCTCATCCAGAGTCTGGGTTTCCACTTGAGCTTGGGTGTCATTCGAGCCTCGGTCAAGACTAACCCGGTCCGAGGATGTTTGACAAATGAGCTCTCCAAAGATAAGTACTCTCTTTCTCCATCTGAGATTGACTCTCATCATTCCCTTGTTGGTCCCCATCTTGGTTTTTGTCTTTGGAGCTCGGGGCACCAACCTCAGCATCTGTCCTCTCAGCAATCTTCCTCTTAACCAGCTCATCAAAATCAGAAATTTTCATCCTGAGCTTGGTTTTTCTGAACCCTGAGAACTGAGTCAAAACAGCTGTCTCCTCATTCCACCAGTCTTCACCTCTGAATGAAGCAATGTTGAGCATTTCAGGCAGGGTCTGGTTGAGAATGTAGACTGTTAACCTCAGTCTGAAAAAGAGATCCTGGAGGTTAGGGAATGTGCTAAGCTCAGGGTACCGATCAAGTATGAACCGTTCCCCCTTGCTTCGCTACCCAGTCTCTTCAGCTTCGCCCTTCTTCAGCTTCGGGCTCTCAGGTTCAGTGGGAAAATTTGCTGAAGGATCAAGGAATGGATCACTCAGGAGCTCATCAAGGTTCAGCAGCTCCTGAGGCTCAGCAAAATCTGAGGATTGGACAGGCAACTCCTCAGTCTGAATCTAAACTGGCTCTGAGGATTGGTGGCACTTCCTCGAGAGGAATCTATTTATCTCTCGAGGTCTGAGGTCCTTGGAAGATTTCTTGAGAGAATTTGTCTGAGCTCAGTGATGTCTCAAGAACCTCAGAGAAGACTTGCTCCTCAGTTTGCTCTTGTGCCGTGGATATAACCTGAGCCAATACTTGTAAAGGCGATTTCTGAGCTTTTTGGCCCTCAGGTTGCATCTCCTCAGGCTCACTCTCCTCCTCCTCAGTGGCAATCACCATCCTTCTGCGCTTTGGAGCAAGGGTCTTCTTCTTCAATGCTTCACCCTTCTCCCTCTTGACCTCCATCAAAGCCTTCCCCCTGGCTTGATGGGTTTCTTCAGCAGCAGCAGATGGTTCCACTTTCTTCTCTTTCTTCCCTTTCAAAGTCTTTTTGGTAGCTGTCGGTTTGAACATGACCTTAGACTTTGGGAAAGGAGTGGTGTCGGCAAAAATATCCTCCTCTTCTCGGCACATCTCCAAAATAAAAGATATTTTGGTTGCATGGAGTATCTTGCCTTTGATCGAGATCGATCCATCCTCCTTCTTGATTAGCTTGACCTGGTCACTCACCACTCTGATCAGATACTTCAACCAATTGAAATCTTTGGTGGGTGAATCTTCTATTGCAACCATCAATCTGTGCTTGGGAGTACTTATCTGCTCAAAACTCCCTGATCTCCTCATTATGCACTTGCTAACTATATCTAGCAAGACTCTGTACTTTGTCTTCAAATGTCGTTTATGCAATGTAGCCTCAAACTTAATAGGATGCTCTGTTATCCTATCAAGGTATTCCTGCTCCCGACCCAACATATAAGTTGTGGGATCCTCTCCTTTATCACACAACTCAAAAACATCGTTTAAATTTTTAGGGACTAAATACAACTCCCGTACAAAATTTACATACTTCGAGCTATGTTCTAGATGAGAAACAGTAATCTCAGACTCGATACAATCTTCCTCATCTATTTTCAGATTTGAGACAAACTCTATTACCTCTTTAGAGTATTCGGCCTCCGGTTGACTTGCGATAAGATTCGTAAGCTTTGCGATTCGAATCATGTGTAGCGCTTCTTCTTCATGGGTCACGTTGGATGAGCTTTCAAGCGATACTACATATTCATACCATGGCTTGCTGGAAACAACCAGTTTATCGAATATTGAGAAAGTCATTTTGAGAAATTTTTGAATGTAGGGTTTGAAAATGACGAAGGTTTCTCTGGGCAAAGATGGGTTTTGAATTTTGCAGAGTGTTTTGGAGATGAAGGTTTATGAAATAGGCTTGAATGGCTTTTCAAATGCATATATAGATCGATTCGTGGGAAATTGTATCGATTGATGAAAATCAACGGTTGAGATTAATCACAGATTAATCGGGTATGCGAAAGGACGATCTCACGAAAAATACGCCGCCATTTTAACCTTATTGGTGATTAATTGAATCAGAGCAATTAATGACTGTTGACCTTCCTCGGCATTTCAAAGATCCCGCCTAAAAACATTCTTCAGGTGTTTTGTATTTATTGAAAATGATTACTGAGATTCACTTAAGCAATAAATGAGTTGCATGAGTCTTTACTTCTTCAGACTAATTTTCCTATCAGTCTTACTGAGTATTGACCTTGATAAAATGTCATTATGATACTGAGTACTGAATGGGTTCAGTATAATACTGAGTACTGACCTTCAGTACATCTAAGTTTCCCAAGACTCAGTTCAGTATTTCCAATTTTATCCTGAGTTTCTCAGTAGAATCCTGAGGAAACTTCATGCATCTGAAAACCTTCAATTTTTCAGATTTACTCTATACACCTGGATCCAACATCCCTAATTCAACTGATAGTTCATGAAATCTTGATTCAGCCAATGGTTTAGTCAAGATATCAGCTCTCTGCTTATCAGTATGAATCTTCTACATCCTCATGTCCTTTTTCTCTACATGATCTCTGATGAAGTGATGTCTGATATCCACATGCTTGCATCTTGTGTGCAATACCAAATTTTGTGAAATAACAATAGCAATATTATTGTCACAAAATATTGGTACTTCATTGTCTACAATCTTATAATCCCTTAATTGTTGTCTGAGCCAAAGAATTTTGCACAATGACTTCCCTGACCATGCATTCAAATTTGATGAAGATCTTGGTTACTCTCGAGGTCATTTTTTCAAAACCGGGATATCGACTTACTTCCAAGAAATTGACAAGTTCTGTAGTGGACTTCTGTCAATTCTCTGACCTCCATAGTCGACATCTGAATAACCAGTTAATTCAAGGTTATCATCAGCTGGAGACCATAATCCTCTATTCACTGTGCCCTTAAGATACTTCAGTATCTTTTTGGCAGCCTCCATGTGACTAGCCTTAGGATTAGCTTGGTATCTTGCACATATCCCAACAAAGAAATGTTATATCCGCCTACTTGCGCGTGAGATAGAGCAATGATCCAATGATCCTCTATAATCGGTGTGACTTCTTGATTTGCCTTGAGATCGAGGATCCATCTTGTAGTTAGTATTCATGGGAATTCTAACTGCATTGCAATTCTGTACACCATACTTGGCAATCAGATCTCTGGTGTACTTTGCTTGGTTGATGAAGATTCCTTCCTTTGATTGTTTCACTTGAAGTCCAATAAATAAATTCATCTCCCCCATCATAGACATCTCAAACTTTTCTTTCATCAGTGTAGAAAATTTCTCACACAACTGATGGTTTGGAGATCTAAAAATGATGTCATCTACATAAATCTGAACTAGTAAGATATCTTCCCCATCTTCTATCCTGAACAAAGTTCTATCAACAGTTCCTTTGATAAAACCATGGTCAGTAAGAAACTGAGAAAGGGTATCATACCATGCTCTGGGTGCTTGCTTAAGACCATACAAGGCTTTTCTGAGCCTGTAAACTTGGTCATTCTGTCTGAAACCAGGAGGTTGTTCCACATAAACCTCTTCCTTAAGCACACCGTTCAGAAATGCACTTTTCACATCCATCGATAGAGATGTGAACTTCATGTGGGCAGATATGCAAGAAACAATCGATGGCTTCTAGTCTTATAACAGTGTAAAGGTTTCATCATAATCCAAGCCTTCTTCTTGGGAATAACCTTGTGCAACTAGCCTTGCTTTTGTTTCTTACAATGTTGTTGTTCTCATCTCTTTTATTCTTGAATACCCACTTGGTTCCAATAACATTGTGCCTTTTCAGGCCTATCCCACCGACTCCCATACTTCATTCCTTGAGAATTGATTGACTATTCTTGCATATAGCATAGAATCAAAAAAAAGAATCTTGTACAACTTCTTCAATCTCAGTTGGCTCTTTCTCTGATAGGAAGCAGCAGAATAGTTCACTCTCACCATGGAACCTTCTTGTTTTAACACCATCAGTTAGATCACCCACAATCTGACTTGTAGGATGACTATCTAACCAACTTCTTCTGGATGTTCCCCCTTCAATAATATCCTCAACATTTGAAATGTTAGGTTCAGGCAGTTCATTAAACTCAGGGAAAGACAGAAAAGGAGAAAGGGAATCATCTTCCTCAGGGGAAATTCCATTCAGAACATTGTCAGTGACATTTGTTCCCCTTTGGTTGATAGATTCAGAAATTACCTCAGCTGTGACCACATCTTCATTGGCATCACATACCTGAGTCTGAACTGTTGTCTGTTCAGATTGGTCAGCTTTGTTGTGTTGGTTTTCCTGAGTCTCACCATCCTGAGTTCCATCCTGAACTTCTTTGTCTGAGTCTGAATCACTCCATTCATAGAAAGTGACTGACTTCTTCTTTTCAGGTTCAGAGGATGTTTTGTCATTCCTTTTCAGGCTTAGTCTGGTGATTCTCTTGTTCAGTTCTTCTGCATCATGTTCCTGTTTCTTCTGAACACAAGTAGATTCATCAAAAACAACATGACGTGTTTCTTCCACAATAAGAGTCCTACAGTTGTAAACTCTGAAAGCTTTACTGACTTCAGAATATCTTAAGAATATTCCTTCACCAGCTTTGCTATCAAATGTTTTCAACTGATCTTTACCATTATTGTGTATGAAACACTTGCAACCAAACACACGAAAGAAAGAAACAAGAGGCTTCCTTTCATTCCAAAGCTCGTATGGTGTTTTGCCTTGACTCTTGGTCAGCATGGATCTATTTTGAGAATAGCATGCAGTGTTGACAGCTTCAGCCCAAAATCTTTTAGGAATATCAGCTTCAGCTATCATTGTCCTTGCAGCTTCTTTTAGAGTCCTGTTCCTTCTCTCAGCAACACCATTTTGTTGAGGGGTCCTTGCAGCTGATGTTTCATGAGTAATTCCATTTGCTGCACAATAATCAGATATAATATGGTTTATAAATTCAGTTCCTTTATCTGATCTGATTTTGACCACACTCAGGTTCTTTTCAATACTGAGCCTTTTTAGTAGTTCAGGCAGTTTTATCTGAGTCTCTTTCTTACTGAGTAAGAATATGACCCAAGTATATCTTGAGTAGTCATCAACTACTACGAGTGTATATTTCCTGTCATTAGTGCTCACTGGTGTTACTGGACCAAAAAAATCCATATGCAACAATTGAAGTATTCTCTCAGTAGAAACATCTACTTTGCTTTTAAATGATGCTCTAATTTGTTTTCTTTTTTGGCACACATCACAAACATGTTCTTTACTGAACACTTCATTTGGTAACCCCCTCACAAGTGCTAATCTTGCAAGTTTGTTCAGAGTTTTGAAATTCAGGTGATTCATCCTTTTGTGCCACAACCAACTGGTATCTGTGGAACTTTTTGCAACCAAACATGTATCTTTAGGAGTTGAACTCCAATCAGCAAGATACACATTTCCTTTTCTAGTACCAGTTAGTAGTATTTTCTGTGAGGTATCATCTTTCACATAACATAAGTTCTTAGAGAACTCAACATTAAATCCCTTGTCACAGAATTGGCTTATTGAAAGCAAATTATGCTTCAATCCAGATACAAATGAAACACCATGGATATGAACTAAATCAATTTCAAGAGTTCCATATCCTTCAGTCTGTCCCTTGGAGTTGTCTCCAAATGTGATCTAAGGGCCTCTTTGCTCTACATAGTCACTGAATATTTGCTTGAATCCTGTCATATGTCTTGAACATCCACTGTCAAGATACCATACAACAGGGGCCATTTCATCCCCACTCATCAGTGCTATGTGATCTTCAATCAGCTCAGTGCCCTTATTTTTCTCCTGAAAAACAGATCAATTCTTAGGTACCCAATTGGTGTAGGGTCCTACTAGGTTAGTTGTACCTTTCGGAATCCAAATATGCCTGACAACTCTAATCACTTTAGAGTGCCTGATCTGTCTTCCATAAACATCTACATAAACATTTACCACTCTGGGTGCCTTAGCAGTATCCTGTGTATGAGTGCTAGCCTTGGCATGAACATGAGCCTTAGAATTTTTCTTGGGTACAGGCCTTTTGTTCCATTGCTTTGGCTTTTGTGCAGCTAGTCTGAGTCTCTGTTGACTTGGGTTCATGTAACCTTTACCCTTAGGCAAGTGGGGCTTAGGTTGCCTGTACTGAAATTGGGGTCTTTCAGTAATCTGAGGACTTGGTCTTTTTAGTTGAGAATGTCTCTGCTGAGTGTTTCTCTTCTAAAAATTCCTCTGCTGGTTAAGTGCAGATATTTTCAGGTTTGCATTCTTAGCCTGAGGCTTTGAATTACTTGCTTGAAAATTTCCTACTGAGTGGTCAGGTTTTCTAGCCTTTACCTGAGGTTTGGGCTTTCTCACCTGAACATTCAGTTTTTCTGGAACCATAGGCCCTTTTCCCTTGTCTAAAACTTTGGGCATTTCTTCAGTTCGAAGAGTAGGTGCCACTTGTTTAACAAAGACAGTCTTCTTGCTACTAGAAGCAGCATTCAGATGACCTTGTGAGGTTCCCCCTGGAATGTATCCCAATCCAGATATTATAGTGGCAGGTCTTTGATAACTCTGAATTTCATCTATTACTTTAGATGCAGTATTCAATAGAGTTAGCTTCTTCTGCGCACTATCCTCACATTTTTGTAGAGTTTCATGCTTCTCAGAGAGGTCATTGAACTTAGTTCTGATCAACTGAATCTCCTCAGTGGATTCCTCTAGTTTTCCATTTAGGGTCTCTATCAACTTCACTTTCTCTGAGAGTTGTACTTTCAGAACATCTAGTTCATCAGTAGTTCCCATTAATTGAGAAGTGATCTCAACATTACTAGAGTCTTTCCATTTAAGATTTTCAGCAATCAGTTCTTTGTTCTGCTCTTGAGTTTCATTCAGCAGTTCTTGTAAAACAGCATAGTCCTTCATCAGACTCTCAAAAGAATCCATCAGGTCAAATTGACTGTTTACAGTGGAACTTGATAACTCTTGTGCTAGTGTAGGAGCAACAATAGAGAAGGAAGAATTTACCTCCTCCACAGCCATTAGACAGATGTCATCACTGTCACTATCTGAGAACATTTCATCTGAAGAGCTGGAACCTTCTTTAGAGTGTTCTTCCTCTGCAACCATGGCTTTCTTGCTGGAGAACTTCTTGTCTCTCTTTCCTTGCCTTTCTTTTCTCTCCTTAGCACTTAGGTCTGGACAGTCATACTGGAAATGACCTTTCTTTTGGCAGTTATAGCATCTGTTGGTATCATCATCCTGATCACTTTCCTCCTTTGTCTTGGAGTCCTTCTTTTTGGATGAAGATCCTTCAGCTTTCAGGTCTTTTCTCTTCTCAGTGGATCTGTCCTCAGCCTTTGAATCTCTCTGGTACCTGTGATTCCTGTAATAGTTTTTATATTTTCCATATCTGCTATTAAGCCTTTCAAACCTCCTTGCCATCAGTACTAGCTTATCCTCTAGCTCATCCTGATTTTTAGCAAGGGAGTTCTCAGACTCTCTATTTTTACAGGTTTTATCCTTGGCTTTGAAAGCCACATTTTTACTAGATGAAGAATCATCTTTGCTGTCAGCTTTCTTTGTTTTCTTATCAATAACAAACTCATAAGCTTTCAGCTCAGAGAAGACTTGTTGGTACGGCATTGAGTCAATGTTCTTGGTGTTTTCAATCACCACTGCATGAATATCCCATTTCTTAGATAGACCTCTAAGAATTTTCAATGTTACTTCTCTTTGTGGATATCTCTTTCCAAGAGCATTTAGATCATTCATTATGCTAGTGAATCTGACTTCCAGTTTGTCAATAGATTCACCATCTTCCATTTCAAAACTGTCAAACTTTCCAATGGCAACTGAAAGTTTGTTTTCCTTGATATGATCTGTGCCTTAGCACATTACAGCTAGTGTATCCCATATTTCTTTGGCAGTATTACAATGAGAAATCATTCCCATCACACCATTATCAATAGTGTTATATAGTGTGTCTTTGGCAATATAGTCTAGATTGACTAACTTCCTCTCCTCAGGAGTAAGTTGATCATCAGACTTAGGAAATTCAGTCCTGGGATCATTTCTCTCATTTTCTGAAACTCTGGGATTCACCACAGTGAATTGGAATGGTCCTTCAGAGACCACTCTCCACATACGTTCATGCTTAGAATACAGGTGAGCCTGCATTCTCAATCTCCACAAATCATAGCTCTCTACTGAGAACATGGGAAGTTTCTTAGAAGGCATTTTATCTGAGCCTTTTAAGATATCAGCAAATAAGATATGTTCAGATAGACCACAAGAATCTTTTAGCAAATAAGACTATGGTCAACAAAGCAGGTGGTCAAGTTGAACCACTGCTCTGATACCACTTGTTGGTCCCGGTGCAAACAAGTCTTACACGTGTATGGGGAGGGAATACACGTGTTCAGTGATTTTTAAAACCTTTTCATCACTGAGGTCAGATGGGTCAGGCTATCCTGATGATTTGGTCCTGAGAAGCACAAATTGCCCTGAGTCAAAGTCTACCTGAGACAGTGATCCTGAGCTGCTTTCAGAAACCTCAGATAATCCCAACTGAGCCTGAGTTATCAGAGATACTGAGATTGCTTGAAAAGCTACTTAGATGTGCGGAATGGTTGGCCCTAAGTTTATACTCGTTTTATGCTTTGCTGAAAACCTTCCTTTTAATGGAATAGTGATTAGGCTATGATTCAGTTAGATGCAACTTCAGTGGATTGAGTCCAATCTGAATATCAGTGAAAATATGCTTTCAGTTAAAGATATGCAACAGATAATCAATGCAGTACAGAAAGCAAATAACACAACAAGTTATAGTGGTTCAGAGACTCAAGCTCCTACGTCCTCTCTCTCTGATCTCTTCAGAGAAATTCACTAATCACTTCCTAAGGTTTTTTCGACTAAGTTTACTAACCTTTCTACTTCCTAAGGTTTTTACGACTACCTTTAGTTTACTAACCTTTCTACTTCCTAAGGTTTTTACTACCTCTCTAGTTTACTAACCTTTCTATTTTGAGCTTTTCGACTACCTCGTAGTTTACTTACTCAAAAAACACACACAAGCTTTCTGACTATCCAAGATAGTTTACCCACTTCTTCTCTAGAGCTTTCTGACTACCTCAATGTAGTTTACTAACTCTTTACAACTCTAACTCACCAACAATCACACCTTTTGAGTCTTGGTTTTCGGTTTCTCGGTTTCTGCCCGAGTCTTGATTTCTTAGTTTCAATCGAGTCTTGATTCTCGGTTTCACTTGATTCTTCGTTTCTCGGTTTCTGCTTTTTGAGTCTTGATTTCTCGATTTCCTTGAGTCTTGATTTCTCGGTTTCATCTTTGAAACTTGAAACTTCAGTTTCATCTTTGAAACCCGGTTTCTTGAAACTTATTGAGTCTTCAGAATCTTCAGAATCTAACCTGATCTATATCTGCTGACTATACATTATGCAGATAACATCCTGAATACTCTAAAACTGAATCCTGACTCAACTATCAAGATTATCCTGAACATGTCATACTCAGGGGTTTTGGGATCTAATCAAAATCTTCTTTATTAAATTCATCTCCCAACAGTCAGTTATGTGATGATGATTTACATGTGAAATTTGACAAAAAATCATGCTATGTGTTTGATAAGAATGATGAATGCTTAATGACTGGCAATAGATCTGCTGATAATTACTATTTGATTGGTTCAAATCATGCTTGTAAAAGTGTTAAAGCAGATGATATTATTTTGTGGCATCAAAAACTTGGTCATGCTAATTACATAAGTATTCAGAAATTGCATAGACTAGGTGTTGTTGTTGGTTTACCTGATCTTAACTTTGAAAAAGAAAAAATATGTGGACCATGCCAGAAAGGTAAGCAAGTAAGGACAACACATCAAATGTTGTCAACATGTACAACAAACAGGTGTTGTGAATTGATTCATATGGATCTAATGGGTCCTATGGAAACTGAAAGTTTAGGTGGAAAGTGGTATTCTTATGTTCTTGTAGATGATTTTTCTAGATATACTTGGGTTATATTTCTGAAAGAAAAATCTGATACCTTTTCTGAGTTTAAAATTCTTTACAAAAGGTTTAAAACTGTTTTATGTTTAAAGATCAGTAGGATAAGGTCTGATCATGGAAGAGAATTTGAAAACAGTTTGTTTACTAATTTCTGTGAAAAGAAAGGTATATTGCAAGAGTTTTCCTCACCTAAAACTCCACAAAAAAATGGAATTGTTGAAAGAAATAATAGAACTTTGCAAGAAATGGCAAGAGTTATGCTAACCTCAAAAAATATTTCTAAGAAATTCTGGGTTGAAGCTTTAAATACTGTTTGTCACATTGTGAATAAAGTGTACATTCATTCTGGTAGTAATTGTACTCCCTGTGAGATTCTGAATAACAAGAAACCAAATTTGAAATACTTTCATGTGTTTGGTTGTGTTTGTTACCTTTTGAATGATAGAGATCAGTTGCACAAGTTTGATTCAAAAAGTGATAAAGGATTTTTCTTAGGATATTCTAAGAATAGCAAGACATATAGAATCTATAACTTGAGAACTGATACAATACAAGAATCTGTTAATGTGGTATTTGATGAACTTGCAAGTCTTGCAGAAAAAAGTGCTGAAGACAATGTATCAGATTTGATAGAAGTATCCAAAGATACTGATGACACTGAAGATAGTAAGGATGTTGATCATAATGTTCCTTCAACATCTGATTCAACATTACCCAAAAGTTCAAATACTGAAAATCTATCACAAGATTCACAGTATCCAAAACAGTTGGTTCCCTCAACAAAGATAATGAAAAGTCATCCATCAAATCAGATCATTGGAGAAGCTACCACATGTGTACAAACTAGAAGAAGAATGAGTATTCATATCAATAACCTTGTAAGATCAGTTTGCATGTCATCCATATGAAATCAGGTAACTTTTGAGTGTTATCATTCTGCAATTGAGCCTAAGAATGTGAAGGAAGCTCTTGATGATGAAAATTGGATAATTGCTATGCATGAAGAGCTTAATCAGTTTGAAAGAAATGTTTGGACACTTGTACCTAGACCTAATTCTGATATTAATGTCATAGGAACAAAGTGGATTTTCAAAAATAAAACTGATGAATCTGGTAATATTGTGAGAAACAAGGCTAGATTGGTTGCTCAAGGTTATACTGAGATTGAAGGAATAAATTTTGATGAAACATTTGCTCTTGTTACTAGAATAGAATCTATTAGATTACTTCTTGCTATTGCATGTTTCATTAACATTAACTTGCATCAAATGGATGTTAAAGCTGCTTTCTTAAATGGTATTCTGGATGATGAAGCTTATGTTGAACAACCTAAAGGTTTTGAAAATCTCAAATTTCCTGATCATGTTTACAAGTTAAAGAAAGCTTTATATGGTTTAAAACAAGCACCTAGAGCTTGGTATGGTAGACTTACTGATTTCTTACTTGAGTTTGGAAGCTGATAGAACCTTGTTCATTAAAAATTCTAAGAATGATATCATGGTTGCTCAAATATATGTTGATGATATTGTATTTGGTTCAACTTGTAATGATATGCTTGAAAGTTTTGTTAAAGAAATGACCTGTACTTTTGAAATGTCTATGGTTGGAGAACTAAATTTCTTTTTAGGTCTTCAAATCAAGCAAATGAATGATGGCATTTTCTTTTGTCAAAACAAATATGTTAAGAATCTGGTGAAAAGGTTTGGTTTGGAAAGTGCTAAAACTATGAAAACTCCTATGGGTTCAACTTAAAAGTTGAGTAAAGACTTGATTGGAAATGATGTTGATCCTACTTTGTATAGATCAATGATTGGAAGTCTTTTGTACTTAACTTCTAGTAGACCTGATATTATGTATAGTGTATGTCTTTGTGCTAGATATCAAGTTAATCCTAAGGAATCACATCTTAATTCTGTAAAAAGAATTATAAGATATGTGGCTGGAACATGTGATCTAGGTATTTGGTACTCAAAGGATACAAATTGCTCTTTAGTTGGCTATAGTGATGCAGATTGGGCAAGTGATTGTGATGACAGAAAAAGTACTAGTGGAGGATGTTTCTACATGGGAAACAACATTATCTCCTGGCATAGTAAGAAACAGAATTGTGTTTCACAATCAACAGCTGAGTCTGAATATGTTGCTGCTAGAAGTTGTTGCACTCAACTACTATGGCTTAAAAAGATGTTTGATGATTATGGGTTGGAAAGTGGTATTTTGACTGTTTATTGTGATAATACTAGTGCTATCAATATTTCCAAGAATCCTGTGCAACATTCTTTGACTAAGCATATAAGTATAAGACATCACTTTATAAGAGATCTTGTAGAGAAAGAAGTTGTGAAGTCAGAATACATTTCTACTGAAAAACAACTTGCTGACATTTTCACAAAAGCCCTTGATTAAGAGAGGTTTTCTTCACTTAGGAAATATCTTGGTCTTTGCTATATCTGAAAATAAACACTAGATGTTGTGACAAATGTTTCCAACATTTGAAGCAACATTGTGGTTCTGATAATAAGTTTGTCTGTTGTTTTGCTTATTTTTTAGTTTTAAATGATAGTGTTTTGATCTTATGGTTTGAATCATGGTTTAGATACAGAGTCCTGGACATATATCTCTTAAATGCATTAAAAATAAAGCACAGATTAGATGTGTAATCACTGAGTAACTATGGGACACATAGCTCGCTACTACGATCTTCTCTTTTCAAAAGGTGATTAAATATACATCCATGTTTGTTCACAATCCATTGAGTAACTATGGGGCACGGAGCTCGCTACTACGATGCACTCTTTTGATAGGATGGATCAATGTGAACATGTGTTTAAAGAAAAATACAAAATATGCAACACTTTGATGATGAATTTCATGCAAAATTGAGTGTTGAGATATATGTGTGCCGACATTTTGTGAAACCTTAAGTGATTCGAACTTTATCTATCATACATTATTCGTTTAATGTTCTGGATAAGTTAAATTTGCGGTTTGAACAAGTTATTTAAACTGATTTGTTTCTATTTAATTTTAGATATGGTTTTCTGTTTTTCGAAAATGTTTTGGCTGTCACTTACACATCACACGATCACTTGACTTCAAAATAGTGGGTGGTTACCTTTGTTCCCACTCATGTTCGGTTTTATTGTGGATGTGTGTAATAACCTCCATTCTTTCTTCTCTACCTAAGTTCGATTTATTTGTGATGTTTAATATTGAAAGCTGAAAATATTGTTGCTGCATATTGGATTTAAGGTTTGTTGTTGTTCTTGTGTTATTTCATATTTTCTCGGTCATATGCTTCTTTTCCCTCCTATTTTCTGATTTCATTATTTTAATTGTCTGTGTATTTATTTGATTGGACAGAAAGGAGGTAAAATGACTGAAAAACAAAACCCATCGGTCACTCCTAAGAAGTCACAAACTCACGCAAACCCTTCTCCCTCGAAATCTTCTTCTCTAGAAAATTTAAACCCTTTGAACCTTCTCGTTGAAATGGCTACACAAAATCCAGATTATGATTCCACTAATGTTGGTGGATCATCTTCTTAATCCGTACCAAAACCCACTCCGTACGAATTTCCTGAAGATACTCCTCAATCTCTGGTTCGACTGATTATTGAACAAATGCTCGAGAAAAATCTTCATATTCTTCCTTATGTTTTTGTTGGCAAAAGACAAATCAACATTAATGCCCTTGTTGATCTTTATGTTAAACCCTTAGTCACAAAAATTCCTGAAGAACCTTCTCTAGAAATACCCTCAGAAACTCCTATTGCTGACCCTGTTTCGGAAAACCCTTTTGAAAACCCAAATCAAACAGCCGATGTTGAAATGAAAGCTGCTGACTCCTCTGATTCAAAAGGAATGGGGGAGAAATTGAAGAACATTAGGCTAAGAAAGAAGCAATTGGCTCCCAGAAGAGGTGTTGGTAGATGGGGAAAGAGAAGAATGTCACAAAGAAACTTAGGGAAAAAGGTTGATTACACTGGAAAACGTCCTAAGAGAACTGATGGTGGTGTTAATGATCCTATCTCTGTAGAGGATTCTGATGAAGAAATGGCTGTTCCAAATGTTCCTATTGCTGAGCCAAAATATTCAGATGACGACTTAACCATGCAAGAGTTGTTGGCTAAAAAGGAAATGAGAACCAAAAAGAAAAATGATCCTCCTGTGAATACTGCTACAGATGTTGCTGAATCATCTGATTCTGAACCAGACATTGATCCTCAAGCTGAGGATACTGAGGAAGATGAACCTGAGGATGATGAACCTGAAGAAGAGGAACCTGAAGAAAATGAACCTGAACAAAATGAGTCTGATGATGAACTTGATCAAATCTTTGATGAGGTAATGGAATCTGACTATGACTCAGATTATAAGGTTGAGCATGATAGAAAATCCGTTGTTGTTAAATCCGTGCTTAAGAGATTCATTGTGGATGAAAGGATAATCAAAATACCTGATTTTGAAGCTCAAAATCTGATAGATTTTCTTGATAGTAGATCTCTGTTGCATGCTCTACAATATGCCAAACCTTATTATGTTTCTTGGGTTGCTGAATTTTATGCTAATTTGAAGAAGAGTTGTGGGAATATGCAGTCTTCAAATTATGGGAAAGTAAGGTTTAGATACAATGTTGTTACCATTACCCCTAAAATTATAAACATCTTTCTAAAGACTAAACAAGTGGAAGATGATTCCGGAGAATTAGACATAGGGGAAGTGATGTCTGTCATCACTGGTGGTAGACATTCTGTGTGGACTTTACAATTTTCTGCTGCAAAACTGACCTCTTTATCCTCTGTGATGCATAAGCTGCTAGTCTCTAATTGGTTGCCTTCCAAGAATTCTAATGTGTTATCCAAGGAACATACATTCTTGCTGTACAAGATTGTGCACATGAACAAATTCAACATAGGTCAAATCATATTTGACAACATTGTATCCTATGCTGGTAAACAATCTGAAGGAACCATTCTGCCATATCCAAGTTTGATCGGTCAACTCTTGGATATACTAGAGTTTGAGAGACCTAGAGGAGAGATGATCAGTGGGTATATGCCAAGTTTTGGTATCTCACATGTACTGAGGTCTGGAAACCGTACTGTTGATCTACCCTTGAAAGATCCTGCACCGCAAGCCGAAAATGTTGCCCATCCTGTTGGCAACATTCCTTACACAGTAACCAGAATGAATGGTACACCCTCTGTTCATTTTACAATTTCTTTCATTACTGATCAGATTACTTCCATCCAGCAGAACATAGATGCTTTGATTAAACATCAAACCTTCTGGAGAAACCTGCTTTCTACTCCAACAGGGGGAGGATCACCTGATGATGGTGATAATGATAGTGGTGATGGAGCTGGTCCATCTGGCCATGCTGGTGAGAAGGATGATGCATCAGATGCTGCTGAAGATGATGTTGATGTTGATGCTGATCAGAATAATGCTGAAGATAGAGGTGGAGGATGTTGTACAAGATGTTGTTAATGAGGCTGTGGAGGATGCTGTGGAAGATGTACTCAATACTGATGTTGCTGCTGCTGCTGAACAAATGGTACCTGATGATGCTGAACCAGTTGATGATAGCCCTGATTACACTGATGATGAGGTGTTGGTGACACCTACCAGGGAGAATTTGTCTCCAGAGAGCATTGTTATCATTGATCAGCTTTATGGAGCTGATAACTGGTGATTGGATTCAAGACAGTTGGGAATTTTGAAGTATGGCGGAGCATTTGCAGATTATGGAAATGCAGTCATTCCTTGGCCCAGTCCTTCCCTTTATTTCTCTATAAATTTCCTGTCTGTTTTGTAATCTTTTATTTCTGGTCTTTACTTTTTAAACTCTATTATTGGACAATTAGATGATAGGTTTATATTTCTGTCATTTACTTTATGTTGGATACTTTGGCCTAAGTACACTGTTGATGTACTCAGTGCTTGTGTTTATTTGTTTGTTTTTAAATTATGGTTTGGTTGAATAGTAGTTGTTCTCTGAATGGCTATTATTTGTTTATTTCCTGACACAAGTTCGGATGTTATTTTTAACATCAGGTTTGTTGTAGTAGAAAGGCCAAATTGGGGGAGTTTGTTGATGTTGCACGGATGTTGTTCCAGATGTTGGACAACATTCTGCACAACATCATAAATTTTCCCTTTCTCCTAACACTGACTCCGTTTTAATAGATGTGTTTCTCTATGTTTCCTACATTGCAGGTTGAAGATAATCTAGGATATTATCAAGCGGTTGCACTGATGGAGTGAGAATAGAAAGATCATGGGTGGTTACACCAAGATCATGGAGATAGTGGATGAGATGTTCAAGGCTGTTCACACCAAGTGGATAGGATAATGCAGTTGGTCCGAAAGTTTATAAATAGACTGCATTGGTCGACATTCAAGTTTGAGTAAAAGTGAAATACCATTTTCTCTACTCCAAACTTAAGAGAGTAGCATCCAAGACACAACCAAGAGTTAAAAACCGAGTGTTTGTAATTCTAGGAGTGTGAGGGTCGATGTTATTCTATGTGTAATGGTCGAGGGAATACAATCTCTCCTATCAGTATTGATTTTATCTTATTAGATCAAATTTTAGGTTGAATAAGATCATTAGTTACTTGATTGAATAGATTGATTTTTGGTGTGTGGTTTTTCACTATACCTTTTAGGATCTTGTAAGAGATTCGTGTATATCTCACTACTTGTTATAGTGATGTTTTTAACCATGAGGTTCGTATAGTCTGGATTACAGACTATACAAAATTTTGAAATCCTTTGCACTGCGTTTTTATGCTTCTGCTGTCATATGTTGTTTTACATGTTGCATAACATTTTTAACAACACTCTAAAAAATACACGCACACACACTGTCAATATATATTATAAATCTCAAATTTAAGCTTGAACCCAGAAGAAGTGGGCTGAAAAAACTAAGGTCCATTAAAATATGGCCTTATAAAATAGCATTCCAAGCAAACTTGATTCAAATTAACAGATTAACCATGATAGGCCCGGTGGAAAACCCATGAAATGCGGAATAAATCATGAAATGCATATAAAAACAGGGGTGAAGGAATGGTGATTCCAGATTTTTCTCTTTTAAGCTCATGTGTTGTGTTTTGCTTATGATCGAATTCATATGACAAGATAAGAACATAAAGCAGTAAAGAACACAACAATGTATAGTGGTTCGGAGACTCAAGCTCCTACATCCACTCTCCCTGTTCCTAGGGAAATTCCTTCAAACGGTACTTATCACCCTCCACGGGATTGCCTATAAGCTTTTTGACTATCCAAGATAGTTTACTCACTTCTTCTACTTTGAGCTTTCTGACTACCTCTGTAGTTTACTTACTCAAATTGGACTTATCACCCTCTCGGGCTCGCCTCTAGATGTTTAACGAGTTCACACTCCAACGGGACTTATCACCCTCTCTCGGGATTGCCTAACAACTACCTCACTTCACCACTAGTTATCTCTTACGAGAATGGGGTTTGGGTTTGGTGTTGTCTCCAACTATGGTGAGATTTTCCCTTACATTTGTTTAGCCTCAATGCTAAGGTTGGGAAAATCTCTCTAAGCGTAGGATACATCGTAGGTTGCTTAGATAGGGTTATAGAACACTCTTTGAATATATTTGTATATCTACAGACTTGTGTTCTATGGTGGGAATGCTTGAATATAAGGCTCTCTTAACTCTGTAGCACCGTTTGCTATCTTCTCCGCACTTCCACACGTAATAATGTAGGAAGAACTTTTATTTATAGTGTGGATTTGAATGTTACCGTTGGAGAGAATCACATTCAAATCCATACTATTCTTTGTAAGTTCTGCAGCTTTTTCAGGCTGGTTGTCTTCCTCTCATTGGTCCACGTCAGCTGGATTCCAACGGCTATATTCCTCAGTTTCTTCGCTTCGGAACATTCAGGTTATACTGAGCATTTAGTACATTACTGAGTCTTCAGTAATTACTGTGCCTTCAGTATCCTTTGTCTTCAGTCTTCAGTATCTTCTGAGTCTTCAGTGTCTTCTGAGTCTTCAGAGATATACTGATTGTATACTGAGTCTTCAGTTTCTCAGTTTCATACTGAGTCTTCAGTTTCTCAGTCTCATACTGAGTCTTCAGATTCTCAGTCTCATACTGAGTCTTCAGATTCTCAGTTTCATACTGAGTCTTCAAAAACTTCAGTTTCATACTGAAACTTCAGTTTCTTCAGAAACTTACTGAGTCTTCAGAATCTTCAAAATCTATCCTGATCTATATCTGCTGACTATACACGGTGCAGATAACATCCTGAACACTCTAAAACTGAATCCTGACTCAACTATCAAGATTATCCTGAACATGTCATACTTGGGGGTTTTGGGATCTAATCAAAATATTTTTTATTAAATTCAGTTCCCAACAAACCACACCAATGATTCCAAAAGATTTGGCGACAGTCAACGATGACTGTAAAAAACCCTTAAAATGCTCTTAAGAAAAACTGGAAATACCATAATCATATAAACAAATAAAAAATAAACAAATTGAGAAAAAATACATAGAGAGACCATTTAAGATCATCAAAAAAAATTACAAAGAGGGGAGAGGACAGTTGACGAACTTGAAATGCGGAGCCCGAGCGGCCGATGAGCGAGGAAAGTAGAGAATCAACTATAAAGAGACGACTTAAATAAAAAATGTATCCTTGAATTAAGCCACTAATCTAACATGCATATTATATCAATAACCGTTGAAGGTGGAAATGTTTAATATTACATATTTAAGTTAATAAAGAAAGCATTGAGACAAATTTACAGCCCAAAATTTTGTCTCCATGGCCATCATTTAGGAGTAATTAGTGGTTAAAAATTTAAAATAATAAACTTTTTTTTCTAATTTTTAATATGTAGAATTAAATTTTATATGGTTTATGACATATTACATGATGTTTAAATGATATACTTTTAGAGTGGCTCTCTTGTGAAATATTGCACAAATAACATATTTTAGGCAAACTTGTCAAAATTCGCGGGTCATGGAACAGTGCGGGTCGGGCAGATCGGACACGACGCTCCTTAATTTCGGTCTGACGAAGTGTTATATATTTATAGAAGGATATCCTTATCAAATTTGTGTTGTAGCTTAATGGTTCAGGTTTACATTATTAATGTATTTGGTTGCAAGTTCAATCCTTATTGAGCACATAATTTTTAAATATACATGAAATAAATATTACATTATCATTTAAAGAAAAATACATTATCATTCTTGATGTGTTACTGAATGGATAAGTAAATGTTACTACACTGTTATACTAATAAAGCGAGAAAAATGGAAGAATCTTAATAAGGAAGAGAAAAAAAAAGAACAAGAGAAGGAAAAACTTATAGACGTGCCGTTGTGCGATTTGGTTAGTCGCGAGGAAGAAGAACCCTAGCTATCGCACCAGCATTGTCTCAATACAACTTTATTAGACAACTGGCACTCGAACTACCCCTAATTCTCTCAAGAACTATAAAATCCAGACAGCCTCCTTAAAACTTCTGATACAGCAATGTACTCAGCTTCGGTTGTTGAATCTGTGATCACTTCTTGCTTGGAACTATTCCAACTGACCACCCCACCATTGAGAACGAAAACATAATCTGACTGTGACTTGTAATCATCACAGTCGGATTGAAAACTTACATCAGCATAGCCAGTTGCAACTAGCTCTGATTGTCCTCCGTAGACAAGAAAATAATCTTTAAAGACGTGGACAAACCCGAGGTACTTGTAATGTTCTTGATAGCAATTGGTGAGGTTCATCGGATTTCTTTGGTATCTAACAAATGATGTCGACAACGAAGACCACATCAGGCCTAGTGCAAGTCATAGCGTACATGATGGAGCCAATTGCAGATGCATATGACACATCCTTCATGTGCTGGATATCACCGTCTGTAGAAGGATAATCCTTCTTAGACAACTTTATCCCATGACATGCCGGTAGAGAACCTCTCTTAGAGTTCTCCATCGCAAATCGCTTCAACACCTTATCTACGTAGGTGGACTGTGATAGCCCCAACATATTCTTGGATCTATCCCTATGGATCTTGATCCCTAAGATGTAGCAGGCTTCACAAAGATCCTTCATCATGAAGGTCTTTGATAACCAATCTTTCACCGACTGCATAAGCGGGATACTGTTTCCTATAATAAATATGTCATCGACATATACGATTATGAAAATAATATTCTTCCCGCTATGTTTACGATAAACGCATGGGTCTTCCGAATTTCAGAAGAAGTCAAAGGATTTGACAGCTTCATCAAATCGGATATTCCAACACCTAGAAGCTTTGCTTCATTCCATAAATTGACCGTTTAAGCTTGCATACTAGACTAGATTTTGCCTTAGATATGAAACCTTCCGGTTGAGTCATAAACACTTCCTTGTCAATGTTACCATTGAGGAAACATGTTTTGACGTCCATCTGTCAAATCTCATAATCGAGGTGTGCTGCTACTGTTGGGGTTATACTGGAAAGTATGCTTTTGCTTTGTATAACCAGACTGAATTTCTGTCTTATTTGCTGAAATAAATTATTTATCACTGTTGCTTTAAATATCATTGAATGTTACATATATTTACTGCATAATTGTTCAATAATTAGTACTTGTTACATTGTAGTTAATTTAGTGATACCAGATCACAGAAGATTAAATTAACAATCCATTGTAATTAAAAGTACAGAATTCACAACCTAGATGGAAATGAACAATCCATCGTGAAAGGTTGAAGTGTAAGGCTCAGATTGGCTTGTCTTGACCAAGAGATTGCACTAGTGCATTATGATGTGCTGAATAGGACCTACAGGAGGATAAATTCTTCAGAACTGAATATAGAAGAATTAGACCTCAGTGGTTAGTTATTTCTTAATCCCTGTCCCTTAAATAGGATCGTGTGAAATTAATAACTATTGCTTTGACTTATGATGGGTAGAGAATCAATGTGATTCAATACCTTGTATCTTGGGCAATATTATTAGTTACAAGACGATTGCTAAGATTTAATACGGAGAATCGGTGTGCAAATGCGTCTTGCTTGATTTGTCCCCTTGGGAGGCTCAGAAGTTTTATCATACCAAATCTTGCAAGTGGAATTAGTTTCCGCTATGGATAATAATGTTGAGCTATTCCTGAACCAAGGAAAAAGATATTAATTAATGTGAAGTTATTTAAGTGGCTTAAATTAATTAATGGACTAGATAATCTTAAACACGGGAAATGATAACCGGGAGCCATATTAACTGTAATATGGGTTAAGATGGATAGTGCAATATTAATTATGTAGTGGGATTAACTAATATTTATGGGCTTGAATAATATTGTGGCTCAATATTGGAAATTCAAGGTCCATTGGAAGGTCCATTCTTAACTCTCCTAAAGGCCCCTCAAGTAGCCCAAAGATAAAGACCAATAACTGATAAAGGTGTTTAAAATAAAATAAAATAAAATATTGTTGCTTATTTTTCCTATTTTTTTCGAAAATAAATAAATAAAAGAGGGAGAAAGATTTTCTTTGAATTTTTGTTATGGAATGAGGATAAGTATTCTTGGAATACAAGTTTATCTCATTAGATTCAAGAAATCTCCCACTTGGTTATTTATCTTGTAATTTTCAAAAATAATGAAGAAAATAAGGAAGGAAAGATTTTCTTGATTTTCTTGGAAAGATATTATGGAAGATATGTATTCTTGGAATACAAGAATATCTCATAAATTCATGAAGGTCCCAATCTTGGAAATCTTGGTCCCTTATTTTTCAAAAATTCCATAACAAGAGAAGGTGGGATTTTATGTGGAATATTTTAATTATGGAGAAAAGAATATAATATATATATTCAAGATTTCTTGAAGATCAAGAAAAAGTTTTTCACATATTAATTTTCCCTAAAAATTTCGACCACCTCCCTCTTATAAATAGGGGATGAATGTTACATCCCCAAGGCAATTCCATGTGTTGGAAAAATTAGAAATCCACAAAGGTGGTGCAACATAATTTTATTTTTCCTTTTTTAAATTGTTCGCGAGCATCCTTCCACCGGATTGTTGAACAAGGACGAGGGAATACTTGATAAGGCTCTTTGGGTTTGTTCGTGTGAACGGGATATCCATCTTCTCAACGGTTGTCACTCCGAGAGGTTAGTTCACGTAAACTCCTAGCAATTCCGCATGCGTAGGATTTATGTGACAAATTTGTATGCATGATTTTTTGTTGAATTATTATTTGAATTAATATAGGATTAATTCATGCTAGTAATAATTGTTAGAATTAAATTTGTATTTAAATATTCATCCCGAATAGATCCGGGCAATTAATTCCCCAACAGCTACCACAAGTAAAATTTGAATGGACTTGATCTTAGCAACAGGTGAGAAACTCTCGTCATAGTCAATGCCTTCGCGTTGACTATAACCTTTCGCCACCAACCTAGCCTTGTAGGTTTGTACCTTGTCGTTTGCATCAGTCTTACATTTGTAGACCCATTTGCAACCTATGGGTTTGACCCCTTTCGACAATTCAACCAAGTCCCAGACTTGATTGGTGTACATCGAGTCCATCTCGGATTTCATGGCTTCATGCCACTTCTTTGAGTCAACATCTAATGTCGCCTCAGTGTAAGTTCTAGGGTCGTCTTTATCCGGGATCTCCACGACATCATGTTCCTCTATGAGGAAACCATAATATCTAGTGGGCAGATTACAAATCCTAGTAGACTTACGGAGCTGTGGTTGTGCAGGCTGTACATTCTGATCGTGAAAATTTTGTGGTGCATCGATTTCACCAATGCCCGGAGAGGCCTCAAGTGCTACACTTTCAGATGCCTCTTGGGCGGGAGTTTGAACTATGTTGTTCTCATTCAGCCCACTTGGAGTTTGTTGCGAAGGCAATGCAACTCCAATTACGCTCCCACTGGCTGAAAGAGGATCACTAAGTGATAAACTTCCACCATGAGAGCTGTTGAATGCTCCCACTGATTCCTTGTTACATTTCTTTGACAAGTTATCAGTCTCTTGGTTATCCTGTGGTTCTTGAATTTCTTCAAGTTCTATCATCTTACAACCATGTTCCTTAAAAACATAGTCTTGTTCGAGGAATCTGGCCTGCCTAGAAACAATTACTGTTGTTTCTCAGGTAGATAGAAGTAATATCCTCTAGTCCACAAGGTAACCATTTTCACCTTTGGATTCTACCTTATTGGTGAGCAACTTTTTCACAATTGCGGGGCAACCCCACTTTTTAATATGCGAAAAAGTTGGCTTCTTGCCACACCACAACTCATATGGTGTATGCTCAACTGATTTAGATGAAATCCTATCCAAAATGTAGATTGAGGTTTGTAACGCGTATCCCCACAAGAACGTTGGAAGAGAGGAAAAGCTCATCATGGACCTTACCATGTCTAACAAGGTTTGGTTTCTCCTCTCGAATACACCATTCATTTGCGGTGTTCCCGAAGGAGTCCATTGTGATTGGATTCCATGCAAGTTCAAGTAATCAGTGAATTCATGACTAATGTATTCACCTCCTCGATCTGATCGAAGAGTCTTGATACTCTTACCAAGTTGTTTCTCTACTTCAGCTTTGTACTCTTTGAATTTCTCAAAAGATTCGGATTTGTGTTTCATAAGATACACGTATTCGTACCTCGAGAAATCATCGGTAAAAGTGATGAAGTAGCCAAAGTGACCCCTAGTTAGAGTGGGCAATGGTCCACAAACATCACTGTGGATCAACTCTATAACTTCTTTGGCACGAACCCCTTTCCCATAAAAGGGTTTGTTGGACATTTTGCCCTTGAGACAAGATTCACAGTTTCCATACAACTCAAAGTCGAATGGGGTTAAGTAGTCTAACTTCCTTAACCTTGTAATTCTTTTCTCATTTGAATGACCAAGTCTACAATGCCACAAGTAAATCGGGTTTTCATGATTACTGAGTTTGAGTCTTTTATTTTGTATATTAAGAACATTATATCCACAATGCAACAAGTATAAACCATTCGATAAAGGAGCATTTCCATACATAACACCATTAAGCAAAAAATAACAATTATTATTTACAAAATGGAAGGAAAACCCTTCAATGTCTAACATAGGAATAGAAATAATGTTGCGATTAATAGATGGAACAAAATAACAATTATTCAGTTCAAGTCTAAAACCAGAGGGTAAATTTAAAACATAAACGCCAACACGTTCAGCAGCAATTTTTGCTCCATTCCCAACGTGTAGGGCGACTTCACCCGGCCTAACTTCCCTGCTCTCCTTGAGGCCCTGCACATTAGTACAAATGTGTGAGCCACAATCGGTATCTAATACCCAACAGTTAGTGTCATTTGTGGACATGTTTATCTTAATAATAAACATACGTGTTCCAGTGGCCGAGACACCTTGTGTCTTCTTTTCAGCTGCTAGAACCTTGCAATCCTTCGTCCAATGCCCCTTCTGCTTGTAGTGGAGGCATACATCCTTGTCCACCTTCTCCTTGTTTTGAATTCCACCTTTGGGCTTGAGGAAGTTGGGCTTAGAGCCCTTCTTTGCCTTGCCCTTTCGCTTCTTCTTTCCTTTCGGAGCAGAGGAAGTAGAGGCACTCACCATGAGCATGGGCTTTTCCTTAGCAGTGGAAGACTCAAAAGTCTTGAGTATGTTATGAAGCTCGGGCATGGTCGATTCCATTTTATTCATATTAAAGTTTACAACGAAACTCAAATATGAATCGGGAAGCGACTGAAGTATGGCGTGAACAGCAACGTTGGTCTTGAGCTCAATGCCCAAATGACCAAGTTTCTTGATTAACCCAATCATCTTCAAATCATGAGGGGATACCTTCCCTCCTTTAGTTAGCCGGCATCTGAAAAGATCTCTCATCACTTAATAAATCTCAGAACGATATTCAGAATCAAAGAGATCCTTCAGATGGTTGAGCATCTCGAAGGGGAGCATCTCGAAGGGGAGCATCTTCTCATGCTGCCTTTGCAACTCGGGAGTCATGCCGAGCAACATAACACACTGAGCCTAGGAAGCATCCTCTTGATGCTTCTTCTGAGCTGCAGCGTCAAACACTTCAACCTCTTCAGTACCAACCTCAGGAGTAGTAGGGATTGGCGTGTCCAACATGTACTCAATCTTTTCTTGCCTTAGCACCAAATGCACGTTTCGGTGCCAGTCGAGAAAATTTAGCCCAACCAATTTGTTCGTTTCCAAAACGCTTCTCAGTGATAAGTTATTCATTTCAACAAGCCTAGAGAAATAAAATTAAAACATGAATTAAAACACATAATTCCTATGATCAATATTCAACAATCAAAATAAACATGGCCTTTTAAATTTATTTTGTCTCCATTATTTTCACATATTCAACGACCTCATCGGAAGAATACGAATTTATATCCAATATAAATCATAATGGACTAGGATCCACATTCTTATTATTACAGTATCTGCTTGGGCTGATTACTGCAATAACAGAACTGGTAGGTTCCAAACCAATTGCAAGAACTGCAACTCCTAGTTGATTGAACCTAGTTCAATCGGATGCCCCTTGACTTTTGTTTCCCTGCTTGGGCTGGTGAAACAAAATCAAGTTAATTTACAACCATTAAGCGGCGACACTTCGTGTCCCTATAAAAGTCCCGTTAGATGTGTTGGGGTTATACTGGAAAGTATGTTTTTTACTTTGTATAACCAAACTGAATTTCTTATTTATTTACTGAAATAAATTATTTATCACTATTGCATTAAATATGATTGAATGTTATATATATTTACTGCATACCCGTTCAATAAATAGTATGTGTTACATTGTAGTTAATTTGGTAATACCAGATCACGGAAGATCAAATTAACAGTTCCTCGTAACTAAGTACAAATTCACAACCCAGATGGAAATGAACAATCCATCGTGAAAGGTTGAAGTGTAAAGCTCAGATTGGCTTGTCTTGACCAAGAGATTACACTAGTGCATTATGATGCGCTGAATAGGACCTACATGAGGATAAATTCGTCAGCACTGAATATGGAAGAATTAGACCTCAGTGGTTCGTTACTTCTTAATCTCCGTTCCTTAAATAGGATCATGTGAAATTAATAACTATTGCTTTGACTTATGATGGGAAGAGAATCAACGTGATTCGATACCTTATATCTTGGGCAATATTATTAGTTACACGATGATTGCTAAGATTTAATACGGAGAATCGTGTGCAAGCACGTCTTGCTTGATTTTTCCCCTTGGTGGGCTCAGAAGTTTATCATACCAAATCTTGCAAGTGGAAATTTATTTCCGGTATGAATAATAATGTTGAGTTGTCTTTACTCCAAGGATAAAGATATTAATTAATATAAAGCTTTTTCAGTGGCTTAATTAATTAGTGGACTAGATAATCTTAAACACGGGAAATAATAACCGGGAGCCATATTATTGTAGCATCGTAATATGGATTAAGATGGATAGTTCAATATTAATTTTATAGTGGAGTAAATTAATATTGTTGGGAGATGAATTTAATAAAGAAGTTTTGATTAGATCCCAAAAACCCTGAGTATGACATGTTCAGGATAATCTTGATAGATCGAGTCGGGCGGTTAAAGATAGATTGTTCAGAAGGTATCTCGCATCTATGTATAGTCAAGCCAGATATAGATCAAAGTTAGATTTTGAAGACACTTAAGACTCGAAGTAATCGAAGACATCAAGACTCAAGATGTCATCAAGACTCAAGAAGTTCTAAAAAAACATCAAGACTTAGTATGTCATCAAGAAATCAAGACTCATATTTTATAAGTAAATCAAGTCATCAAGACTCGTAAGTAATCAAGAAATCGAAAACTCAATAAAGTAATCAAGTAATCAAGACTCAAGATGTCACTAAAGACATCAAGACTCAAGAAGTTAATAATGAAAACATCAAGACTCAAGAAGATACTGAAGATCCAAAAATTCTCGAAGATTGAAGAAGATATCGAATACTCAAAGATAACCTGAATGTTCAGAGGCACTGAATAATATCTATCTGAAGACTACAAAACTGAGAAAAACGCAAATACTCAGAAAAATAGATATTGCCCAAAACATTCATATGCAGACAAAAGGAACTAAGTCTAAAGTGTTGTTTAAGGTTATCTCATTCAGAGAGATTGACCAAAAAGAGCCGTTATGTTTGTCTACATTTACTGAAGACAAGAACCAATCAGAGGAAGACAAACATTGTACTTTTCATCGACCTTCGAAAGCGACAGACATGAATCATGTCAAGAGTACTATGTTCCGCATCAAAAATTGGTGATTGGCTACATGACTGCATATTTGCTAAAACATGCAAGAGAGTATTCAAACCCTAAATATAGCCGTTCATCAAACACCATAAGAGGAAACTCATGAAGTTATCTCCTCTAACGGATAGTTTTTCAAGAGTGACCTTGGTGAAGTTGCCTATAAATACTAGTGACCCTTTATATTGAGAGGTTATGGGAAATTTCAAAGCAACTCAAGAGCTCATTCGTATTATTGCAAATTGAAGCACTCAAAAAACTCTAGAATTTCCCAAGTGTTTCACATTGGAAAGAGCTCATTCACTAAGCCTAGATTGATAAGAAATATCCAAAGCTTAGTAGAGATATCCTAGCCTTTACATTGTTCTTATTGTAAAGGATATCTCATCCTAGTTGGAAACCAACCCAAAACCCAAACCCTTTGTTAAGGTAGTTTGTGTGTGTTTTGTTGGTGAGTTGGAGTTGTAAAGAGTTAGTAAACTACTGTGAGTTAGCCAGAAAACTCTAGAGAAGAAGTTAGTAAGCTATTTGTGGTAGTCTGAACACTTGTGTGTGTTTGAGTTAGTAAGCTGCAGTGAGTCAGCCAGAAAACTTAAGGTAGAAAAGTGAGTAAGCTACAGTAAGTTAGCCAGAAAGCGTTAGGAAGTGGTTAAGGAATTTCTCTGAAGGTCAGAGAGAGTGGACGTAGGAGCTTGAGTCTCTGAACCACTATAATTGATGTGTTGTCTTGCTTTCTGTACTGCATTATTATCTGTTGCATGTTTTTCACTAAAAGCATTGTTCACTGATATTCAGTTGGAACCAATCCGCTGAACTTGCATCAAATTGATCACAACCTTAATCACTGTTTTATTGAAGGAAAGATTTTCAGCAAAGCTAAAACGAGTATAAACTTAGGGCCAACCATTCCGCACACTTGAGTAGCTAGAACAGATAGTTACCAAACTGAACTAACTCTACTGAGGGTTCAAGAAGATAATTATCTAATCCAAGCGCCTCAGGATCTCTGATAAACTCAGGCTCAGTTGGGCTAATCCGAAGCTTCTGAAAGTAGCTCAGGATCATTGTCTCAGTAGACTTTGACTCAGGGTAATCCGTGCTTCTCAGGGCAAAATCATCAGGATAACCTTACCCATCTGACCTCAGTGAAAGAAAAGTTTTAAAAATCACTGAACACGTGTATTCCCCCCCCCCATACACGTGTGAGACTCGTTAGCACCGGGACCAACAAGTGGTATCAGAGCAGTGGTTCATTTTGACCACTTGCTTTGGTAGCCATAGTCTATTTTGCTGAAAGACTTTGGTGGTCTACTGAATAGATCTGTTTGCTGATATCTTACAAGGCTCAGTCATCATGCCTTCTAAGAAACTTCCTATGTTCTCTGTTGAGAGCTATGACTTACGGAGATTGAGAATGCAGGCTCATCTGTATTCAAAATATGAAAGAATGTGGAGAGTTGTTTCTGAAGGACCATTCAAATTTACTGTTGTGAATCCCAGGATCACTGATACTGAGAGGAATGATCACAAAGATGAATTTCCAAAGCCTGATGATCAACTTACTCCTGATGAGAGAAAGTTAGTCAATCTGGACTACATTGCTAAAGATACTTTGTATAGCACTATTGATGATGGTGTTATGGGGATGATTTCTCACTGTGAAACTGCAAAAGAAATATGGGACACACTTGTTGTTATTTGTATTAAGGAAAACAGATCATATTAAGGAAAACAAACTTTCTGTTGCTATCGGAAAGTTTGATAACTTTGAAATGGAAGATAGTGAATCCATTGACAAACTTGAGGTCAGATTCACTAGCATCATGAATGAGCTGAGTGCTCTTGGGAAAAGATACCCACAGAGAGAAGTGGCACTGAAAATTCTTAGAGGATTATCTAAGAAATGGGATATACATGCTGTGGTGATTAAAAACACCAAAAATATTGATTCCATGCCATATCAACAAGTTTTCTCTGAACTGACAGCTTATGAGTTTGTGATTGACAAGAAAACTAAGAAATCTGAGAGCAAGAATGTGGCTTTCAAAGCCAAAGAGAAATCCTGTAAGTCTAAAGAGTCTGAGAACTCACTTGCCAAAAATCAGGATGAGCAGGAGGATAATCTAGTACTGATGGCAAGGAGGTTTGAAAGACTCAATAACAGATATGGGAAATATAAGAAATATTACAGAATCACAGTACAAGACTTCGGAAAGTCGAGGGCGATCTCACACAGTGGAATCATCGAGAAAAGGAAGGACCAGAAAGCTGAAGGATCCTCATCCAAGAAGAAGGACTCCAAGACCAAGGAGGAAAGTGATCAGGATGATGATACCAACAGATGTTACAACTGTCAGAAGAAAGGTCACTTTCAATATGACCGCCCTGAAATTTGAAAAGCTAAAGAAAGAAAAGAGACAAGCCAAGAGAGACAGTGGTAAAGATCTCCAAAGAAGAAAAGCTATGATGCGAAGAGGAAGAACATTCAAGAAGGTTCCAGTTCCTCGATGAAATTTTCTCGCACGATGGATGTTGATGATGTCTGAGACGACAACCAAGTCTTATGGCCGTGAAGGAGGTAAATTCTTTTATCTCTTGTTGTTGTTCCTACACAAGCACATGAGTTCTCAAGTTCAAATGTAAATAGTAACTTTGACTACGCTCGATGGATTCGTTTGAGAATCTTATGAAGGACTATTACGTATTACAAGAACTACTCAATGAAACTCAAGAGCGAACAAGGAATCGATGGCGAGAATCACTATAAAGGGAAGTGGAAAGACTCTAAAAATTTGAGATCACTTCTCAATTATTGGGAACTCTTGATGAATCGGATGTTCGAAAAGTACAACTCTTTAAAAAGAGAAGGTGATAGAGATCCCGAATGGAAAATTAGAGAAATCCACTAAAGAGATTCAAATGTTTTTTATCGTAATCGAAGTTCAATGACCTCTTTGAGAAGCATGATACTCTAAAGAAATGTGAGGATAGTCGCAGAGAAAGTTAGCTCTATTGAATTTCAAGATCTAAAGTGATAGATGAAATTGAGTTATCAAAGACCAAGAACTATAAAAATTTGGATTGGGATACATTCCAGGGGAACCTCACAAGGTCTTGAATGTTGCTTCTAGTAGTACCAAAAGATGGGATATACATCTTTGTTAAACTAGTGGCATCTAATCTTCTTCTTCAAGAACCGCATTGCAGTTTTAGACAAGGGTAAAGGACCTATGGAGCCAGAAAAACCGAAGGTTCGGGGATGAAAGCCTGGACCTCGGGAAAAGGCTAGAAAACCGAACACTCAATGGGACATGAGGAAATTTTCAAAGCCAAGAATCCTTCAAAGCCTCGTGCTAAGAATACCAACCTAAAAGATCTGCCTTTGAACCATCAAGAGGAACAAAGGCCAATGATCCCATTGGAAAAGAGAAACACTCACAGAGATATTCTTAATCGAAAATACCAAGTCCTCGACATCTTGAAAGACCCCAATTTTTTAAAACAGACAACCTAAACCCCACTTGTCTAAGGGTAAAGGTTTCCTGAACCCAAGTCAGCAGAGACAGAGACCAGATGCACAAAAAATAAGACACTTGAACAAAAGGCCTGAACCCAATAACAACTCTAAGGCTCATGTTCATGCTAAGGCTGGCACTCATGCACAGGATACTGCCAAGGCTCCTAGGGTGGTGAATGTGTATGTAGATGTTTATGGGAGACCAATCAGCCACTCTAAAGTAATTAGAGTTGTTAGGTAGATTTGGGTTCCAAAAGGTACAATTTAACACGGTAGGACCCTACACCAAATGGGTACCTAAGAAAAAAAGAGATAAGTCAAAAGATCTGATTTTTCGGTGAAGGAAAAAATCGAAATAATGAAAAAAAAAAGATCGATGAGTGGAATGAATTGGCTCCTGCTGTATTGTATCTGGACAGTGGATGTTCAAGACATATGACAGGATATAAGCAACTAATCACTGACTATGTTGAGCAAAAAGGCCCTCAAATCACATTTGGAGACAATTCCAAAGGACAAACTGAAGGATATGGAACTCTTGAAGTTGACTCTGTTCATATCCATGGTGTTTCATATGTGTCTGGTCTAAAGCATAACTTTCTTTTTCTATCACCAATTTCCGTGACAAAGGAAAGAAAAGGTGTTGAGTTCTCAAAGAACTTATGTTATGTAAAAGAAAATGCTTCACAGAAAATTTTACTGACTGGTACTAGAAAAGGAAATGTGTATCTTTCTGATTGGAGTTCAACTCCTAAAGATACATGTTTGGTTGCAAAAAGTTCCACTAATACCAGTTGGTTGTGGCACAAAAGAATGAAGCACTTAAACTTCAAAACCCTGAACAAACTTGCAAGATTAGCACTTGTAAGGGGGTTACCCAATGAAGTGTTCAGTAAAGATCAAGTATGTGATGCTTGCTAGAAAGGAAACAAATCAGAGCATCTTTGAAAAGCAAAGTAGATGTTTCTACTGATAGAATACTACAACTGTTACATATGGATCTCTTTGGTCCAGTAACACATGTAAGCACTAATGGCAGAAAATACACACTTGTGTTAGTTGATGACTACTCTAGATACACATGGGTCATATTCTTACTCAGTAAGAAAGAGAGTTCGAACAAAACTACCCGAACTCTTTGAAAAAGGCTCAGTACGGAAAAGAATCTGAGTGTGGTCAAAATCAGATCAGATAAAGGAACTGAGTTTATTAATCATATCATATCTGATTATTGTGCAACAAATGGAATAGCTCATGAAACATCAAATTCAGAAGGACCCCACAAATGAATGGTGTTCTTTGAAAGAAGAAATAGGACTCGAAAAAAGAAGCTACAAGGACAATGATTGTTGAAGTCGATATTCTAAGAGATTTTGAAAATGAAGCTATCAACCTTTGCATGTAACTCTCGAAACGGATCCATGCTAACCAAGAACCAAGGAAAAAAAATCCATATGAGTATGGAATGAAAGGAAGCCTCTTGTTTTTTTCTTTTCGTGTGTTTGGTTGCAAGTGTTTCATATACTGACATCAAAAAAAAATCCATATGATGGGTTGAAAACTTTTGATAGCAAGAGAAAAGTCGATGAAGGGATATTCTTAGGATATTCTCGAAGTCAAGTAAAAGCCTTAAAGAGTTTACAAGAAAATCCAATGAGGACTCTTATTGTGAAGAAACACCTCATGTTGTTTTTAATGAATCTACTTGTGTTCGGAAGAAACAGAACATGACTCGGGAGAAGGAAACGATCAAGAGAATCACCAGACTTAGCCGAAAAAAAAATGATAAAACATCCTCGATCACGAAAAGAAGAAGTCGGTCACTTTCTATGAATGGAGTGAATCGGACTTCGCACAAAGAAGTTCGGGATGGAAAAACTTCAGAATGGTGAGACTCGGGATGGAAATTCTCCACCTGAAGGAAAGCCAACACAATCTGAAGTGACCAATCTAAACATACACGATTCGAGACTCGGTATGTAATGCCGATGAAGATGTGGTCACGGTGAGGCAAACTCTGAATCTATCAACCAATAGGGAACAAATGTCTCTGACAATGTTCTGAATGGAATTTCCACTGAGGAAGATGATTCTCTTTCTCATTTTCTGTTGTTCCCTGAATTAAATGAACTACCTGAACCTAACATTTATGATGTTGAGGATACTCTTTTGAAGGGGAACATCCAGGAGAAAATGGTTGGATAGTCATCCTACAAGTCAGATTGTGGGTGATCTATCAGATGGTGTCAAAACAAGAAGGTTCCATGGAGAAAGTGCTTTGTTTTGTTGCTTCCTATCTGAAAAAGAACCTACCGAGATTGAAGAAGCTCTACAAGATTCATTTTGGATTCTTCGCTATGCAAGAAGAGTGAATCCGGTTCTCAAGGAATGAAGTTTAGGAGCTAGTGGATAGACCTAAGAGGCACAATGTGATTGGAACTAAGTGGGTGTTCAAGAATAAGAGAGATGAAAACAACAACATTGTGAGAAACAAGGCAAGGCTAGTTGCACAAGGTTATTCCCAAGAAGAAGACTTGGATTATGATGAAACCTTTTGCACTCATTTGCAAGACTAGAAGCCATCGATTGTTTCTTGCATATCTGCCTACATGAAACCAAAAATCCATCGATGGATGTGAAAAGTGCATTTCTGAATGGTGTGCTTAAGGAAGAGGTTTATGTGGAACAACCTCCTGGTTTCAGACAGAATGACCAAGTTTACAGACTCAGGAAAACCTTGTATGGTCTTAAGCATGCACCCCAATAATGGTATGATACCCTTTCTCAGTTTCTTACTGACCATGGTTTTATCAAAGGAACTATTGATAGGACTCTATTCAGGATAGAAGATGGGAAAGACATCTTACTTGTTCAGATTTATGTAGATGACATCATATTTGGATCTCCAAATCATCAGCTGTGTGAAAAGTTTTCTACCCTGATGAAAGGAAAGTTTGAGATGTCAATGATAGGGGAGATGAATTTCTTTCTTGGACTTCAGGTGAAACAAACTAAGGAAGGAATTTTCATCAATCAAGCAAAATACACCAGAGATCTGATTGCAAAGTATGGTGTACAAAATTGCAATATAGTTAGAATTCCTATGAATACTAACTACAAGATGGATCTTGATCCTGAAAGCAAATCAAGAATCGCGACCGATTTATAGAGGATCATTGGATCATCTCTTTATATCTCACAAAGCAAGTAGGCATGATATAACATTTCTTTGTTGGGATATGTGCAAGATACCAAGCTAATCTTAAGGCTAGTCACATGGAGGCCGCCAAAAAGATTCTCAAATATCTTAAAGGCAACGTGAATAGAGGATTATGGTATCCAAATGATGATAACCTTGAATAAACCGGGTTATTGAGATGTCGATTATAGAGGATGTAGAATTGTGAAGTCTACCACAGAACTTGCCAATTACTTGGAAGTAAACCGATATCATGGTTTTCAAAGAAACAAACCTCAAGAGCAACCAAGACTAATGGGTGAATAATACATGGTCGCAGGAAGTCATATGCATGATTCTTTCGCTCGCATAACAATTGAGGGATTATAAGATTATAGCCAATGAAGTACCTATATTTTGTGATAATAATAGTGCAATTGCTATTACACAAAAATCAGATTGCACACCGGATGTAAGCATGTTGATATCGGACATCACTTCATCGAGAGATCATGTTGAGAAGAAAGACATCGAATGGAGAAAATTCATACCGATGAAAAGAGAGTGATATCTCGACTAAACCTTCGGGTGAATCAAGATTTCAGGAACTATCAGTTGAATTAGGTATGTTGGATCCAGGTGAATAAAGCAAATCTGAAAAATTGATGGTTTTCAGATGCATGAAGTTTTCTCAGGTTTTTACTGAAAAACTCAGGATAAAATTGAGAGTACTGAACATTGAGTCTTGGGAAACTTCGGTTATCCAAGATCAAGATCAAGATATTATCGACATTTTAACAAGGTCAAAACTTAGTAAGACTGATGGAGAAAATTAGTCTAAAGAAGTATTGACTCATGCAACACATTTATTGTCTAACTGAATCTCAGTAATCATTGGCAATAAATGACAAAACACCTGAAGAAATAATTGGGCGGGACCTTTGAAATCCACGAGGAAAGTCAATGGTCTGCAGGAACAGTAATTAAATGCATTGTTCATTAATCACCAATAGGGATAAATTGGCGGCTTAGTATTTGCGAAATCGTCCTTTCATATACCCATTTTAGTCAGTTTTTAATCTCAACCGTCGATTTCTTCATCTACGCGATTTTCCATAAATCAAAATCCCATGTCCATTGGAAAAATTTCTTTCAATGCCCTATTCCAAAAAGCCTTCATCTTCACAAACACTCTGCTTCAAAACCCTCGATTGCCCAGAATTTTTCACCTATCTCAAACCCTTCATCAGAAATTCTCCAAAAATGACACTTTCTGTATATGACAAACTCGCCATTTCCATTAAACCTTGGTACGAATATGTTATTTCTCTAGAAAGCTCATCTAATGCAACTCACGAGGAGGAGGCTTTGCATATGATTCGTTTGGCAAAGCTTACATGCCTGGTCGCGAATCAACCAGAGGCCGAATATGCGAAAGAGATAATTGAGTTTATCTCTAATATGCAATTAGATGATGAGAATTGCATAGAATCTCAGACTGATCTCAAAGATTTTGGAGCATGGTTCGAAATATGTGGATTTTGTTAGGGAATTATATATTATTCCTAAGAATCTAAATGCCATATATGAGTTAAGTGATAGAGGTGAAGACCCAACGGTATACATGATGGGTAGGGAATAAGAATATTTGGAAAAAATTACTGAGAAGGAAGCCAGTGAAACTGAAGAAACTCATCCTGAAGGCCAACAAGGGTTGAAATCTCCACTTCAGGTTCTTGCTCAGGTAGTGACAAATGTGCAGGAGCAAGAAACTGAGGAACATGTTTTTTCTGAGGTACTCGAAACCTCTCTGAGCTCAGATAAAATCTCTCAGGAAATCTTCAAGGGACCTCAGATCCCTACTGAAGAAAGACCTGTTCAGACTCCAGATCAGTATGAACCTTAGGAATTGCTGAACTTGGATGCGCTTCTGAATGAACCATTTCTAGATCCATCAGCTCTAAAACTCATACACTCAATCATCATTCCGAAAGCCCAAGATTGAAGAAGAAGGTCAAGAGACTGAATGGCGAAGCAAGGGGAACGGTTCATCTTAGACAGATACCTCGAAATGAATGCCTATCCTGACCTTCAGGATATGTTCTTCAGGCTCAAAACAACAATGTATATTCTGAATCAAACACTCCCGGAGATGTGAACATTGCTTCATACAGAGGAGAAGAGTGGTGGAATGCAGAGACACTTGCCTGGACCAAATTCTCGGGTTTCGAAAAACCAAGCTGAGAATGAAAGCTGCTGATTTTGATGAATTAGTGAAAAGAAGCTAAATTTGAAAAGAAAGCTACTGAAGGAGTTGATGCTTCCAGCTCCCATGATCAAAATAAAGATAAGGATAAAGGAGATGATGCAGAAAAGAAATCTGAGAAGGAGAAGGAACCTCAGATAGATACTGAGAAAGAGAAGGGAACTGAGAGTCAGATGGGGACAGATACTGATGCTGAACCAACTGATATCAGACAACCTCAGACTGAAGTTAGCATTCTTCAGGTACCTTTTGGCACTGTTATACATTATGCCGAAGTTACTGAAGTACCTAGCTTTAAATCTGATGTTTATGATATGCAGACTGAGGCTCAGTTGGAGCACCCAGCTCAGTTGGAAAATGTTGTACAAACTCCAGTGGTTGATTTCACACCAATCCTGGATGAGTTAAAGAAGATAGAGCCAAGGATGGAAGAGATACTGGCAGGTCAATCTCAAAAGCTTGAGAATCTAAGCTCTTCATCAAGCATGCTGCAAACAATTCTCACAGACAAGATGACTCAGATGGAGTTAGTTCGCCGCGCCAAAATCGTAAAAATGGAGAACCTGAGTTCATCTTCTGATACACTTCAAACAACTCTATCAAGTAAATTAGCTACATTAGATGGAAAGATTGATGGAGTACATACAGAGCTTAATGCCAACATGAAGCAGATGTATCAAGAAAGAACTGCCTATCTTGAAGCCAAACTGATTGAGAAGAATGATCTGATGATCAAAATAACTGTTGAGGAAATGGGGGCTCTGTTTCATGACTAAGATGATGAGAGATGATGCATGATGTCTTCTCAAAAACAGTTTGCTCCTCTTTCGGATGAGTTCTCAATGGCCAAGAATTACATGATAAGGCTAGAAGATGAGCATAATGGGTTAGGAGAGAAGCAAGAAGATGAGTAAGGAGCAATACTATATGGATATTCAGATCGACTCAACTACTCCCAAGGTATGGTGCCAAAAAGGGGGAAAGGCCTGGTGGCAAATTAAGTGAGTTGTTGGCACAAACCTTGGAGAGAAAGGCTAAAAAAGAAGCTGAAGGAAAGAAAATTGTTGATGCCTTAAGAGAAATTGAATCCACTGAGAAACTAAAGTTCAAAGAAGCTGAGAAACCTATCTTCACTCAAACATCTGATCAAACCGTTCAGGAAGTAATTTCTGAGAAATTGAGTGATAGAAGGATGGTTGGAACAAGCAAGGCGTAAGAAGAACAAGCGCACGTAAAAGAGAAAAGCAAAGGTTGCCTTTTGTTGAAACTGAAAAGAAGAAAATAGCAAAGGTAGCTAAAACTACTCAGAGGAAGCTGATTATGGATTTTGAAGAATCAGATGAAGGACCAGAAAAGGAAACTGAAGCTCAACCAGAGACTTTTGATACCAAGAAGACTCTGAAGACCCTGCAGATTGAAAAGGAGAAAAGAATTGTCGCTTCAAAGATCGGTGCTCCTCTCGATCGAAAAGAAGAAAGAAGAAGAAATGTAAAAGAAGAGGTGGATTCAAAAAGTTTCTAAGCAAAAGGAGAGGTACGTAAAAGACTCGAAGTGGTCGACATTGACAAGTGGATGCCTATCTGATTCAATGATGCATGGGAAGAGATCAAGAGAACCTTCTGGTTCTATTATGAGATTCTGAGAGAATGGAGGGGGAGCAACTCGGATAAGAATGAAGCCTTTATTGAGTACTTACTGACATTCTATCCTAAATACCTGCAAAGTTGGATCAACTTGGCAGATGAAGGAAACACTCAGATAGTAGCTCCTGGTCCATACATGTACCAAAAGCTCCTAGGTTTGAGAATGGCTATGTAAATGAGGGCGACCATTTCTCAAAAAGAAATAGCCCAAGATGCCATCCGGCCTAGGCCTAACAGGAAATAACCCTGAAATCATCAAGGCAAGAGATGAACTGAAGAAGAGATACTACGGGATGTTCAACCTGGAAGTGCCAGAGGATGAAGTGGAAGAAGACTGAAGACTTTGTACTTTTGTATTTTTTTTTTATTTTCATTGTAATCTGTAACTCTTTTCCTACATCAATGAAAATTTTATCTTTATGCTCAAAGATAATATCTCATTATCTTTTTACATGTCTTGATATGCCAGATTGTTAAAGAACTTGATTGGAGAAATACCATTTTGGTTGTAATAGATAAACTGAAACCTGAGGATAGGTTAGGTTTTCTTAAATGTAACAAGATAGTTTTGGCATCATCAAAAAGGGAGAAATTGTTGGGAGATGAATTTAATAAAGAAGTTTTGATTAGATCCCAAAAACCTGAGTATGACATGTTCAGGATAATCTTGATAGACTGAGTCAGGTTTTAGTATAGATTGTTCAGGAAGTTATCTGCACCATGTATAGTCGCCAGATATAGATCAAAGTTAGATTTTGAAGACATCAAGACTCAAGAAGTAATCAAGACATCAAGACTCAAAGATGTCATCAAGACATCAAGACTCAATAAGTTGTCAAGACATCAAGACTCAAGATGTCATCAAGACATCAAGACTCAAGAGATGTCATTTGAAGACATTGAAGATCAGATATGTAATCGATGACATTGAAGACTCAAGGAAGATTTGAAGAGTGAGTTATCGAAGACTCAATAAGATAATCAATACTCAAGATAACCCGAATGTTCGAGGCATCGAATATAATCTATCTCAAGACTACAAAAACCGAGAAAACGCAAATATTCGTAAAAGTAGATATTACCCAAAACATTCATATGCATAAAAGGAACTAAGTCTAAGTGTTGTTTAAGGTTGTCTCATTCAGAGAGATTGACCAAAAAGAACCTTTTTTTTTCTACATTCACTGAAGACAAGAACCAATCAGAGGAAGACAACACTGTACTTTACTGACACTGAAAGCGACAGGACCCTGAATCATGTCAGTAGTACTAAGTTTCAGACTGCAAAAATTGGTGATTGACTACATGACTGTATATTTCCTAAAACATGCAAAGGAGTGTTCAAACCTTAAATATATTTTTATTCATCAAACACCAGAAGAGGAAACTCATAAAGTTATCTCTTCCAACGGATAGTTTTCAAAGAGTGACCTTGGTGAAGTTGCCTATAAATACCAGTGACCATTTACATTGAGAGGTTACGGGAAATTTCAAAGCAACTCAAGAGCTCATTCGTATTATTGGAAATTGAAGCACTCGAAAAACCCTAGAATTGCCCAAGTCTTTCACATTAGAGAGAGCTCACTATTCTAAGCCTAGAGTGATAGATATATCCAAAGCTTAGAAGAGATATCCTAGCCTTTACATTAGTTCTTATTGTAAAGGATATCTCACCCTAGTTGGAAACCAAACCAAAACCCAAACCCTTTGTTAAGGTAGTTTGTGTGTGTTTTGTTGGTGAGTTAGAGTTGTAAAGAGTTAGTAAGCTACAGTGAGTTAGCCAGAAAACTCTAGAGAATAAGTTAGTAAGCTACTTGTGGTAGTCTAAACACTTGTGTGTGTTTGAGTTAGTAAGCTGCAGTGAGTCAGCCAGAAAACTCAAGGTAGAAAAGTGAGTAAGCTACAGTGAGTTAGCCAGAAAGCTTTACGAAGTGGTTAAGAAATTTCTCTGAACATCAGAGAGAGTGGACGTAAGAGCTTGAGTCTCTGAACCACTATAATTGCTGTGTTGTTTTGCTTTCTGTACTGCATTATTATCTGTTGCATGTTTTTCACTAAAAGCATTGTTCACTGATATTCAGTTGGAACCAATCCGCTGAACTTGCATCAAATTGATCACAACCTTAATCACTGTTTTATTCAAGGAAAGATTTTCAGCAAAGCTAAAACGAGTATAAACTTAGGGCCAACCATTCCGCACACTTGAGTAGCTAGAACAGATAGTTACCAAACTGAACTAACTCTACTGAGGGTTCATTAAGATAATTATCTGATCCAAGCGCCTCAGGATCTCTGATAAACTCAGCTCGGTGGCTAATCTCAATCTCAAGAAAGAAAAACCAGATCATTGTCTCAAAGAGACTTTGACTCAGAGCAATCCGTGCTTCTCAGGGCAAAATCATCAGGATAACCTGACCCATCTGACCTAAGTGAAAGAAAAGTTTTAAAAATCACTGAACACGTGTATTCCCCCCATACACGTGTGAGACTCGTTAGCACCGGGACCAACAAATATTAATGGACTTGGATAATATTTTGGCTTAATAATATAAATTCAAAGCCCATTGGAGGTCCAATCTTAATTCTCCTAAAGGCACCTCAAATAGCCCAATTAAAGTCCAAATAATGAAAAGGAGAATAAAATATCATTGCCTAATTTTTCTAGAAATTTTCGAAAATTGTAGGAAAAAGAAAATGAAAGATTTTCTTGATTTTCTTGAAAAGATTTTATGGAAAAAGATAAGTATTCTTGGAATACAAGATTATCCCATAATTTCAAGAAATCAAATCTTGATTCTTGTTGCCTTGTATTTTTCGAAAATCCCCATAAAATAAAGAGGTGGGATTTTGTGGAATATTTAATGATGAGAAAAAGAATATATGAGATATATTCAAGATTTCTTAGAGATCAAGAAAAATATTTTCCCATCCTATTCTACACCAAATTTTCGTCCACCCCTTATGTTATAAATAGGGGATGAATTTTTCATCCCCAGTGCAATTCCATGTGTTGGAAAAATTAGAAATGCACAAAGGTGGTGGCAAATATTTTTAGTTTTCTCCTTTATTAAAATCGTTCGTGAGAATCCTCCCACCGGATTACGTTCGTGGACTTGGGACATATTTGAGAAGGCACTTTGGGTTGATCCATCGTCTCAACGGTTGTCTCTACAAGAGGTATGTAATTTCGTAACTCCTACATTATGCATTCTTAGGATTTACGTGAATTACGTGTACGCATGTTGTTGTTACTTGTTTAATTTTTATGTTGAATTAATTTAGGATTGATTCATGTTAGTAATTAATTGAATAATTTGAATATGTATTTAAATACACCTCGAATATATCCGGGCACCCCGTATTTCCCAACAACTGGTATCAGAGCCTCGGTTTCGAGCTCTGTATTTAAATTGTTATTTAAATTTGTTGGCCATTAAATTTTATTGAAAAATTGGATAGTAGAATTGTTAGATTTGTTTTGCACGTATCCAATTGTCATGATATTTAATATGTTTTATTAATTTCATGTGTATGATTGGTTTTAATTCGACTCATTCGAATTTGTTTTTCTCGTGAGAAAATCCACGAGTAGATTAGGCTATTTGATTTGTTCAATGTAATAAACTAGTCTAGATTTAGGTTTATTTATTTTTGTAAAATAAATTATAACCTGATCGAAGAAAAGAATCGAGACGAGAGTTAAAATGGAATATAATTGTAGGGGGCAAAGTGCATCGAGCAAAACGTAGATTAAAGGCACGCGACGCATTTAAACATCGAGAGCGCTGCGACGGGCACTGTGCAAGCGTCGCGCGATGGGCTTAGCATCGAATCGCCGATTAGGATTATTTTCTCCTAATTGGAGCAGCTTGGGTAAATAAGCGCCTCCGAAATATAGAGCGAGGTGATTCACTAAAAGTAGGGCGACGATTTAGGGTCAAAAATGGGTACGCGGCGGTGCTCGCCGACACCGCCGAGATTCGCTGGCGATTCACGCCGCGCAAATTAGGCGACGGGCGCGGGGATCCGCCAAGGGGCTAAAGTAGGATGTGGACGCATCGGGTCATGTAGCCACGGTGTGGCGATTCGAGACATAATTTTTGTTGGTCCCGGTGCAAACGAGTCTTACACGTGTATGGGGGGGGAAATACACGTGTTCAGTGATTTTTAAAACTATTTCTTCACTGAGGTCAGATGGGTCAGGTTATCCTGATATTTTTGCCCCGAGAAGCACAAATCGCCTCGAAGTCAAAGTCTATTGAGACAATGATCCCGAGAAGCTTTTAAGCTTCAGACAGCCTAACCGATCCTAAATTTATCAGAGATCCTGAGGAGCTTGGATCAGATAATTATCTTACTGAACACTTAGTAGAGTTAGTTCAGATTTGGTAACTATCTGTTCTAGCTACTCAAGTGTGCGGAATGGTTGGCCCTAAGTTTATACTGCTTTTTTAGTTTTTACGAAAAATCTTCTTCCTTTTAATAAAACAATGATTAAGGCCAGGATCAATTTGATGCAAGTTCAAAGGATTGGTTCCAATCGAATATCAAGAAAATCACTTTTCAAAGGAAAAACATGCAATGTATAAAATGCGTATGTAAAGCAAACAACACAAAGAATTATAGTGGTTCGTAGACTCAAGCTCCTACGCCCACTCTCTCGATCTTGAGAGAAATTCCTTAACCACTTCCTAAAGCTTTCAGTTAACTCACCGTAGTTTACTCACTTTTCTACCTTGAGTTTTTTCGGGCCGACTCACCGCAACTTACTAACTCAAACACACACAAGTCAGAGACTACCACAAGTAGCTTATTAACTTCTTCTCTAGAGTTTTTCGCCGACTCACTACAAATTTTACTCACTCTTTACAACTCTAACTCACCAACAAATCACACACACTCAAACTACCTTATCAAAGGGTTTGGGTTTGGGTTGGTTTCCAACTAGGTAAGATATCTTTACAATAAGAACAAATGCAAAGGCTAGGATATCCGCATTTAAGCTTTGGATATTTCTATCAATTTAGGCTTAGTGAATGAGCTCTCTCCAATGTGAAACACTTGGGAAATTCTAGGTTTTCGAAAGTGCTTCAATTTGCAAGAATACTGAATGAGCTCTTGAGTTGTTTGAAATTTCCCGTAACCTTTCAATGTAGAAGGTCACTAGTATTTATAGCAACTTCTCCAAAGGTTACTCTTGAAAAAAACTATCCGATTGAAAGAGACAAAGATCAAGGGTTTTTCTTCCGTTATTGATGAACGGCTATTTTTAGTGGTTTGAACACTCCTTTGCATGTTTTAGGAAATATGCGCCCAAGTAGCCAATCATCAACTTCGTGGAACCGGAAGATATCACTCGACGCTTTTTTTTGATGAGATGTCGCTTTCAAAGGTCGATTCAAAGATGTTGATGTTGCCTCCTCATTGGTTGAAATCTTTGTTTGAGCAGAGACAACTAAACGACTCTTTTCCCTTGATCTGATACGTTCCTTAATGTCCACAAATGTCTAACATTCTGTTTTTTTGTACTAGGAATGAACATAACACTATTTCATAAAATAGTTGTTCAGGGTCCTTTTGACCAGTATAAAACAGTCTCCAGGATCTTATGTTCTTCAGGATTCTTCTGATTCTTCTGAGTCTTCAGGATGTTTCTGATTCTTCAGAGTCTTCTGAGTCTTCAGGATGTTTCTGGATCTTCAGAGTCTTTAGAGTCTTCAGGATGTTTCTGATTCTTCAGAGTCTTCTGAGTCTTCAGCATACTAAAATTTACTGATCTATATCTGCTGACTATACATGGTGCAGATAATCCTGTGTCCTAATATCTAATGAAACTTGATCCTGTTTCTATTTTATCAAGATATCCTGATACATGTCATACTCAGGTTTTTGGGATCTAATCAAAACTTCTTCATTAAATTCATCTCCCAACAATTTTTTTTCGAGACGAACGAGTGGGAGAAATTCAAGACGGTGTTTCTTCAAAATCAAGCCAAGGAAAATCAAACCATGACAGTTAGATATTTTGTGCCCAATATGTTTATTTTCTTATGCTTTATTTAATTTGTTTAAATATGTTTGCATGAGAATTGCTTGTGAAAAATCTCAAACTCAAAAAAAATTACAAGTATGTTTTATATAATTAATTTGGTTTTGAATCAAATTAATTTTGACCTCCATGATTTATTTATTTGTGTATTCTTTTGGAGAAATTCCCTTAAGGGAAAGCCATAAGAAAGCTTTCACATGAATAAATTCTCAAAAGGATGATTGTGAATTATTACTTGTTGGTCCCGGTGCTAACGAAGTCTCACACGTGTATGGGGGGGAATACACGTGTTCAGTGATTATTAAAACTTTTCTTTCACTGAGGTCAGATGGGTCAGGTTGTCCTGATGATTTGGCCCTGAGAAGCACATATATATCGCCTCGAGTCAAAGTGTATCAGAATAATGATCCCGAGCTACTTTTGAATTTTTCGGGATTAGCCCAACCGAGCCTCGAAGTTTTATCAAAGATCCTCGAGTCGCTTTGGATCGATAACTATCTTTATGAACCCAAGAGAGTTAGTTCATTTTTGGTAACTATCTGTTCTAGCTACTCAAGTGTGCGGAATGGTTGGCCCTAAGTTTATACTCATTTTTAGCTTTGCTGAATATCTTCCTTTTAATGAAACAGTGATTAAGGATGTGATCAGTTGATGCAAGTTCAATGGATTGGTTCCAACTGAATATCAGTGAATTATGCTTTTAGTGAAAAACATGCAACAGATAATAATGCAGTACAGAAAGCAAAACAACACAGCAATTATAGTGGTTCAGAGACTCAAGCTCCTACGTCCACTCTCTCTGACCTTCAAAGAAATTCCTTAACCACTTTCTAAAGCTTTCTGGCTGACTCACTGCAGCTTACTCTTTTCTACTTTGAGTTTTCTGGCTGACTCACTGCAGCTTACTAACTCAATACACACAAGTGTTCAGACTACCACAAGTAGTTTACTAACTTCTTCTCTAGAGTTTTCTGGCTAACTTACTTTAGCTTACTAACTCTTTACAACTCCAACTCACCAACAAACACACTCAAACTACCTTACAAAGGGTTTGGGTTTCTGGTTGGTTTTCAACTAGGATGAGATATCCTTTACAATAAGTACAATGCAAAGGCTAGGATATCTCTACTAAGCTTTGGATATATCTTATCAATCTAGGCTTAGTGAATGAGCTCTCTTCAATGTGAAACACTTGGAAAATTCTAAGTTTTTCGAGTGCTTCAATTTGCAATAATACGAATGAGCTCTTGAGTTGCTGTCAAATTTCCCGTAACCTCTCAATGTAGAGGGTCACTAGTATTTATAGGCAACTTCACCAAGGTTACTCTTGAAAAACTATCCGTTGGAGGAGATAGCTTCATGAGTTTTCTCTTATGGTGTTTGATGAAGCACTATTTTAGTGGTTTGAATACTCCCTTGCATGTTTTAGGAAATATGCATTCATGTAGCCAATCACCACTTTTTGCAGTCTGGAACATAGTACTACTGACATGCTTCAGTGACCTGTCGCTTTCAAAGGTAAAAGAAAGTACAAATGTTGTCTTTCCTCTTATTGGCTCTTGTCTTCAGTAAATGTAGACAAACATAACGGCTCTTTTTGATCAATCTCTCTGAGTGAGATAACCTTAATCAAAACTTAGACTTAGTTCTTTTGTCTACATATGAATGTCTTAGGCAATATCTATTTTTCTCAATATTCGCGTTTTCTCGCTTTTGTAGTCTTTGATAGATAGATATTTCGATTGCTCGGAACATTCAAAGTTATCTTGAGTATTCAAGATTCATCGAAGTCTTCGACTCATGGGTCTTGAAAGATCTTCAGAGTCTTCAGTCTTCTTGAGTCTTGATTGTCTTCTTGAGTCTTCGAGTCTTCTTCTTCGAGTCTTCAGTGTCTTCTGAGTCTTTAGTTTCTTCAAAAACTTATCGAGTCTTGATTTCTTGAAACTTATCGAAGTCTTCGATTTCTTGAAACTTCATCGAGTCTAAATTTCTTTAAAAAATTATCGAAGTCTTGATTTCTTGAAAACTCATCGAGTCTTCAGTTTCTTTTAAACTTATTGAGTCTTCAAAGATCTTCAAAATCTAACCCCGATCTATATCCGTGACTATACATGGTGCAGATAACATCCTGAACACTCTATACTGAATCCTGACACAGACTATCAAGATTATCCTGAACATGTCATACTCAGGGGTTTTGGGATCTAATCAAAATCCTCTTTATTAAATTCATCTCCCAACAATTTCCCCCTTTTTGATGATGCCAAAACCATCTTGTTACAAAAACACCTAACCTATACTCAGGTTTCAGTTTTTCTATTACAATCCAAAATGGCAATTCTCAATAGTTCAACACATAAGGCATATCAAACATAAAAGACATGTAAAAAGATAATGAGATATTATCTTTGAGCATAAGGATAAATTTTCATTGATTGTAAGATCAGAGTTACAGATTACAATGAAAATCAAAAACAAAAATAGAAGTACAAAGAGTCTTCAGTCTTCATCATCTTCAGTCTTCATCAACCTCATCCTCAGGCACCTCCAGGTTGAACATCCCATAATATCTCTTCTTCAGTTCATCCCTTGCTTTGATGATATCTGGGTTGTTTCTGTCAGCCAAGTTGGATGGCATATCGAGTAATCTCCCCGAGAAATGGTCGCCTCATTCACATAGCCATTCTCGAGTCTTGAGCCGGGTAAGTATATGGACCAGTGCAACTATCTCACAGATACCTTCATCTGCTAAGTTTATCCAACTTTGCGGGTACTTAGGATAGAATGTCGAAAGATATTCAATGAAGGCTTCATTCATATCCGAGCTGGTCCCCCTCCATTCCCTCATAATTTCATAGTCGAACCAGAATGTTCTCTTGATTTCCTCCCATGCATCATTGAACTGAATAGGCATCCATTTGTCAATGTGCGCCATTTCGAGCTTTTCAGACTCTCCTCTTGCTCAAAAATTTCTTGAAACCACTTCTTCTTTTCTGCTCTTCTTCTTTCTTTTTCCTTATTACAGAGACACCTGATACAGAAGCAGCATTTTTCTTTTCTTTTTCAACTTGAAGTGTTTTCAGAGCTTTCTTGGTGTTGAAGACTTCTTTTTCAGCTTCTTCAAAATCAATAATTAATTTCCCTTGAGTAGACTTCGAAGCTTTAGGTCTTTTCTTCTCCTGCTCTACAAATGCCACAGCCTTTCTTTTTACAAGTTTGACTTGTTCTTCACCGGCTTGGCTTGTTTCCACCATCCATCTACCACTCAGTTTCTCAGAAATTGCTTCCTGAATAGTCTGCTCAGATACTTGAGCGTAGATAGGTTCTTCAGCTTCCTTGAATTTGAGCTTCTCGGTGGCTTCTACTTCTTTTAAGGCATCAGCAATAATTTTCTCTTCAGCTTCTTTATCATCCTTTCTCTTCAAGGTTTGTGCCAACAATTCACTAAGCTTGCCACCAGGCCTTTCCCCCTTTTTGGCACCATACCTTGGAAGAAGTTGAGAAAGTGCAGTATCCATATGATATTGCTCTTTGCTTATACATCGCACTTCCCCTGCCAACTAATCGTGCTCATCTTCCAGCCTCTTCATATGATTCTTTGCTACTTAGAACTCTTCAGATAGAGGCTCAAACTGGTGTGAGAAGACATTTTGCACCATCTCTGTCATCTTGGTCATGAGCATAGAGCCCATTTCCTCAACAGCTGTCTTGATCATCATATCATTCTTCTCAACCAGCTTGGCTTCAAGATATGTTGTTCTTTCCTGATACATGTGCCTCATCTATGCATCAAGCTCATCTTTGACTACATCAACCTTTCCCTCCAGGGTAGTCATTTTATCAGCAAGAGATGTTTGAAGCTGCATCATGTCTGGAGATGAACTCAGTGTTTCCAGCTTCTGAGATTGGTTGGCCAAGGTTTCTTCAATTTGGGACTTTCTCCACCATTGGCACCACCTTCTCCAATTTGTCCAATATAGGACTGAAGTCAATCTCTGGAGTATGTAGAATTTTTTCCACCTGAGCTGGGTGCTCCACCTGAGCCTCAGTCTACATATCAGACATAACAGATATAAAGATAGGAACTTCAGTAGCTTTGGCATAATGTTTAATAGTGCCAAAAGTTAGCTGAAGAGTGCTAACTTCAGTCTGAGGATGTGAGATATCAGTCTGACCAGCATCAGTTTCCTTCTCCATCTGAGATTGATTTTCAGCATCATCTTGTTGATCCCCCTCTTTATCTTGATCCTTAGAGCTGGAGGCATCAACATCAGCTCCCCTCCTCTCAACCACTTTCTTTTTGACTAACTCATCAAAATCAGCATTTTTCATCTGGAGCTTAGTCTTCCTGAATCCAGAGAACTCTGTCAGCACAGGAGTCTCAGCATTCCACCAGTCCTCTCCTCTGAAGGAGGCAATGTTCAGCATCTCTGGAAGAGTCTGATTCAGGATGTAGACTGTGGTTCTGAGTCTGAAGAAGAGATCCTGGAGGTCAGGATATGAGCTCAACTTAGAGTACCTATCTAGAATGAATCGTTCCCCCTTGCTGCGCCACTCAGTCTCTTCTGCCTCTCCCTTCTTCAGCTTTGGGCTCTCAGGTTCAGTAGGATCAGATTCAGGTGTTGAGGGATTTAGAAAAGGTTCACTCAGGAGCGCATCTAAGTTCAGTAGCTCCTGAGGTTCAGATTGATCTGAGGTCTGAACAGGTATCTCCTCAGTAGGAACCTGAGGTCCCTTGAATATTTCCTGAGATATTTTGTCTGGGCTCAGAGATGTTCCGAGAACCTAAGAGAAAACATGTTCCTCAGTTTGTTCCTGAGCTATTGTCACAACCTGAGCCAGAACTTGCAATGGAGATTTCAGTCCTTGCTGGCCTTCAGGTTGGACTTCCTCAGTGTCACTGACCTCCTCCTCAGTAATAATTTGAAGTTTCCTGCATTTCTGAGGGGCCAGAGTTTTCTTCTTCAGAGTCTCTCCTTTCTCTCTTTTCACTTCCATCAGGGCCTTCCCCCTGGCTTGTTGGGCTTCTTCAGCTCCTTCTTCAGCGGTCTCCTCCTGAGACTTTGAGCTTTTCTCCTTCCTTCCTTTCAAAGTCTTCTTAGTTGTAGGTGGCTTGAACAGAATTTTAGACTTTGGAAAGGGTGGGGAATTGGCGAAGATATCCTTTTCTTCTCTGCACATCTTCAAGATATATGTAATCTTAGTTGCATGAAGGATCTTCCCTTTGATAACAACCGATCCATTCACCTTCTGGACTTGCTTAGCTTGATCACTCACCACTTTGATTAGATAATGTAACTAGTTGAAAGCAGTGGTGGGTGAATCTTCAATCGCCGCCATTAACCTCAACTTCGGCGTGCTAATCTGTTCAAAGCTGTCGGACCTACTCATTATGCATTTACTCACAATGTCCAGCAAAACTCGATACTTAGGCTTCAAATGCCTTTTGTTCAGAGTTGCTTTGAACTTAACTGGATGCTCTGCAATCCTATCCAGATACTCTTGCTCCCTACCCAACATATATACTGTAGGGTCTTCTCCTCTATCGCTCATTTCGTATATGGCATTAAGGTTCTTAGGAATGATATACAATTCCCTAACAAAATCCACATACTTTGAACTATGCTCTAAATGAGAAACTTTAATCTGCGATTCGATACAGTCCTCCTCATCTAATTTCAAATTAGAGATAAATTCAATTACCTCTTTTGCGTATTCTACCTCTAGTTGATTCGCAACCAGGCAAGTGAGCTTTGCCAATCTAATCATATGCAACGCTTCTTCTTCGTGTGTTGCATTCGATGAGCTTTCGAGAGATACGGCATATTCGTACCAAGGTTTGTGAGAAATTGCATGTTTATCGTATACAGAGAACGTCATTTTTGAAGAATTTTTGTGAAGGGTTTTGAAGAGCATGATAATTTCTGGGCAATGGAGAATTTTTAGAAGCGGAGTGTTTTGAAGACGAAGGTTATTTGGAATTGGGCTTTGAAGGAATTCTTCAATAGATATATAGGATTTGATTCATGAAAAATTGTATAGATGAAGAAATCGACGGTTGAGATTAATCACCGACTAAATTGGGTATATGAAAGGAAGATTTCACAAATATTACGCCGCCAATTTAACCTTATTGGTGAATAATGAATAGTGCATTTAATTACTGTTCCTGCAGACCATTGACTTTCTTCGGAGATTTCAAAGGTCCCGCCCAAATATTCCTTTCAGGTTTTTGTTATTTATTGCCAATGATTACTGAGATTCAGTTAGACAATAAATGAGGTGCACGAGTCAATACTTCTTTAGACTAATTTCCTCCATCGGGCCTTATCGAAGTTTTGACCTTGATAAAATGTCAAGATAATAATCGAAGTAATCGAACGAGGTCAAGATAATATCGAGTAATCGAGAAAAATCAAAAGATAAGATCGAAGTATCGAAGGGTCAAGATGATATCGAAAGTAATCGAACGAGGTCAAGATAATATCGAGTAATCGATCTTCGTGATATCCGAAGTTTCCCAAGACTCGAAGTTCAAGATTTTCAACTTTATCCCGAAGTTTTCAAGAAAACTCGAGAAAACTTTCATGCATCTAAAAAAACCTTCAATTTTTCGATTTTCTTTATACACCTAGATCCAACATACCTAATTCAACCGATAATTCTCGAAACTTGATTCAAACCAAAGGTTTAGTCAAGATATCAACTCTCTCGCTTATCAAGATGAATTTTTCCATGCCGATGTCTTTCTTCTCAACATGATCTCTCGATGAAGTGATGTCCGATATCAACATGCTTACATCCGTGTGTAATAACCGGATTTTGTGTAATAGCAATTGCACTATTATTATCACAAAATATAGGTACTTCATTGGCTATAATCTTATAATCCTCAATTGTTGTCCGAGACAAAGAATTTGTGCACAACAAATTTCCCCAGCCTATGTATGTATTTTCAAAGAGATAGATGGTTGTTATCGAGGTTTATTTCTTTGAAAACCATGATATTAGTTTACTTCCAAGAAATTGACAAGTTCCCGGGTAGATTTCGTCAATTCTACATCCTCCATAATTAGCATCCTAATAACCGCTTAATTCAAGTTTATCATCACCGGATACCATAATCCTCTATTCACACAAAGGTTTTAAGATATTTCATAATCTTTTTTGGCAAACCTCCATGTGACTAAATTTTAGGATTAGCTTGGTATCTTGCACATATCCCAACAAAGAAATGTTATATCGTGCCTACTTGTCATGGAGATATAAGAAGTTGATCCAATGATCCTCTATAATCAAGCAGGATTTATCGATTTGCCTTCGTGATCGTGGATCCATCTTGTAGTTAGTATTCATAGAATTCTAACCGCATTGCAATTCCGTACACCATACTTTGCAATCAGATCTCTAGTGTATTTTGCTTGATTGATGAAAATTCCTTCCTTAGTTTGTTTCACCTGAAGTCCGAGAAAGAAATTCATCTCCCCCATCTCAAACTTTCCTTTCATCGTGGTAGAAAACTTTTTTCACAATAACCGATGATTTGGAGATCCAAATATGATGTCATCTACATAAATCTGAACAAGTAAGATATCTTTCCCATCTTCTATCCTAAACAAAGTCCTATCAACAGTTCCTTTGATAAAACCATGGTCAGTAAGAAACTGAGAAATGGTATCATACCATGCTCGGGGTGCTTGGTTAAGACCATACAAGGCTTTCCTGAGCCTCAGAACTTGGTCATTCTATCTCGAAACCGTGGAGGTTGTTCCACATAAACCTCTTCCTTAAGCACACCATTCAGAAAATGCACTTTCCACATCCATCCGACAGATCGTGAATTTCATGTGGGCAAAGATATGCAAGAAACAACTGATGGCTTTAGTCTTTGCAACAGTGCAAAGGTTTCATCATAATCCAAGCCTTCTTCTTGGGAATAACCTTCCAAGAACTAAATTTTGCCTTGTTTCTCACAATGTTGTTGATTTCATCTCTCTTATTCTTGAACACCCACTTAGTTCCAATCACATTGTGCCTCTTAGGTCTATCCACTAGCTCCCAAACTTCATTCCTTGAGAAACCGATTCAAATTTCATCTTGCATAGCAAGAATCCAAAATGAATCTTGTAGAGCTTCTTCAATCTCAGTAGGTTCTTTTTCAGATAGTAAGCAGCAGAACAAAGCACTTTCTCCATGGAACCTTGTTGTTTTGACACCATCTGATAGATCACCCACAATCTGACTTTTTGGATGACTATCCAACCATTTTCTCCTCGGATGTTCCCCCTTCAAAGAGTATCCTCAACATCGTAAATGTTAGGTTCGTGTAGTTCATTAAATTCAGGAACAACAAAAGGAGAAAGAGAATCATCTTCCTCAGGGGAAATTCCATTCAGAACATTGTCAGAGACATTTGTTCCCCTTTGGTTGATAGATTCAGAGTTTGCCTCAGCTATGACCACATCTTCATTGGCATTACATACCTGAGTCTGAACTGGTGTATGTTCAGATTGGTCACCTTCAAGCAGGTTGGCTTTCCTTCAAAGGAGAATTTCCATCCCGAGTCTCACCATCCCGAAGTTTTTCCATCCCGAACTTCTTTTGTCGAGTCCGATTCACTCCATTCATAGAAAGTGACCGATTTCTTCTTTTCGTGTTCGAGAGGATGTTTTATCATTCTTTTTCGTGCTAAGTCCGGTGATTCTCTTGATCGGGCTTCTCCGAAGTCATGTTCCCTGCTTTTTTCCGAACACAAGTAGATTCATCAAAAACAACATGAGGTGTTTCTTCCACAATAAGAGTCCTATTGCTTGTAAACTCGAAGGCTTTTACTAACTTCGTAATATCCTAAGAATATCCCTTCATCGCCTTTTGCTATCAAAAGTTTTCAACCCGATCTTTACCACTATTGTGTATGAAACACTTGCAACCAAACACACGAAAAAGAAAGAAACAAGAGGCTTCCCTTCATTCCACAAAATTTCATAAGGAGTTTTTCCTTGATTCTTGGTCAAGATGGATCTATTATGAGAGTAGCATGCAAAGGTTGATACTTTCAAATTTCAAAATCTCTTAGGAATATCACCTTCAAAGAATCATTATCCTTGCGCCTTTTTCAGAGTCCTATTTCTTCTTTCAAAGAACACCATTCATGTTGGGGGGGTCCTTGCAACCGATGTTTCATGAGCTATTCCATTTGTCGCACAATAATCGATATAATATGATTGATAAACCCGCCTTTATCCGATTTGATTTTGACCACGCCGATTCTTTTTTCAAAGATCGAAGTCTTTTCAAGAGTTCAGCAGCTTTTTTTGTTCGAGTCTCTTTTTCATCGAGTAAGAATATGACCCATGTGTATCTAGAGTAGTCATCAACTACCACAAGTGTATATTTTCTCGCCATTAGTGCTCACAGTGTTATTGGACCAAAGAGATCCATATGTAACAGCTTGTAGTATTCTATCAAAGAGAAACATCTACTTTGCTTTTGAAAGATGCTCGATTTGTTTTCCTTCTCGACAAGCATCACATACATGTTCTTTTATCAACATTTCATTGGGTAACCCCCTCACAAGTGCTAATATTGCAAGTTTGTTCAGGGTTTTGAAGTTTAGGTGATTCATCCTTTTGTGCCACAACCAACTGGTATCAGTGGAACTTTTTGCAACCAAACTTGTATCTTTAGGAGTAGAACTCCAATCAGCAAGATACACATTTCCTTTTCTAGTACCAACAAGAAATTTTTTCGTGAAGTATTGTCTTTCACATAACATAAGTTCTTTGAGAACTCAACATTGAATCCTTTGTCACAGAATTGACTGATAGAAAGCAAGTTATACATATGAAACACCATGGATATGAACAGAGTCAATTTCAAGAGTTCCATATCCTTCAGTTTGTCCTTTGGAATTGTCTCCAAATGTGATCCGAGGGCCTTTTTGCTCAACATAGTTAGTGATTAGTTGCTTATATCCTGTCATATGTCTTGAACATCCACTATCCAGATACCATATAGCAGGAGCCAATTCATTTCCACTCATCAGTGCTATGTTGTATTCATTCAGCTCAGTGCCCTTTTCTTTTACTTGAAAAATAGATCAGTTCTTAGGTACCCATTTGGTGTAGGGTCCTACCAGGTTAGCTGTACCTTTTGGAACCCAAATCTACCTAACAACTCTAATTACTTTAGAGTGGCTGATTTGTCTCCCATAAACATCTACATACACATTCACCACCCTAGGTGCCTTGGCAATATCCCAGTAGATGAGTGCCAAATTTTAGATGAACATGAGCCTTAGAGTTCTTCTTGGGTCTGTGCCTTTTGTTCAAGTAAGCTTTTTTGCAACCGGGTCTCTGTCTCACGACTTGGGTTCAAGAAAACCTTTACCCTTAGGCAAGTGGGGTTTAGGTTGCTCAGATCAAATTGGGGTCTTTCAAGAATTGAGGACTTGGTCTTTTCGCTTGAGAATATCTCGCCGAAAGTGTTTTCTTCCGAAAATTCCTCCGATGGTTTAGTGCAGATCTCTTCAGGTTGGTATTTTAGCCTGAGGCTTTGAAGTACTGGCCTGAAGATTTCCTACTGAGTGGTCAGGTTTTCTAGCCTTTTCCTGAGGTCTGGGCTTTCTTCTTTGAACCTTCAGCTTTTTTCAAACCATAGGTCCTTTTACCCTTGTCTAAAACTCGCGCTTCTTCAAGAAGAAGATTAGGTGCCACTTGTTTAACAAAAGAGCCTTTGGTGCTACTAGAAAAAAGATTCAAGACCTTGTGAGGTTCCCCTCGAATGTATCCCAATTCAAATTTTTATAGTTGCAAGTCTTTGATAACTCAATTTCATCTATCACTTTAGATGCAGAATTCAATAGAGCTAACTTTCTCTGCTCACTATCCTCACACTTCTTTAGAGTTTCATGCTTCTCAAAGAGGTCATTGTACTCAGTTCTGATAAGATGAATCTACTCAGAGGATTTCTCTAATTTTCCATTCAGGATTTCTATCACCTTTCTTTTTCTCGAGAGTTGTACTTTCGTAACATCTAGTTCATCAAGAGTTCCCATCAATTGAGAAGTGATCTCAAAGATTTTTAGAGTCTTTCCACTTCGATTCTCGCCAGCAAGGTTCCTTTTGTTCTACTCTTTGAGTTTCAAAGGAGCTTCTTGTAATACGTAATAGTCCTTCATAAGATTCTCAAATGAATCCATCAGTCAAAGTTATCACATATTGAACTTGAGAACTCATGTGCTTGTGTAGGAGCAACAACAGAGATAGAAGAATTTACCTCCTCTACGTGCCCATAAGACAGATATCATAATCGGCTACTATCTCGAGAAAATCTCATTTGAGGAACTGGAACCTTCTTCGTATCGTTCTTCTTCCTCAAAGAATCATAGCTTTTCTTGCCGGACAACTTCTTGTCTCTCTTGGCTTGTCTTTTCCTTTCTTTCTTTAGAAGACTTAGCTCAGATGTCATATTGAAAGTGACCTTTCTTCCGACAACAGAAGCATCGCTGGCATCATCATCCCCGATCACTATCCTCCTTGGTCTTGGAGTCCTTCTTTTTGGACGAGGATCCTTCAAATTTTCCTCGGGTCCTTTTTCTTTTCTCAAACAGATCCGCCCTCGCCTTTTGAGTCACTCTTTCAGACTGTGATTCCCGTAATATTTTTATATTTCCCATATCCGCTATTGAGTCTTTCAAACCTCCTTGCCATCAAGATTAGCTTATCCTCCCCGCTTCATCCCCGATTTTTGGGCAAGTGAGTTCTCAGACTCTCTAGTCTTACAGGATTTTTGTTTGGCCTTGAAAGTCACATTCTTGCTAGATGAAGAATCATTTTTGCTGTCAGATTTCTTAGCTTTCTTGTCAATCACAAACTCATAAGCTTCCAGTTCAGAGAAAACTTGTTGATATGGGCATGGAATCAATATTTTTTGTGTTTTCAATCACCACATCATGTATATCCCATTTCTTAGATAAGCCTCTAAGAATTTTCAATGCCACTTCTCTCTGTGGGTATCTTTTCCCAAGAGCATTCAGATCATTCATGATGCTAGTGAATCTGACCTCAAGTTTGTCAATGGATTCACTATCTTCCATTTCAAAGCTATCAAACTTTCCAATAGCAACATAAAGTTTGTTTTCCTTAATATGATATGTGCCTTGACACATAATAGCAAGTGTGTCCCATATTTCTTTTGCATAGTTTCACAAAGGAGAAATCATCCCCATAACACCATCATCAATAGTGCTATACAAAGTATCTTTAGCAATGTAGTCAAGATTGACTAACTTTCTCTCATCAGAGTAAGTTGATCATCGACTTTTGAAATTCATCTCGGGATCATTTCTCTCAAGATTAATGATTTCGGGATTCACAATGTTGAATTTGAATGGTCCTTCAGAAACAACTCTCCACATTCTTTCATGTTTTGAATACAGATGAGCCTGCATTCTCAATCTCCATAGATCATAGCTCTCAACAGAGAACATAGGAAGTTTCTTAGAAGGTATGATGACTGAGCCTTGTAAGATATCAGAAATAGATCTGCTCAAGAGACCACCGTAGTCTTTCAAAGAATTAGACTATGGCCACCAAAGCAAGTGGTCAAGTTGAACCACCGCTCGATACCACTTGTTGGTCCCGGCAGTTATCTAGTCTCACACGTATGGGGGGATACACGTGTTCAGTGATTTTTAAAACTTTTCTTTCACTTAGGTCAGATGGGTCAGGTTGTCCTGATGATTTGGCACTGAGAAGCACAGATCACCCTAAGTCAAAGTCTACTGTGACAATGATCCTGAGCTGCTTTCAGAAGCTTCAGATTAGCTCAACTGAGCCTGAGTTTTATCATAGATCCTGAGCTGCTTGGATCAGATAACTATCTTACTGAACCCTCAGTTGAGTTAGTTCAGTTTGGTAACTATCTGTTCTAGCTACTCAGGAATGCATAATGGTTGGCCCTAAGTTTATACTCGTTTTTAGCTTTGCTGAATATCTTCCTTTTAATGAAACAGTGATTAAGGCTGTGATCAGTTGATGCAAGTTCAGTGGATTGGTTCCAACTGAATATCAGTGAATTATGTTTTTAATGAAAAACATGCAACAGATAATAATGCAGTACAGAAAGCAAAACAACATAGCAATTATAGTGGTTTAGAGACTCAAGCTCCTACGTCCACTCTCTCTGACCTTCAGAGAAATTCCTTAACCACTTCCTAAAGCTTTCTCGGGCCGACTCCACCGCTTTTTATTCACTTTTCTACTTTTGAGTTTTTCGGGCCGACTCATCGCAGCTTTTACTAACTCAACACACACAAGTGTTCGACTACCACAAGTAGCTTACTAACTTCTTCTCTAGAGTTTTTCATTTAACTCATCGTAGCTTACTAACTCTTTATTAACTCCAACTCACCAACAAACACACTCAAACTACCTTACAAAGGGTTTGGGTTTCGTTGGTTTCAACTAGGATGAGATATCCTTTACAATAAGTACAATGCAAAAGGCTAGGATATCTCTACTAAGCTTTGGATATATCTTATCAATCTCAGTTTAGTGAATGAGCTCTCTTCAATGTGAAACACTTGGGAAATTCTAGGTTTTTCGAAAGTGCTTCAATTTGCAATAATTAATGAGCTCTTGAGTTTGTTAAATTTCCGTGAACCTCTCAATGTAGAGGGTCACTAGTATTTATAGGAAACTTCACCAAGGTTACTCTTTGAAAAACTATCATTGGAGGAGATAGCTTTCATGAGTTTCCTCTTATGGTGTTTGATGAACGGCTATTTTTAGGGTTTTAATACTCCCTTGCATGTTTTAGGAAATATGCATTCATGTAGCCAATCACCACTTTTTGCAGGCTGGAACATAGTACTACTGACATGCTTCAGTGACCTATCGCTTTCAAAGGTCGATAAGAAAGTACATGATTGTCTTCCTCTCGATTGGCTCTTTGTCTTCAGTAAATGTAGACAAACATAACGGCTCTTTTTGGTCAATCTCTCTGAGTGAGATAACCTTAAACAACACTTAGACTTAGTTCCTTTTGTTTGCATATGAATGTCTTGTGCAATATCTATTTTTCTTAATATTCGTGATTTTTCTCGCTTTTGTAGTCTTCATATAGATATTATTCAGGTGCCTCGAACATTCAAAGTTATAATCGAGTATTCAAAAAGATTCATCGAAGTCTTCGCGACCACGGGTCTTCAAAAGATCTTCGTGAGTCTTCGTCTTCTTGAGTCTTCAAGTGTCTTCCGAGTCTTGTCTTTCGAGTCTTGATTTCTTCAAAAACTTATCGAAGTCTTGGTCTTCTTTAAACTTATCGAGTCTTTTCTTAAATTCATCGAGTCTTGATTTCTCGTAAACTTATCGAGTCTTGATTTTTTAGATACTTATCGAAGTCTTGATGTCTTCAAAATCTAACCCGATCTATATATCTGGTGACTATACATGGTGCGATAACATCCCTAACACTCTATACCTAATCGATACGCATTATCAAGATTATCCTGAACATGTCATACTCAGGGGTTTTGGGATCTAATCAAAATCCTCTTTATTAAATTCATCTCCCAACATTACTAGTGGCGACGATGACCCTCCCCAAGATGCTCGTTCAAAACGAAATAATAATTCTGTATTTAATCATGGTTATTACTTAGGTATAAAATTGATATGCATATACTTCTCTGAAGTCCTTATCAATTTTATATTGGTCAAGTGGGAGCCAACTATTAATTAAATTTTTTAATTAAATGTTTATAACTGTTCTTGTTTATAACCTGCTTAAATGTGATTTAAATGATGACCCACCCACGTGGCTCATTTAAACTGTTTTAAGATGTTGGCTGATGCATGTTCATATTTTTTTGAGATTTTAATATGATTCATGTGATCGAATTATATGATTTTCTTTAATGTTGATCCGGATACTGACACAAGATGTATGTTTATTTAGTTTCATCATGTCGCAATCATTTAATCCACTGTTCAATATACTGAAAGATAATTTGCTTACTGGAGAGAATTTTGTTGATTGGTATCGAAAACTTACTATTGTCCTCACTGCACAACATCATAACTGGGTTCTTACTACACCCAAACCAGAAAAGCCAACTGATGAGTCTAGCAAAACGGATAAGAAAGACTATGCTGAATGGGAGCGTTCCAACGAAATGGCAAAGTGTACCATCTTGGCTTCATTGTCAGATGTGTTGCAACACCAACACCAAAACGTTGAAACTGCTGCAGACATCATAGTAAATCTTAAAGTGATGTTCCAACATCAGAATCGTTTGGGTCGCCAGATAACCATGAGAGATATGCTCTCCATGAAGATGGTGGAGGGAATGCCCGTAAGGGAGCACGTTTTCCAGATAATGGCTCACCTAAATAAACTTGAGATCTTGGGCGCTGAATATGATATCGAGACCTAAATCGATTTCATACTCCATTCCCTACCAAAAAGCTTCGAGCAGTTCAGACTCAACTACCAAATCAACAATCAAAAGTTCAATATGCCTGATCTGCTACAAGCTTTAGTCTCTATAGAGGGAATATTGGGAGAGAGCAGCCATGCCTTGGCGACAAATGGTCCATCTTCTTCTTCTAGGACAAGAGGGGGTAAGAAGAAGAAGAAGGCAAAAAGCCAAGCTAACTCAGATGTTGCCAAGGGCAAAGGAAAGGTGAAGGGAGAGGGTGGCGTGAAGAAGTCAGCTAAGGGGAAATGTTTCAACTGCGGTGAAAAAGGACATTGGAGGTCGGCCAGTTCCAAACCCAAGCGGAATGGAAAGAAAGGTAATTCTCACGCACTAGTTGTCGAAACTTGTTTAGCGGCGTATGCTACCCATTCATGGATAGTAGATACTGGATCCACTGATCATGTTTGTTTCACTCTACCGGGGTTCAAACGGACCCGGCAGCTTAGTGGAAGTGAGATCCTCATCACGCTAGCCGATGCTACGAGAGTGGCAGCTAAAGCAGTGGGAGACGTGCACCTGTCTTTTTAAGACAGAAGTTTAATTTTAAAAGATGTTCTCTATGTTCCTATTTTTCGAAAAAACCTTATTTCTATTTCTAAACTATTTTTTATGGATATTCTGTTCGTTTTAATAAACAAATTACTATTTTTCGTAACGATGTGTTTATCTGTCATGGAACTTTATGGAACAATCTCTATACTATTAACTGTGCACACCACTCACAAAATACATCCTGTAACACATCGACCGTTTCGAGCACCAAAAGAAAACGTTCAACTAATGTGAACGAGACACTTCTTTGGCATCTAAGATTAGGTCATATTAATCCAAATAGGATCCAAAGGTTGGTCCAAGATGGTTCATTGGAGTCCCTCCGGGTTGAACCATTTCCAACCTGCGAATCATGCTTGGAGGGTAAAATGACCAAGAGGGCATTTGGAGCCAAGGGGCTTAGAGCTAAAGAAGTGTTGGAAATCGTTCACACTGACGTGTGTGGTCCAATGAAAATCAAAGCTAGAGGTGGCTACGAGTATTTAGTTACTTTCATCGATGATTACTCACACTATGGGTACGTTTTCCTAATGAAGCATAAATCTGAGACCTTTGATAAATTCAAAGAATTTAAGGCTCAAGCAGAGAATCATAAGGAAAAGGGTATCAAGTTTCTATGATCCGATCGTGGAGGCGAATACCTCAGCGATGATTTTTTGAACTACTTGTAAGATTTAAGGGATCAGATCCCGCTTGATTGCACCCTTGCATTCCTCAACAAAATGGGGTTATGAACTAAGAAACATAACACTTTTGGAAATGGTCGATCAATGATGCTATGTGAATTTGCTAAAAATCGTTATGGGGTTACGCTTTTGGAAACAAACAAGCCACATTCTAAACTTAGTGTCATCCAAATCGGCCTCCCAAAACCCCTAGAGAATTGTGGACAGGGCGCAAGCCCATCTTGGGACACATGAGAATCTGGGGTGTCCGGCATATGTGTTGGACAAGGAAGCCGATAAATTGGATGCACGTTCGGAATTAAGGCTATTTATAGGATACCCCAGGGGAACTAAAGGATGCATGTTCTATGGTCCCAAAGATCAAAAGGTCTTAATAAGTACGCACTTTAGAATTTTGGAAGAAGACTATATGAACGATAGAAAGCCTAGAAGTGAGATTACCTTAGAAGAACATAGGGGCCAACTCCTTTGCCGACTGTACAGCGTCACACCTTCACAACCAGAACCTCGTCGCAGTGGGAGGGTTGTTAGACAACCAAAGCGATTCATGGGGATAAGAGAGTCTTCGGACTTGATCTCCGGAGAAGAATCAGACCCAAGGTCGTGTTGGGGTTATACTGAAAAGTATGTTTTTACTTTGTATAACCAAACTGAATTTCTTATTTATTTTAATGAAATAAATTATTTATCACATGTTGCATTAACCATGAATGAATATTATATATATTTACTGCCTACCCGTTCGATAAGTCAGTACGTGTTACATTGTAGTTAATTTGGTGATACCGCATCACGTAAGATCAAATTTAGCTTCCTCGTGAATTCACGCATAAATTCACAACCCAGATGGAAATGAACAACCCATCATGAAAGGTTGAAGTGTAAGACTCGGATTGGCTTGTCTTGTCCAATAGATTACACTAGTGCATTGTGATGCATTGAAAAGGACCTACAGGAGGATAAATTCTTCGGTACTGAATATACAAGAATTAGACCTCAGTGGTTCGTTATTTCTTAATCTTCATCCCTCAAATAGGATCGTTTGAAATTAATAACTATTACTTTGACTTATGATGGGAAGAGAATCAATGCGACCCGGTACCCCTCAACAAAATGGGGCTGCAGAATGAAGAAACAAAACGCTTCTAGAAATGGTAAGATCAATGATGAGTTATGCGGATTTACCAAAATTGTTTTGGGGTTACGCCTTTGCAACAAAAAGGGCTTATATTCTCGAACTTAGTGCCATCCAAATCGGCCCAAAACCCCTAGGGAATTGAGGGATCGCATGAAGCCCAACTTAGGACACATGAGGATCCGGGGTGTCCTAAGATACGGTTGGATAAGGAAGCTGGGAAATTGGATGCACGTTCGAAATTAAGGTTGTTTATAGGGTACCCCAAAGGAACAAAGGGATGCATGTTCTATGGTTCCGAAGATCAAAAGGTCGTAATCAGTACGCACTTTAGATTTTTGGATAAAGATTATATGAACGATAAAAAGCCTAGTGTTTTAGATTACCTTGAAGAACTTAGGGGCCAACTCTGGTTAACTCGCATAAGAAGACATGCCACGCCACACCTACACAACCGTAACCTCATCATAGTGGGAGGGTTTTCAGACAACCCGAGCGATTCTTAGGGATCGAAAAGTCCTCAGACTTGATCTCGGGCGAAGAATCAGATCCATGGTCCTACAACGAGGTGATCCAGGACAAGGATGCGACATCTTGGAAATCAACAATGGAAGCCGAGATGGGTTTAATGGATCACAAAAAAGTGTGGGAGCTAGTCGAACCACTTAATGGGGTAAAACCCATTGGATGCAAGTGGGTATACAAGAGGAAAAGGGGACCGGACGGAAAGGTTGAAACCTTTAAAGCAAGACTAGTGGCGAAAGGGTTCACTTAGAAAGAAGGGATCGACTATGAGGAAACCTTTTTTTCAGAGCCATGCTCAAGTCCATCCGAATTCTTCTTGTCGATTGTCAAGACCTAGATTTTGAGATCTAGCAAACGGATGTCAAGACAGCTTTCCTCAACGGAAGTCTTGACGAAGAAATCTATATGCAACAACCTGAAGGCTTCATTGAAAAAGGCCAAGAGCATCAGGTTTGCAAGCTAAAGAAGTCCATTTATGGGCTTAAGCAGGCATCCCGTGCTTGGAATCAGTGTTTTTATCAAGTTATAAAATCCTACGGTTTTGATCAAAACAATTTCGAAAGTTGTGTGTATAAAAAGCGTGATGGAACTGCCTTGGTATTCTTGGTACTATACGTAGACGACATTGTGCTCATTGGGAATGATGTAAAGATGTTGTCAGACGTAAGGGCATGGTTGTCAAAATAGTTTGATATGAAGACTTGGGAGAAGCCGGTCACATCCTAGGGATCAAGATCACTCGAGATCGCAAGAAAAGGATGATCCAAGCCGCAAGCTTCGCGACATAAACACCGTTTTGAAGCGATTCACCATGCAAGATTCCAAGAAAGGTTTTATACCTTTCAGACATGGAATCCATCTATCCAAGGAAATGTGTCCCAAGACACAAAAGGAAATAGATGACATGAAGGGCATTCCATATGCTTCGGCTGTGGGAAGCCTCATGTATGTGATGCTGTACACGACACCGGATATCTGCTTTGCCGTAGGAATGGTGGCCAGATATCAAAGTAACCCTGGGAAAGAGCATTGGACTGCGGTTAAGAACATTCTGAAGTATCTGAAGAGGGCACGGGACAAAATGTTAGTTTATCAATCGGACAATCTAATCCCCATCGGTTATACGGACTCAGATTTCCAATCGCATATAGACTCTAAAGTCAACCTCGGGTAGTGTGTTTTGCATGGGGGGAGTTGCCATGACATGGAGAAGCGTTAAGCAGAAATGCATCGCCGATTCTACCATGGAAGTCGAATATGTAGTTGCTTGTGAAGCATCGAAAGAAGCGGTTTGGCTCAAGAACTTCCTGGTGGACTTTAAAGGTCCCAATTTTGATGGAAAACCCATGCGTGCGTGGAAGAAACATGTGTAATGTATATAAAACAGGGGTGAGGGCAGAGTGATTCAAATTTTTTGCTTTTAAGAACATGTGATGTGTGCTTTGCTTATAATCAAATGCATATGACAAGTAAGAACATAAAGCAGTAAAGAACACACAAGATTTTATAGTGGTTCGCATTTAAACCCGGCCCTACATCCACTCTTCCCTTAATATGGGGGCACCTACTTAACCGATTTAACCGATCGGACTTAGTTTAACGGTTAGTCCAACACCCAATAGATGTTTACCGAAAGTTCACACTCAAACGGACTTATCTCCTCACGGATTTTACTACCCTCCCTTTCGGGATTGTTAGATGTTTACCGAGTTCACACTCAAATGGGACTTATCTCCCTCACGGGATTGTCTACCCTCCCTTTCGGGATTGCTAGATGTTTACCGAGTTCACACTCAAATGGGACTTATCTCCCTCACGGGATTGCCTACCCTCCCTTTCGGGATTGCTAGATGTTTACCGAGTTCACACTCAACCGATCCCAGAAATCATAAACTAGAATCCCTAGTCTGAAATCTTGCGGTAAAACAAATTTATCCTAACTTTTAGGTTTGGGTAAAGATTTGTTTGGTTTCCAACTAGGTTGAGATTTTCCCTTACATTTGTTTGTTTCGTCTGCAGCCTCGTCTGATCTGGATCATCTTCTTCTGATTTCGTGAGTTCCCCCTCAATTTGTTCTTCTCGTTCCCCCTTAACTTGTTATCTGTAAAATAGCTTCAAAAACACAAGTTGGTAATGTTTTGGCATAATTCATCAAAACTAAAATATCCCAACAATTTCCCCCTTTTTGATAATGACGCCAAAACATTTAAAATATATGCATTTACAGAGATCGGGTTTTTGTTTAAAAATAGATCAGTTCAGGTGGTCACTTTAAAAATAGTGAACTTTTGAACTCCTGCTCTGATACCAATTGTTGGTAACAGTTCAGATGTTCGCATTTGAAAAAGAGTGACCTTTTGAACAACCCGCTCTGATACCAATTGATGGTATCAGCTCAGATGTTCACATTGAAAAACAGTGACCTTTTGAACTACCCGCTCTGATACCAATTGATGGTCCCTATCAATTTGATAGAAAACCCATGCGTGCGCGGAAGACTTGTGTAACGCATATATAAAACAGGGGTGAGGGCAGAGTGATTCCTAATTTTTCGCTTTTAAGAACATGTGTGTTGTTTTGCTTATAATCAAATGCATATGACAAGTAAGAACATAAAGCAGTAAAGAACACACGAGATTTTATAGTGGTTCGGACGAAACCCGTCCTACATCCACTCTTCTCTTAATACAGGGGCACCTACGTAACCTACTTAACCAACGGGACTTATCTTCTCACGGGGTCTTTTATAGATGTTTACCGAAGTTCTCACCAAAACGGACTTATCTTCCTCACGGGATTGCCTTATAGATGTTTAATGAAGTTCTCACTCAAACGGGACTTATCTCCCTCACGGATTGCTTTACCCTCCCTTCGGGATTACTAGATGTTTACCGAAGTTCACACTCAACCGATCCCTTAAATCGTAAACTAGAATCCCTAGTCCGAATTTGCGGGTAAAACAAACTTATCCTAACTTTTTAGGTTTGGGTAAAGATTTGTTTGGTTCCAACTAGGTTGAGATTTTCCCTTACATTTGTTTAGCCTCAATGCTAAGGTTGGGAAAATCTCTAAGCTTATGATATTACATTTGTGCTTAGATCTAGGGTAGAACACTCTTGAATATACGCGTGTATTTCTTGCTCAGGTTCTATGGTGGAAATGCTAGATGATTTGGCTCAGAGCTTCAATGGTGTTTTTCACGCATTTCACCACTTCCACTTTTCAACACACACGAATAATGAAGGAAGAACTTGTATTTATAGTGTTGATTTGAATGTCACCATTGGAGAGAATCACATTCAAATCCATATTATTCTGTAGCTTTTTGCAGCTTTTTCAGGCTTGTTGTCTTCCTCTCATTGGTCCACGCCAATTTGAATCTAACGGCTTATATTCTTGATTTCTTCCGAGTCTCGGGATCTTGATTCTATTTGAGCCTTCAAAGTTATCCGAGTCAGCCCGAGCCTGAGTTATCTCGAGTTGTCCGAGCCTTCGTGTTTTCTCGAGCTATCGAGCCTTCAGTTATCTCGAAAGCATCTGAGCCTTTAGGTTATCTGAGCCTCAGGTTTCTTGATTCAGCAGACTTCATCTTGATGGACCTTATTCGATCAGTATAATCGACACTTCAAAGCTTCGAAGTTTAGCTCTTTCAATTCAGACATCGACCCTCAGTCATATTATTTCAAAGTATCCGATTTCTTCTTTGCCTGATCTGATTAGCTCGACTGATCAGATCAACACTTCTTCAGATCAACATATCAAGATAACATCAGTCAAGACATCAAAGTTAGCATATCGCCTTTATCATATATCGAAGCTTGATCACGTCGATCTCGATCGATCCCCATCGCGCCTTTTTCATATCCGATCTCGATCACGCTCGATCTTGATCAATCTCATCTACTCATCTTCCGATCCGCAACCTTCTCTTCGATTGATCGGGCTTTAGCTTTTTTCTTCTTCCGATTTTGCTCACCATCACCTAACTCCGGAACTCATCCGACTCCATCCGATCTCGATCATTCTCGTCGTTCTAAAGATTGTCGATCTCGATCATCTTCTTCTCGATTTTGTGAGTTCCCCTCAATTTGTTCTTTCGTTCCCCTTAACTTGTTATTCAGAAAATAGCTTGAATAACACAAGTTGATAATGTTTTGGCATAATTCATCAAAACTAAAATATCCCAATAGATTGGGACGGTGTTCTTAATTTGCCCAAAGACGATCACTTGCCATCGCGGATAACGCCGAGCAGCTTGCAAAATTTAGGGAACCGAGAGCCCACAAGGCCAAACTAAAAACACATAGAATGAAAATACCATCTTATACGAGAAATTGTTAAGAGAGGAGACATAGAGGTGGCAAAGATTGCGTCTGAAGACAACCTAGCAGATCCATTCACAAAGGGTCTGCCTCAGAGTACATTCGAGAGACATGTGGAAGGAATGGGTGTCAAGAGCATTGCTAACTGGCTTTGAGTATAAGTGGGAGAAATATTATTAGGTTCGTGTGGGGTGACATTAGATGTCACATAGAATACGAGACATGTTGTAGTATACTTAAAAGCAGACTTTGAGTATAAGTAGGAGATTGTTGGGGTTATACTGAAAAGTATGCTTTTACTTTGTATAACCAAACTGAATTTCTTATTTATTTTAGTGAAATAAATTATTTAGTACATGTTGCATTAAATATGAATGAATGTTATATATATTTAATGACAATTGCTCGATAAGTCAAGACGTGTTACGCTAGAAGTTAATTTTGTGATACCGCATCACGTAAGATCAAATTAACAGTTCCTCGTGACTAAGTACAAATTCACAACCCAGATGGAAATGAACAACCCATCATGAAAGATTGAAGTGTAAGGCTCGGATTGACTTGTCTTGACCAAGGGATTACACTAGTACATTGTGATGCGCTGAAAAGGACCTACAGGAGGATAAATTCTTCGGTACTGAATATACAAGAATTAGACCTCAGTGGTTCGTTATTTCTTAATCTTCATCCCTTAAATAGGATCGTTTGAAATTAATAACTATTGCTTTGACTTATGTTGGGAAGAGAATCAATGCGATCGATACCTTGTATCTTGGGCAATATTATTAATTACATGACGATTGCTAAGATTTAATACAGAGAATTGTGTGCAAGTACGGCTTGCTTGATTTGTCCCCTTGGTGGGCTCAGAATCTTTATCATACCAAATCTTGCAAGTGAAAATTTATTTCCGGTATGGATAATAATGTTGAGTTGTCTTTACTCCAAGGACAAATATATTAATTAATATAAAGTCTATTCAGTGGCTTAATTAATTAGTGGACTAAGATAATCTTAAAAGCGGGAAATAATAATCGGGAGCCATATTATTGTGAAGTCGTAATGTGGGTTAAGATGGATAGTTCAATATTAATTTTATAGTGGAGTAAATTAATATTAATGGGCTTGAATAATATTTTGGCTAAATATTAAAGCTTCATAGCCCATTGGACGTTCAATCTTAATTCTCCTAAAGGCCCCTCAAATAGCCCAAACTAAAGTCCAATTAATTAAAAGGAGAAGAAAATATTTTGCCTTATTTTTCCTCATTAATTTTCGAAAATATTGGGTAGGAAGAGAGAAAAGATTTTCTTGGAAAGATTTTATGGAATATGTATTCTTGAAATACAAGTTTATGCCATAAATTCAAGAAAAGTCAAAGATCTTATTTCTTTCCTAACTAATTGAAATTTTCGAAAATTCCCTTAATATTAGGAGGTGGGATTTTTGTGGAATATTTTAAATATGGAGAAAAGAATATATCGATATATTCAAGATTTTTTGGAGATCAAGAAAAAGATTTTCACATCTTATTCCTAGGTCAAATTTTTGACCACCCTAGTATTATAAATAAGGGATGAATTTTTCATCCCCAAGTGCAATTCCATGTGTTGGAAAAATTAGAAATCCACAAGGTGGTGGCCAAATATTTTATTTTCCCCTTTAGATTAAAATCGTTCGTTGATAATCCTCCCAACCGGATTACGCTCGGGACGGGACATATTTGAGAAGGCACTTTCTGTTGATCCATCATCTCAGCGATTGTCTCTACGAGAGGTTAGTATTTACGTAATTCCTAGATTCCGCATGCTTAGGTTTTACGTGAAATACGTGTACGCATGTTGTTTATTTGCTTATTAATTATTATGTTGAATTGAATTAGGATTAATTCATGTTAGTAATTAATAAATTAATTTAAATATGTATTTAAATTCACCTCGAATAGATCCGGGCACCCCTAATTTCCCAATAGGTCATACAACGAGGCGATCCAAGACAAGGATGCACATTCTTGGCAAACTGCAATGGAAGCCGAAATGGGTTCAATGGATCACAATAAAGTGTGGGAGCTAGTCGAACCACCTAATGGGGTGAAACACATTGGATTCAAGTGGGTATACAAGAGGAAAAGAGGACCGGACGGGAAGGTGGAAACCTTCAAAGCGAGACTCGTGGCGAAAGGGTATACTCAGAAAGAAGGAATCGACTATAAGGAAACCTTTTCGCCCGTAGCCATGCTCAAGTCCATCCGAATTCTCTTATCGATTATTGTGCACCTAGATTTTGAGATCTGGCAGATGGATGTCAAGACAGCTTTCCTTAACGGAAGTCTTGATGAGGAAATCTATATGCAACAACCCGAGGGCTTCATTGAAAAAGTCCAAGAGCATCTGGTTTGCAAGCTGTGGGAGTCCATTTATGGACTGAAGCAAGCATCCCATGCTTGGAATCAATGTTTTGATCAGGTTATAAAATCTTACGGTTTTGATCAAAACAATTTCAAAAGTTGTGTTTATAAAAAGCGTGATGGAACTGCCTTGGTATTCTTAGTACTATACGTAGACAACATTCTGCTCATTGGGAATGATGTAAAGATGTTGTCGGACGTAAGGGCATGGCTGTCAAAATAGTTTGATATGAAGGACTTGGGAGAAGCTGGTCATATCCTAGGGATCAAGATCACTCGAGATCGCAAGAAAAGGATGATCTGCCTCTCACAAGCTTCATACATAGACACTGTCTTGAAGCGATTCAGCATGCAAGATTCCAAGAAAGGTTTTGTACCTTTTAGACACGGAATCTATCTATCCAAAGAAATGTGTCCAAAGACGCAGAAAGAGATAGATGACATGAAGAACATTCCTTATGCTTCTACTAAGGGAAACCTCATGTATGCAATGCTGTGCACGAGACCGGATATCTGCTTTGTCGTATGCATGGTAGCAAGATATCAAAGTAACCCCGGGAAAGAGCATTGACCGCAGCTAAAAAAACATTCAAGTATCCAAGAGGACACGGGATGTAATGTTAGTTTATCAATCGCATACCTAATCCCCGCTTGTTACACCGGACTCAGATTTCCAATAAGACTTAGACTCCAGGAAGTCAACCTCAAGTAGTGTGTTTTGCATGGGAGGAGGAGCCATGGCATGGAGAATCGTAAACCACAAATGCATCGCCGATTCTACCATGGAAGCCGGATAATGAGTCGCCAGAAGCAAATGAAGGAAGCGGGTTTGCTCAAGAACTTTTAGTGGACTTTGACGTTGTTCCAATTTGCCCAAAGACAATCACTTGCCATCGTGACAATGCCAGAGCAGTTGCAAATTCAAGGGAACCGAGAGCCCACAAAGCCAGCAAACACATAGAAAGTAAATACCATCTTATATGAGAAATCGTTAAGAGAGGAGACATAGAGGTGACAAAGATTGCATCGGAAGACAACCTAGCGCATCCATTCATTAAAGTATCCGCCTTTAATAAATTCGAGAGACATGTGGAAGGAATGAGTGTCAAGAGCATTGCCAATCTGTTTTTATTATAAGTGGGATAAATAGGTTTGTGTGAGTGACATTAGATGTCGCGTAGACCACGATACGTGTTGTAGTATACTTAAAAGCAGACTTTGAGTATAAGTGGGAGATTGTTGGGGTTATACTGGAAAGTATGCTTTTTACTTTGTATAACCAAACTGAATTTCTTATTTATTTACTAAAATAAATTATTTATCACTGTTGCATTAAATATGATTGAATGATACGGTCCGCTAAAGAGAAGTCTGTTGAATCAAGAAACCTGAAGGCTCAGATAAACCTGAAGGCTCAGAGAAACCTGTAGGCTCAGATAAACCTGAAGGCTCAGATAAAACTCAAGGATCGATAAAACATGAAGATCCCGAGTAAGAAATCAAGATTATAGCTTGCTCAAACCGACGTGGACCAATGAGAGGAAGACAACCAGCCTGAAAAAGCTGCAGAACTTACAAAGAATAGTATGGATTTGAATGTGATTCTCTCCAATGGTAACATTCAAATCCACACTATAAATACAAGATCTTCCATCAAATTAAGTGTGGAGAATGAGGCAAACGATGCTACAGAGCTAAGAAGACATATACTCAAGCATTCCCACCATAGAACACAAGTCTGTAGATATACAAATATATTTAAAGAGTGTTCTACCCTAGATCTAAGCACAAATGTAATATCCTAAGCTTAGAGAGATTTTCCCATCCTCAGCATTGAGGCTAAACAAATGTAAGGGAAAATCTCACCATAGTTGGAGACAACACCAAATCCAAACCCCATTCTCGTAAGAGATAACTAGTGGTGAAGTGAGGTAGTTGTTAGGCAATCCCGAGAGGATGATAAGTCTCGAGGCGAACCCGAGAGGGTGATAAGTCCAGTTGGAGTGTGAACTCGGTAAACATCTGTAGGCAATCCCGTGGAGGGTGATAAGTCCCGAGGTGAGCTCGAGAGGATGATAAGTCCAGTTTGAAGGAATTTTCCTAAGAACAGGGAGAGTGGATGTAGGAGCTTGAGTCTCCGAACCACTATACTTTGTTGTGTTCTTTATTGCTTTATGTTCTTTACTTGTCATACGCATTCGTTAATAAGCAAAACACAACACATGAGCTTAAAACGCAAAAATCTGGAATCACCATTCCTTCACCCCTGTTTTATATGCATTTCATGATTTTTCCGCATTTCATGGGTTTTTCACCGGGACCAACAATATATATTTATTGCATACCTGTTCAATAAATAGTATGTGTTACATTGTAGTTAATTTGGTGATACCAGATCACGGAAGATCAAATTAACAGTTCCTCGTAACTAAGTACAAATTCACAACCCAGATGGAAATTGTTGGGAGATGAATTTAATAAAGAAGATTTTGATTAGATCCCAAAACCCCTGAGTATGACATGTTCAGGATAATCTTGATAGATGAGTCAGGATTCAGTTTTAGAGTGTTCAGGATATTATCTGCACAATGTATAGTCAGCAGATATAGATCAGGTTAGATTCTGAAGACTCAATAAGTTTCTGAAGAAACTTAAGTTTCAGTATGAAACTGAAGTTTCTGAAGTTTCAGTATGAAACTGAGAAACTGAAGACTCAGTATGAAACTGAGAATCTGAAGACTCAGTGTGAAACTGAGAAACTGAAGACTCAGTATGAAGACTCAGTATATCAGTCAGTATATCTGTGAAGACTCAGAAGACTCAGAAGACACTGAAGACTCTGAAGACACTGAAGACTCAGAAGACACTGAAGACTCAGAAGACACTGAAGACTCAGAAGACTCTGAAGACACAGAAGACTGAAGACTGAAGACAAAGAAGAAACTGAAGACACAGTAATTACTGAAGACTCAGTAATGTACTGAATGCTCAGTATAACCTAAATGTTCCGAGGCACTGAAAATATCTATCTGAAGGATACAATCCTGAGAAGAAAGCGATTACTTAGAAATATAGATATTGCCCAAGACATTCAGATGCAGACAAAAGGAACTAAAACTAAGTGTTGTTAAGGTTATATCACTCAGAGATATTGACCAAAAAGAGCCATTGTGTTTGTCTACTTAACTGAAGACAACAGCGAATCAAAGGAAGACAGCACTGTACTTTACTGACACTGAAAGCGACAGGTTACTGAAGCATGTCAGTAGTACTATGTTCCAGACTGCAAAAAGTGGTGACTGGCTTCATAAAGGCATATTGCCTAAAACATGTTAGGGAGTATTCAAACCCTAAATATAGTCGTTCATCACACACCATAAGAGGAAACTCATGAAGCTATCTCTTCCAACGGATAGTTTTTCAAGAGTAACCTTGGTGCCTGCCTATAAATACTTGTGACCATCTACATTGAAGGTTACGGGAAATTTGTAAGCAACTCAAGAGCTCAAACTTATTATTGCATGTTGAAGCACTCGAAAACCTAAGAATTTCTCAAGTGCTTTACATCGAAGAGAGCTCATTCACTAAGCCTAGTTTTGACAAGATATATCCAAAGCTTAGTAGAGATATCCTAGCCTTTGCATTGTACTTAATTGTAAAGGATATCTCATCCTAGTTGGAAACCAACCAAGAAACCTTAAACCCTTTCAGAAGGTAGTTTGAGGTGATTGTTGGTGAGTTGGAGTTGTAAAGAGTTAGTAAACTACATTGAGGTAGTCGTAAAGCTCTAGAGAAGAAGTGAGTAAACTATCTTGGATAGTCGTAAAGCTTTGTGTGTGTTTTGAGTAAGTAAACTACAGAGGTAGTCGTAAAGCTCAAAATAGAAAGGTTAGTCGTAAAAACCTCAAAATAGAAAGGTTAGTAAACCATGAGGTAGGTAAAGCTCAAAAATAGAAAGGTTAGTAAACCTTGAGGAAGTAAAAACTTAGGAAGTAGAAAGGTTAGTAAAAATGTATGTAGTCGAAAAACTTAGAAGTGATTAGTGAATTTCTCTCAAGAGTCGAGAGAGGAGTGGACGAGGTGCTTGAGTCTCTCGAACCACTATAACTTGTCAGGTTATTTGCTTTCGCTCGCATTGATTAACCGCTGTATATCTTTAATCGAAAGCATATTTTCACCGATATTCAGCTTGGACTCAATCCATCAAGTTGCATCTAACCGAATCACATCCTAATCACTATTCCATTAAAAGGAAGGTTTTTCAAAGAAAAGCTTATAAACGAGTATAAACTTAGGGCCAACCATTCCAAGACATCTAAGTAGCTTTTCAAGCAAGCTCAAGATCTCCGATAACTCGTGCTCGGGCTTGGGATTATCCGAGGTTTCAAAGCAAACCAGATCACCGCCTCGTGTAGACTTTGACTCGTATGATTTGTGCTTCTCAGACCAAATCATCAGACAACTCACCCATCCGACCTCGTTGAAGAAAAGGTTTTAAAAATCACTAAACACAGTATTCCCCCATACACGTAAGACTCGTTTGCACCGACCAACAAGTGGTATCGAGCAAAGGGTTCAACTTGACCACCGCTTTGTTGACCATAGTCTTATTTGCAAAAAAAAAAGATTCTTGTGGTCTATCCAATGCATCTTATTTGGTCAAATCTTAAAAGGCTCAAACAAAATGCCTTCTAAGAAACTTCCCATGTTCTCAATAGAGATCTATGATTTGTGGAGATCGAGAATGCAAAGCTAACTCAGATTCTAAGCATGAACGATGTGGAGAGTGGTCTCTGAAGGACCATTCCAATTCACCGTGGTGAATCCCTATAGTTATGTAAAATGAGAGAAATGATCCCAGACTGAATTTCCTAAGTCCGACGATCAACTTACTCCCGAGGAGAGGGGTTAGTCAATCTAGACTATATTGCCAAGGATACACTATATAAAGATTATTGATGATGGTGTGATGGGAATGATTTTCATTGTAATATCGCTAAAGAAATGGGGATACACTAGTCAGAATGTGCCAAGGCACGATCATATCAAGGAGAACAAACTTTCAGTTGCCATTGGAAAGTTTGACAGCTTTTGAAATGGAAGATGGTGAATCTATTGACAAACCGGAAGTCGATTCACTAAGATAATGAATGATCCAATGCACTTGGAAAGAGATATCCACAAAGAGAAGTTGCATTGAAAATTCTTAGAGGTCTATCTAAAAAATGGGATATTCATGCAAAGGGTGATTAAAAACACCAAGAACATTGATTCAATGTCGCATCAACAAGTCTTCTCCGAAATGAAAAGCTTATGAGTTTGTTATTGATAAGAAAACAAAGAAAGTCGACAAAGAAAATGATTCTTCATCTAGTAAAAATGCCAAGGCTTTAAAGCCAAGGATAAAACCCAGAAACTAGAGAGTTCGAGAACTCCCTTGCTAAAATTTGGGATGAGCTAGAGGATAAGCTAAGATCGATGGCAAGGAGGTTTGAAAGGCTTAATAGTAGATATGGAAAATATAAAAACTATTACAGAATCACAGTGTACCGTGAGAGATTCAAAGGCCGAGGACAGATCCAATCGAGAAGAGAAAAGACCGAAAAGTCAAGGATCTTCATCCAAAAAGAAGGACTCCAAGACAAAGGAGGAAAGTGATCGGGATGATGATGCCAACAGATGCTATAATCGCCAAAAAGAAAGCTCATTTCCAAAGATGACTGGCCTGCACTCTAAGTGCTAAGGAGAGAAAAGAAAGGCAAGGAAAGAGAGACAAGAAGTTCTCCAGCAAGAAAGCCATGGTTGCAGAGGAAGAACACTCTGAAGAAGGTTCCAGCTCTTCAGATGAAGTGTTCTCAGATAGTGACAGTGATGACATCTGTCTAATGTCTGTGGAGGAGGTAAATTCTTCTTTCTCTGTTGTTGCTCCTACACTAGCACAAGAGTTATCAAGTTCCACTGTAAACAGTCAATTTGACCTGATGGATTCTTTTGAGAGTCTGATGAAGGACTATGCTGTTTTACAAGAACTGCTGAATGAAACTCAAGAGCAGAACAAAGAACTGATTACTGAAAATCTTAAGTGGAAAGGTTCTAGTGATGCTGAGATCACTTCTCAATTAATGGGAACTACTGATGAACTAGATGTTCAGAAAGTACAACTATCAAAGAAAGAGAAGTTGATAGAGACCCTAAATGGAAAACTAGAGGAATCCACTAAGGAGATTCAGTTGATCAGAGCTAAGTTCAATGACCTCTCTGAGAAGCATGAAACTCTACAAAAATGTGAGGATAGTGCGCAGAAGAAGCTAGCTCTATTGAATACTGCATCTAAAGTAATAGATGAAATTCAGAGTTATCAGAGACCTGCCACTATAAAATCTGGATTGGGATACATTCCAGGGGGAACCTCACAAGGTCATCTGAATGCTGCATCAAGTAGCACTAAGACAATCTTTGTTAAACAAGTGGCACCTATCCTTCGAACTGAAGATTTGCCCAAAGTTTTAGACAAGGGAAAAGGACCTATGGTTCCAGAAAAACTAAATGTTCAGGTAAGAAAGCCCAAACCTCAGGTGAAGGCTAGAAAACCTGACCACTCAGTAGGAAATTTTCAGGCAAGTACTTCAAAGCCTCAGGCTAAGAATGCAAACCTGAAAAGATCTGCACTGAACCAGCAGAGGAATTTTCAGAAGAGAAACACTCAGCAGAGACATTCTCAACTGAAAAGACCAAGTCCTCAGATTACTGAAAGACTCCAATTTCAGTACAGGAAACCTAAACCCCACTTGCCTAAGGGTAAAGGTTACCTGACCCCAAGTCAACAGAGACACAGACCAGCTGCACATAAGCCAAAGCAATGGAACAAAAGGCCTGTACCCAAGAGAAATTCTAAGGCTCATGTTCATGTCAAGGCTAGCACTCATACACATGATACTGCTAAGGCACCCAGAGTGGTAAATGTGTATATAGATATTTATGGAAGACAGATCAGCCACTCTAAAATAATTAGAGTTGTCAGGCAGATTTGGATTCCAAAAGGTACAGCTAACCTGGTAGGACCCTACACCAAATGGGTACCACATAATTAATCTGTTTTTCAGGTAAACAGAAAAGGGCACTGTGCTGAATGGAGACATCATAACCCTGATGAAAGAAGATCTGAGATGTCATTGTTGGAAGATGAATTTTCTTCTTGGACTTCAGGAGAAACAAGCTAAGGAAGGAATCTTCATCAGAGATCATGTTAAGAAGGACATCAGAATGGAGAAGATTCATACTGATAAGCAGAGAGCTGATATCTTGACTAAACCTTTGGCTGAATCAAGATTTCAGGAACCATCAGTTGAATTAGGGATGTTGGATCCAGGTGTATATAGTAAATCTGAAAAATTGAAGGTTTTCAGATGCATGAAGTTTTCTCAGGATTCTACTGAGAAACTCAGGATAAAATTGGAAATACTGAACTGAGTCTTGGGAAGCTCAGGCGTACTGAAGGTCAGTACTCAGTATTATACTGAATCCATTCAGTACTCAGTATCATACTGACATTTTATCAAGGTCAATACTCAGTAAGACAGATAGGAAAATTAGTCTGATGAAGTAAAGACTCATGCAACTCATTTATTGCTTAAGTGAATCTCAGTAATCATTAGCAATAAATAGCATAACACCTGAAGAGAATGTTTTTTGGGCGGGATCTTTGAAATGCCGAAGAAGGTCAACAGTCATTAATTTCTCTGATTCAATTAATCACCAATAAGGTTAAAATGGCGGCTTATTTTTTGTGAGATCGTCCTTTCGCATACCCGATTAATCTGTGATTAATCTTAACCGTTGATTTTCATCAATCGATACGATTTCCCACGAATCGATCTATATATGCATTTGAAAAGTCATTTACGCCCTATTTCATTAAACCTTCATCTCCAAACACTCTGCAAAATCAAAACCCTTTTTGCCCAGAGAAACCCTTCGTCATTTTCAGAACCCTACATTCAAAAATTCTCAAAATGACTTTCTCAATATTCGATAAACTGGCTATTTCCAACAAGCCATGGTATGAATATGTAGTATCGCTCGAGAGTTCGTCCAACGCGACCCATGAAGAAGAAGCGCTACACATGATCAGAATCGCAAAACTCACAAATCTCGTCGCAAGTCAACCAGAGGCCGAATACTCTAAAGAGGTAATGGAGTTTGTCTCAAATCTGAAAATATAAATGAGGAAGATCGTATCGAGTCTGAGATTACTGTTTCCCATCTAGAACATAGCTCGAAGTATGTAAATTTTGTACGGGAGTTGTATTTAGTCCTTAAAAATTTAAACGATGTTTTTGAGTTGTGTGATAGAGGAGAGGATCCCATAACTTATATGTTGGGTCGGGAGCAGGAATACCTTGATAGGATAACAAAGCATCCTATTAAGTTCGAGGCTACATTGCATAAACGGCATTTGAAGCCGAAATACAGAGTCTTGCTAGATATAGTTAGCAAGTGCATAATGAGCAGATCATGGAGTTTTGAGCAGATAAGTACTCCCAAGCTCAGATTGATGGCTGCAATAGAAGATTCACCCACCAAATATTTCAATTGGTTGAAGTATCTGATCAGAGTGGTGAGTGACCAGGCCAAGCTAATCAAAAAGGAGGATGGATCGATCTCGATCAAAGGCAAGATACTCCATGCAACCAAAATACCTTTTATTTTGGAGATGTGCCGAGAAGAGGAGGATATTTTTGCCGACACCACTCCTTTCCCAAAATCTAAGGTCATGTTCAAACCGACAACAACCAGAAAGACCTTGAAAGGGAAGAAAGAGAAGAAAGTGGAATCAACTGCTGCTGCTGAAGAAACCCATCAAGCCAGGGGGGAAGGCTTTGATGGAGGTCAAGAGGGAGAAGGGTGAAGCATTGAAGAAGAAGAAGACCCTTGCTCCAAAGCGCAGAAGGATGGTGATTGCCACTGAGGAGGAGGAGAGTGAGCCTGAGGAGATGCAACCTGAGGGCCAAAAAGCTCAGAAATCGCCTTTACAAGTATTGGCTCGTGTTATATCCACGCAGACAGAGCAAACCGGAGGAGCAAGTCTTTCCGAGGTTCTTGAGACGCCATCGAAGCTCGCATAAATTCTCTCAAGAAATCTTCCAAGGACCTCGACCAGAGGAGCCAGATTCCAATCGAGGAAATGCCACCAATCCTCGAGAGCTCGCTTCAGATTCAGACCGAGGAGTTGCATGTCCAATCCTCGATTTACCGAGCCTCGTGGAGCTACCGAACCTTGATGAGCTCCCCGAAAGTGATCTTTTTTTGATCCTTCAGCAGATTTTCCCATCAACCCGAGAGCCCGGTTAAAGAAGGGCTAAGTCAAGAGACCGAGTGGCGGGCAAGCGGGGAACGGTTCATACTAGACCTGCAGACTCGAAGCTAAGCTCATATCCTGACCTTCATGATCTATTTTTCAGACTGAGGTCAACAGTATACATTCTCAACCAGACCTTGCCTGAAATGCTCAACATCGCTTCATTCAGAGGTGAAGACCTGGGTGGAATGAGGAGACATCTGCTTTTGACTCGCCTCGTGGTTCAAAAACCAAGCTCAGATGAAAATTTTCGATTTTGATGAGCTAGTTAAGAGGAAGATTAAGAGGAAAGATGCTGGGGTTGGTGCCCCGAGCTCCAAAGATAAAAACCAAGATGGGGACCAACAAGGGAATGATGAGGATCAATCTCAGATAGAGAAAGATAGTATCGATGTCGAGAGCCCGGTCGTCAAACATCCTCGATCAAGTTAGTCTTCGTGTAACTTTTCGCACTATTAAAAAATTATGTCGTACATCAAGTATCTATCTTTAATTCTGTAATGTCTGATATGCAGACTGAGGCTCAGGTGGACACCCAAGCTCAGGTGGAAACCCAGACTCAGCTAAGATCAAGCTCAAAGTTGATACCAAGCTCAAAGTTGAGATCGAGACTCAGCCGAAAGCAACCAAATACCAGAAAAAGCAAAGAATCTCTTATGCTCCTGAGATTGATCTCACTCCCATTGTGGAGAAGCATTGGCCAACCAGGCCCAGAAAATGGAAAGTCTGAGTTCTACTTCAGACCTGATGCAACTTCAGACCACTCTTACTGAAAAGATGACTGCCATGGAAGGAAAGATGGATGGAGTCAAAGCCGATTGAAAAGAGTCAAGCAAAAGTATCGAGAGGATCAATTTCTTTGAAGCCAAACTGGTGGAGAAGAATGAGATGTTTGTCAAAAATGTTGTTGAGGAAATGAGCTCCATGCTCATGACCAAGATGACAGATATGTTCAAAGAAGCTCTCTCCAACCAGTTTGCCCGGATGTCTGAAGAGTTCTCAATGGCGAAGAACCACCTGAGGAGGCAAGAAGAAGAGCAAGATCAGTTGGCGGGAGAAGTGCGAAGTGCCAGCAAGGAACAATATCATATGGACACTGCACTATCCAAACTTCTGCCAAGGTATGATGCCAAGAAGGGGGAAAGACCCGGAGCTGACCTGAGAGTATTATTGGCACACACCTTCGATAGAAAGGCCGACAAAGAAGTCGATAAGAAAAGCATTGTCAAGCCTTGCAAGAAGTTGAAGCCACCGAGAAGCCAAATTCAATGAGGTGGAGAAGTCCGTTTACACCAAGCTTCAAGAAACCCATGCAAGAAGTAGCCGAGAAACAGAGTGCTAGAAGAAGAGTTGGAACAAGCCAAGCCGGAGCTGAATTGCCTATCAAAAAGAAGGTTGTGGCATTTGTTGAGCCTGAAGGAAAAAGAGCTAAGGCTTCTAAGCCAACTCAGAGGAAGCTGATATTGGAATTGGAAGAGTTTGAGGAAGTACCAGAGAAAGAAGTCTTCAATACGAGAAGAGCTCTGAGATCACTCCAAGTCGAGCAAGCCAAGAAAATTGTTGCTTCAGTTTCTAGAGTACCCTTGATTAGAAAGAAGAAGGAAGAAGAGCAGAGGGCGGCTGAGTGGTTTCAAGAAGTTCACGGAAGCAAAGAGGAGAGGGATCGCAAAAGATAAAGTGGCCGCGACATTGACAAGTGGATGCCAATCCGCCTAATGATGCGTGGGAAGAGATCAAAAGAACATTCTGGTTCTACTACGATGTGCTAAGAGAATGGAGAGGGGAGAGCTCAGATTCTAATGAAGCTTTCATCGATTATCTGCTGACCTTCTATCCGAAGTACTTACAAAGCTGGATCAATCTTTGGATGAAGGAAAGGTTCAGATCACAAATTCTCGGTCCATACTCATATCCTCCTCCTAGGCTGGAGAATGGCTTGGTGAATGAAACAGCCATTTCTCAGGAGATTGCACAGTACGCCATTCAGTTAGGCTTGACAGAGAACAATCCTGATATTATCAAGGAGAGAGATGCACTGAAGAAAAGATATTATGGAATGTTTAACCTTGAAGTGCCTGCTGATGAGGTGGAAGAAGGGAACTGAAGAGCCAGAGCTGAAGAGCAAAGAAGACTGAAGACCAACACTGAAGACTCTTCTATCTCTTTATGTTTTTGTTTTTAATTTCTGATAAGTTCATTGTAAGTCAGAACTTTCATATCATACATCAATGAAACTTTATCTTTATGCTCAAAGATAATACCTCATTATCTTACTTTTACATGTCTTTACTTTTTATATGCCCGATTATTGTTGATGAAATTGTTGGGAGAATGATTGTAAAAATTGTTGGGAGATATACCAATCTTGTAATAGGAAAAAACCAAAACCCGAAAGTATAAGGTTAAGTGTATTTATAAACAAGATGGTTTTTGCATCATCAAAAAGGGAGAAATTGTTGGGAGATGAATTTAATAAAGAAGATTTTGATTAGATCCCAAAACCCCTGAGTATGACATGTTCAGGATAATCTTGATAGATTAGTCGATTCAGGTTTTAGAGTGTTCAGTGGTGTTATCTCGCACAATGTATAGTCAAGCAAATATAGATCGTTAGATTCTCAAGCTTCGAAGACTCAAGAAGTTTTCAAGAAACCGAAGTTTCAAGATGAAACCAAGTTTCAAGTTTTAGTATGAAACCGAGAAATCAAGACAAGATGAAATCGATAATAAAAGACCGCAGTGAAATCGAGAAATCAAGACTCAGATGAAGATGAAGATGAAGACTTAAGATATCACCAAGATATCCGTGGAAGACTCGTAAGACTCAAGACATCAAGACTCGTAAGACTCAAGACTCGTAAGACATCAAGACTCAAGACACCGAAGACTCGTAAGACTCAAGACACGTACATGTAAGATCAAGACAAAGAGGATATCAAGACACAAAGAATTATCAAGACTAAGAATGTATCAATGCTCAAAGATAACCCTCAATGTTCCGAGGCATTGAAAATATCTATCCAAGGATACAACTCGGAGAAGAACGCGATTATTTAGAAATATAGATATTGCCCAAGACATTCAGATGCGCATAAAAGGAACTAAAACTAAGTGTTGTTAAGGTTATATCACCGTAGATATTGACCAAAAAGAGCCATTGTGTTTGTTTACTTAATCAAGACAAATGTACCAATCAGAGGGAAGACAAAGATGGTGATTTTATCAAAACCGAAATGACAGATCATGAAGCATGTCAAGAGTACTTTGTTCCGCATCGCAAAAAGTGGTGGATCGGTCGCATAAAGGCATATTGCCTAAAACATGCTAGGGAGTATTCAAACCCTAAATATAGTCATTCATCACACACCATAAGAGGAAACTCATGAAGTTATCTCTTCCAACGGATAGTTTTTCAAGAGTAACCTTGGTGCCGCCTATAAATACTTGTGACCATCTACATTGAAGGTTACGGGAAATTTGTAAGCAACTCAAGAGCTCAAACTTATTATTGCAAGTTGAAGCACTCGAAAACCCAATAATTTCCCAAGTGCTTTACATCGAAGAGATCTCATTCACTAAGCCTAGTTTTGATAAGATATATCCAAAGCTTAGTAGAGATATCCTATTTTTTGATTGTACTTAATTGTAAAGGATATCTCATCCTAGTTGAAACCAACCAAGAAACTCCAAACCCTTTTAAGGTAGTTTGAGTGTGATTGTTGGTGAGTTGGAGTTGTAAAGAGTTAGTAAACAAACATTGAGGTAGTCGTAAAGCTCTAGAGAAGAGTTGGAGTAAACTATCTTGGATAGTGAAAAGCTTTTGTGTGTGTTTTGAGTAAGTAAACCACAAAGAGGTAGCCGTAAAAGCTCAAAATAGAAAGGTTAGTAAACCATGAGGTAGTGTAAAACCTTAGGAAGTAGAAAGGTTAGTAAACCATGAGAGGTAGTCGAAAACCCTTAGAAGTGATTAGTGAATTTCTCCAAGAGTCGAGAGAGTGAACGAGGAGCTTGAGTCTCCGAACCACTATAACTTGTCAGGTTATTTGCTTTTTCAGACATTGATTAACTGCTGTATATCTTTAATCGAAAAGCATATTTTCACGCATATTCATTGACTCAATCCATCGGTTGCATCTAACCAATCACAGCCTAATCACTATTCCATTAAAGGAAGGTTTTCAAAGAAAGCTTAAAAACGAGTATAAATTTAGGGCCAACCATTCCCAAGACATCCGAGTAGCTTTTTCAAGCAAGCTCAAGATTCTCGATAACTCGTGCCTCGCTTGGGATTATCTCGAGGTTTCGAAAAGCAAACAGATCACCGCCTCGTGTAGACTTTGACTCGTGGCGATTTCAGGTTTTCAGACCAAATCATCAGACAAACGACTCCATCCGAAAAGGTTTTAAAAATCAATCAACACGGTATTCCCCCCATACACGTGTAAGACTCATTTGCACCGACCAAATGTAAAATGAACAATCCATCGTGAAAGGTTGAAGTGTAAAGCCCGATTGGTTTGTCTTGACCAAGAGATTACACTAGTGCATTATGATGTCTTTGAATAGGACCTCTATAGTGAGGATAAATTCTTCAAAGACTTGAATATGGAAGAATTAGACCTTAGTGGTTCGTTATTTCTTAATCTTCGTTCCTTAAATAGGATAGTGTGAAATTAATAACTATTGACTTATAATGGAAAGAGAATCAACGTGATTCGATACATTATATCTTGGGCAATATTATTAGTTACACGACGATTGCTAAGATTTAATACGGAGAATCGTGTGCAAGCACTTCTTGCTTGATTTGTCCCCTTGGTGGGCTCAGAAGCTTTATCATACCAAATCTTGCAATTGAAAATTTATTTTCGGTATGGATAATGTTGAGTTGTCTTTACTCCAAGGATAAAGATATTAATTAATATAAAACTTTTTCAGTGGCTTAATTAATTAGTGGACTCGATAATCTTAAACACGGGAAATAATAATCGGGAGCCATATTATTTTAGCATCGTAATATGGATTAAGATGGATAGTTCAATATTAATTTTATAGTAGAGTAAATTAATATTAATGGGCTTGGATAATATTTTGGCTTAATATTATAAATTCATAGCCCATTGGAGGTCCAATCTTAATTCTCCTAAAGACCCCTCAAATAGCCCAATTAAAGTCAAATTAATTAAAAGGAGAAGAAAATATCATTGCCTAATTTTTCTAGAAATTTTTGAAAATTGTAGGAAAAAGAAGAGGAAAGATTTTCTTGATTTTCTTGAAAAGATTTTATGGAAAAGGATAAGTATTCTTGGAATACAAGATTATCCCATAAATTCAAGAAATCAAATCTTGATTCTTGTTTCCTTGTATTTTTCAAAAATCCCCATAAAATAAGGATGTGGGATTTTGTGGAATATTTAATTATGGGAAAAAGAATATATGAGATATATTCAAGATTTTTTGGAGATCAAGAAAAAGATTTTCCCATCCTATTCTACACCAAATTTTCAACCACCCCTTATGTTATAAATGGGGGTGAATTTTTCATCCCCAATGCAATTCCATGTGTTGGAAAAGTTAGAAATCCACAAAGGTGGTGGCAAATATTTTTAAGTTTTCTCCTTTATTAAAATCGTTCGTGAGAATCCTCCCACCGGATTACGTTCGTGAGAATCCTCCCACCGGATTACGTTCGTGGACTTGTGACATATTTGAGAAGGCACTTTGGGTTGATCCATCGTCTCAACTGTTGTCTCTACAAGAGGTATATAATTTCGTAACTCCTAGATTCCGCATGCTTAGGATTTACGTGAATTACGTGTACGCATGTTGTTGTTCCTTGTTTAATTATTATGTTGAATTAATTTAGGATTGATTCATATTAGTAATTAATTGAATAATTTAAATATGTATTTAAATACCTCGAATAGATCCGGACACCCGTATTTCCCAACAAGATGTAGATCCGAGCAAAAGACTTGGGCCTTAAATACTCATTAGCGAAATCTCCTGTTTACTTTTTAATTTTAATGGAAGGCATCGTTCAATTATCGAAAAATCATATTTTATTGAGGAACGTTTCAAAGGCGGGGTATCAATTGCTTAATCGAGATCCAATCATGTTAATCTACATCACATTTGAGCAATTATTGGGCACCGCCTACCCAAACATGATTTCATACGGACTAACACTTATATGAGCGCCGTCTACCCAAATAATAAATATGTTCCGACAATTATTGGGCACCACCTACCCAAACATTTATAATGCAGACCATAAATGCGTTAACGAATTAATTAAAATTAGTTAAACAAGTGGGAATTTAATAATCTCTAAGATATTTATTAGATATTTATTGAACTTTAAAAAACAATTTAAATTCAATCATAATATTAACCAATTATTAAATCTTAAAAATTAATCCAATTAATTGTATCCTTAAAAGTCCAACTTTCATTTTTGTTTTTTAAAATTAAACTTTATTAATTTAAAAAAAATAGTACTTATTGATTTTTTATTGTTAGGGGCTCAGGTGTAATTTCCAAAATTTACATGGGAGGGCATGTCTCAAATCAAATTTGCAAGACAGCCCTCCGCCATCATCGCCCAAATCCGACAGCATCTAATCTGTAATTCGGGTCAACCGTTTACAAAACCAAAATCAGAACGACAATCCAAAGTACCAAATTCCACAAAATTAATTAGATTTTAGTCCAACAATTTTGTCTTAATATTACCAACAAGGAATTGGTAGAAGAAAAGGTAATTATCGCACCTAAATCGACACCCAAGTTCCAAAAAGTGAGGGATTTATCAAAACCAAGTTCAAAACAGAGTCAAGGGATGACGACGGCCAACAAGTCGGCGTCAGAGATGAAACGAGGCAGACCAATCGACGCTTGAGGCGCAAAAAAACCGAAGTTTGACCTCAATTTCATAATGCACAAACTTTAGAGGAAGGGTCATTGTCGTTGAACCCGTTGCGGCGATTTCACCGCATCATGAGAATCAAACACTACAAAAATGTGGGTTTTAACGATAGCTTTTAGAGATTCGGTATTCATTACTGCCGATAATTGCGACGCTTTGTCGATTTATTCGTGTCAAACGGTCAAAGTCCTCGATGAAGCGACGGTTTTCAAAAACCGTTGCCCGAGAATACCGTGATAAAAGGTAAATCTTCGCTCTTTCGAAGTTGAGCCGGGTTGAAATGGGTCACGAAGCTACGGTTTATCGATGGTTTGAAACCATCGCTAAGTCAAAGATAACGAGACACGTGGCGACTCAAGATTTTGGCCCACCGCATCAAAGAAGCGGTTAGAGATGGTTTTTTAAAAATCTGTCGCTAATCTGTCGCTAATTTATCTCTAAATCTGATTATATAACTTCCCGCAGCCTTCTTTCTACGATTTTTTTTGCAAATTAGTTCGCCTTGCCGCCATTCGTGAATTCGTTGTTGCATTCCACAGCACTCTACCATTTGACGATAATCGTAACATCAAGACTCTTCAATTTGACTATTAATTTTCTTACTTTTTACCGTTCGTTTTTAAATTGTTATATATATATATATATTTATATATTATTATATATATTTATATATTATTTAAATATATATATATTAATATATAATTTCAAAACATATATATATATTAATATATATATATTAGAAATTATTTGTATATATTATATTAGATTAATTCGAAATGTGCATGTTATATATATTAGAAATTATTTGTATACATTAGATATATAGTATTACTTGTATATGCATGTTAAATTCGAAATGTGCTTGTTAGAAATTAGACTAGTTAGATATTATAATTGTTAGAATTGTTAGATTGTTTGTTGAATATGATGAGTTTAAAATAATACAGTTGAAACTCTATCGAAATTATTTGTAAATATTAGATAATATTACTTGTATATACATGTTAAATTAGTTTTACAGTATTACTTGTATATGCGTGTTAAATTAGTTTTATAGTATTACTTGTATATGCATGTTTAATTAGTTTAGCTAGTCTAGTTAGAAATTAGACTAGTTATATATTATAATTGTTAGAATTGTTAGATTGTAGGATGGGTTTAAAATAATACAGTAGAAACTCTGTCGAAATTTAAGTGCAATTTTAATTAAATATTTTAATTAATTAATTAATAGTTTTAATTAAGTCATTTATGTCAAATGGCACTCATATTTTTTTATATAATGCAGATGAGTACCATCGGTAAAGTTGGTTGGCAAAGGGCAACGACGAGGCCGAGGCAAAGAAGAAGGCGTGGTGGCCGAGGCAATGGCGGTGGTCGAGGTGAAGGTAGTGTTCCCGAGCACTAGGGAGGAAGAGGATCCTTCGGATCGACGGTGAACGCAGCACCTACTCCGCCTCGGCCGGCCAGTCCAGCTTGCAGAACCCGCCAATCGGCTGTGGGCATCTCTGGTGAGGGTCGAGTTGGGTTTGTGCCGGGCCGCTCATCGTGGCTCGGCACCCAATGCTCGTTTAATGATTGACTTGAGATCGGAAAGTGAGTTATAATTTACTTTTTATTTATTAATTTGTTTAGTTATACGATTAATTATTTAATTATACTTATTAATTTTTATATTGTTGTTTCAAAGATCATACCCTGGCCATTTAGGTCGCCAAGAGTACACTACCCATCTTTGAAAGTTGAATTGCCATGGGGCCCACAATGAAAGGCGGGTTCAATCACACCGCCAACTTTACTTCGACGAAGTTTAGGTACATACAATAATTAATTACTAAAAGTATTCATAATTATTTATTTTAATTTAATACAATAAATTTTGTGTTAATGAAATTCAGAAACAGACGAAGTGGGGAGAGGATAGGACCCCGGCCGATTTTTATCGTCCGTTCAAAAAAGCTTGCCCAAGTCCGATACAAAGACTTGTTGTATAGGTGGCACGCCGCGTGGAATGATGAAGGGCTGGATATGACGGACGACATGGATCCTGGAGTCTGGGAGTCGATCGTGGTTGTATGGAGCAATCCGCTTTATCGAGATGTCTTGGGAAGAATCGCCTCGCCGCTCAAATGGGTTGCTCACCGAATTATTTCCTCGACAGCATTAATTTCGAGGACGGTGGCGGTCTTGGCGGTGGCGGCGGCGGTGGCGGCGGCGGTGGTCGTGGCGGTGGCGGTGGTCATGCTAGTGGTGGTGGCGATGGTGGCGAGAGCAAAGGGCAATGGCACGAAATCGAGGTCGAAAATGATGGTGGTGGCTTGGATGATATCGGTGACTTCTTACCTGATAATTTGTTTATTTCTACTAATTTGGGAGATGACGAGGATGATTATTATCCGAATCAGTGATTGGGGGGACAATTTGAACAATTTACTCAGTTTTTTTTTATTATTATTACTTGTTCATCGACACTTCTTTTTAATTTTTATTATGAATTATGTATGCCTAATGTTTATATCGTTTATTTTTTTCTATTGTATATTTTAAAAGAATATTATAACTTGTTTAGATAGAAAAGTATAAGTTGTTTAAAGAAAATTATAACTTGTTTAGATAGAAAAGTATTACTTGATTAAATAGAAAAGTATAACTTGTTTAGATAGAAAAGTATTACTTGATTAAATAGAAAAGTATAACTTGATTAAATAGAAAAGTATAACTTGTTTAGATAGAAAAGTATAACTTTTTAAAGAAAAGTATTACTTGATTAAGTAGAAAAGTATAACTTGTTTAGATAAAAAAGTATAACTTGTTTAAAGAAGAGTATAACTTGTTTAAATAGAAAAGAATAACTTGTTTAGATAGAAAAGTATTACTTGATTAAATAGAAAAGTATAACTTGATTAGATAGAAAAGTATTACTTGATTAAATAGAAAAGTATAACTTGTTTAGATAGAAAAGTATAACTTGTTTAAAGAAAAGTATTACTTGATTAAATAGAAAAGTATAACTTGTTTAGATAAAAAAGTATAACTTGTTTAAAGAAAAGTATAACTTGTTTAAATAGAAAAGAATAACTTGTTTAGATAGAAAAGTATTACTTGATTAAATAGAAAAGTATAACTTGATTAGATAGAAAAGTATTACTTGATTAAATAGAAAAGTATAACTTGTTTAGATAGAAAAGTATTACTTGATTAAATAGAAAAGTATAACTTGTTTAAATAGAAAAAGTATAACTTGTTTAAATAGAAAAGTATAACTTGTTTAAAGAAAAGTATTACTTGATTCAATAGAAAAGTAGAACTTGATTAAACAGAAAAGTATAACTTGTTTAAAGAAAAGTATAACTTGTTTAGATAGAAAAGTGTAACTTGTTTAGATAGAAAAGTATAACTTGTTTAGATAGAAAAGTATAACTTGTTTAAATAGAAAAGTATAACTTGTTTAAATAGAAAAGTATAACTTGTTTAGATAGAAAAGTATTACTTGATTAAATAGAAAAGTATAACTTGATTAGTATTACTTGATTAAATAGAAAAGTATAACTTAATTAGTATTACTTGATTAAATAGAAAAGTATAACTTATTTAGATAGAAAAGTATTACTTGCTTAAATAGAAAAGTATTACTTGATTAAATAGAAAAGTATAACTTGTTTAAATAGAAAAGTATAACTTGTTTAGATAGAAAAGTAGAACTTGTTTAAATAGAAAAGTATAACTTGTTTAGATAGAAAAGTATTACTTGTTTAAAGAAAAGTATTACATGATTAAATAGAAAAGTATAACTTGTTTAAATAGAAAAGTATAACTTGTTTAAAGAAACGTATAACTTGTTTAGATAGAAAAGTGTAACTTGTTTAGATAGAAGAGTATAACTTGGTTAGATAGAAAAGTATAACTTGTTTAGATAGAAAAGTATTACTTGATTAAATAGAAAAGTATAACTTGTTTAAATAGAAAAAGTATAACTTGTTTAAATAGAAAAGTATAACTTGTTTAAAGAAAAGTATTACTTGATTCAATAGAAAAGTATAACTTGATTAAACAGAAAAGTATAACTTGTTTAAAGAAAAGTATAACTTGTTTAGATAGAAAAGGGTAACTTGTTTAGATAGAAAAGTATAACTTGTTTAGATAGAAAAAGTATAACTTGTTTAAATAGAAAAGTATAACTTGTTTAAATAGAAAAGTATAACTTGTTTAGATAGAAAAGTATTACTTGATTAAATAGAAAAGTATAACTTGATTAGTATTACTTGATTAAATAGAAAAGTATAACTTATTTAGATAGAAAAGTATTACTTGATTAAATAGAAAAGTATTACTTGATTAAATAGAAAAGTATATTGTTTAAATAGAAAAGTATAACTTGTTTAGATAGAAAAGTATAACTTGATTAGATAGAAAAATATAACTTGTTTAGATAGAAAAGTATTACTTGATTAAATAGAAAAGTATAACTTGATTAAATAGAAAAGTATAACTTGTTTAGATAGAAAAGTATAACTCGTTTAAAGAAAAGTTTTACTTGATTAAATAGAAAAGTATAACTTGATTAAATAGAAAAGTATAACTTGTTTAAAGAAAAGTATAACTTGTTTAGATAGAAAAGTGGAACTTGTTTAGATAGAAGAGTATAACTTGGTTAGATAGAAAAGTATAACTTGTTTAGATAGAAAAGTATAACTTGTTTAAATAGAAAAGTATAACTTGTTTAAATAGAAAAGTACTACTTGATTAAATAGAAAAGTATAACTTGATTAGATAGAAAAGTAGTACTTGATTAAATAGAAAAGTATAACTTGTTTAAATAGAAAAAGTATAACTTGTTTAAATAGAAAAGTATAACTTGTTTAAAGAAAAGTATTACTTGATTCAATAGAAAAGTATAACTTGATTAAACAGAAAAGTATAACTTGTTTAAAGAAAACTATAACTTGTTTAGATAGAAAAGTGTAACTTGTTTAGATAGAAAAGTATAACTTGTTTAGCTAGAAAAGTATAACTTGTTTAAATAGAAAAGTATAACTTGTTTAAATAGAAAAGTATAACTTGTTTAGATAGAAAAGTATTACTTGATTAAATAGAAAAGTATAACTTGATTAGTATTACTTGATTAAATAGAAAATTATAACTTATTTAGATAGAAAAGTATTACTTGATTAAATAGAAAAGTATTACTTGATTAAATAGAAAAGTATATTGTTTAAATAGAAAAGTATAATTTGTTTAGATAGAAAAGTATAACTTGATTAGATAGAAAAATATAACTTGTTTAGATAGAAAAGTATTACTTGATTAAATAGAAAAGTATAACTTGATTAAATAGAAAAGTATAACTTGTTTAGATAGAAAAGTATAACTCGTTTAAAGAAAAGTATTACTTGATTAAATAGAATAGTATTACTTGATTAAATAGAAAAGTATAACTTGATTAAATAGAAAAGTATAACTTGTTTAAAGAAAAGTATAACTTGTTTAGATAGAAAAGTGTAACTTGTTTAGATAGAAGAGTATAACTTGGTTAGATAGAAAAGTATAACTTGTTTAGATAGAAAAGTATAACTTGTTTAAATAGAAAAGTATAACTTGTTTAAATAGAAAAGTATTACTTGATTAAATAGAAAAGTATAACTTGATTAGATAGAAAAGTATTACTTGATTAAATAGAAAAGTATAACTTGTTTAGATAGAAAAATATTACTTGATTAAATAGAAAGTATTACTTGATTAAATAGAAAAGTATAACTTGTTTAAATAGAAAAGTATAACTTGTTTAGATAGAAAAGTAGAACTTGTTTAAATAGAAAAGTATAACTTGTTTAGATAGAAAAGTATTACTTGTTTAAAGAAAAGTATTACATGTTTAAATAGAAAAGTATAACTTGTTTAAATAGAAAAGTATAACTTGTTTAAAGAAAAGTATTACTTGATTAAATAGAAAAGTATAACTTGTTTAGATAGAAAAGTATAAGTTGTTTAAAGAAAAGTATAACTTGTTTAGATAGAAAATGTAGGTCCCGAACGGGTTTTGTGAGGGTAGAAGTCTAGAGGGGGTGAATAGATTTACAAACTTTTTCGTCATGGATCAAAGTGTGATTTTGCAGATCGCTCGATCGAGTGCTAAATGAGTCAAGAGAATCGATGTTCAATCTTCATCGAGTGTCCGAGGGCAAATCGTTTGATATCCGGTCATCCTAACCGAGAGTTCGGAGCTTGTTTTAACCCGTGTGAAAAACCAGTTTTATCAATTTGATTCTTAAGTCGGTTTTTCAACCACCGATTAAGGTGTCAACCTGGACGATCGTTGCTTGGTGCATACTGAGCTTAACTTAGAATATGTATGCAGTTTTAAACTCAGTTGTGTGAATAGTGTAAAGCAATAAGAAAGCAAGTAAATGCACACAATACTTTTTATAGTGGTTCAGACGAAACTCGTCTTACGTCCACTCTTCCCTTAACACAGGGGAACCTTAACCGAACTTAACCGAACTTAACCATGCTGGACTTATATCCCTCACGGGATGGCCGATAGTTGTTTATTGAGTTCACACTCTACAGATGTTTATCGAGTTCACACTCAACAGATGTTTATCGAGTTCACACTCAACCGAACTAGAAATCAGAAAACTAGAATCCCTAGCCTAAAATCTTAAAGAACAAACTTAACCTAACTTGCGTTTGGGTAAAGAATGTTTGAGGGTTCCAACCGAAATCTATCCCGTTTTTTAGGTAGCCAAAATCTTTAGTGGATATGATTTCTTGCTAAGAACAGATGGGATGAACACTCTAAGAATAATCTTCAAATATGGTGTTCTTTGAGCGGAGATTTTGCTGTAGTTTTTGCTTCTTTTGCGGTGTCTCCATGTTCGTTCTTTGCTAGCTCCTTTTTTTTTCAATTGACAAGCAATCCCATTTTATAGACCTAAATCAAAGATGGTTGCTGGAGAGCAATTTGAATTTTGGGCTATATTATGTAGGTTGTAGGATATGATTGTGACGGTTCGATTATCGGGCGTAGGCAGAGGCATGATTAATGATTCGTTTTTCCGCGGTCAGATCCCGCATTGTCTTTTTTGTGCACGCGGTCGCTTTCTCCTTGTCTTCGCGAGGCGACATTTCAGTAATCTGTCCGTTAGACGATTGATATTCCTTTTGTAGAGGATTCGTCTTGTCTAGTGTATAATTTTGATTGACACCAGGTGTGAGCTGACTTGATCAGTAATCGATCACTACCCTTGTTTGAGTCTTCTGATGCATATTGTCTTAGCTCAATACGCAGACTACCGATATAGGTCTTCGTGTCTTCCCGTAGTCTTTCGATCTTCGTTGACTCTTTGAGTCTCAAGTGTCTTGGTCATAACCGAGTCTTCAGTTTGTTATCGAGTCTTCAGTTTATCCGAGTCTTCGTGTTCATCCGAGTCTTGATTAATCTATCCGAGTCTTCGTGTTCATCCGAGTCTTCAAAGGTCTTCGCCTTCACCGATCTTCGACTTCTTGTCTCCTCGATTTGTTCTAGTCTTCCGATCATCCGACCTTTATCCGGCCATCCGATACTTCGACTGACTCCATACATATTGAGTTCTCCCTCAATATGTGACCTATCTTTACATCAGCTATTTATACATTTCAAACCGGTCATCTTAATCGATTCTAGTCATCGGTACATTTAACATGTCCGACCGGGTCTATTACAACCTCGCTTTTGGAACTTCCATGAAAACTAAAATACGTAATTTCCAACAATTTCCCTTTTTTGATGGAACCAAAACACTTAATTAGAAAAAATGATACCATGAATGGAAATGTAGATAATATAAACAAAAGAGATACCTCGGAAGACAATGAGATGTTGTCTTAGAATCAAGTCGCGATGGAATATTTCATTAGATAGGTGTGTGCATTATAGAATACATGAAAAAGCGCACCTATCATCCGATTCCAAGTTGTCTTCTTCAGATGTACTTGAACATTTGAAATTTCTCTTTTGGGGATGCAAAACATCTTGTACATCCTTTTGCATTAGTTTGTCCATTTCTTTCTTCTATGGATACATCCTTTTTCAAAGAAATCCATAGTAGGCATTTTTTAACTTAACGGGATCTAGCTTTTTGTCGGGACTTGAAAGGTGGAAGGAGTAGTTCAAAAGGTGGAGCTTTCGGTATTAGTGACATGATCTTGCCTTTTTTTCATCCTTTGTCGGTAGAAGTCTGGATACTTTGATTCTAACTAGTTCCGGAATTCATCATCATTTTCAGTCTGATCTTGATGAATTAGAATCTTCTCCAGGATGTAGACGTCACATAACCATTCTCCTCTGATCTGATCCCATTCTCGAAGCAGAGATCTAGTCGCGGACAGAGGATGTCTTTTAACAGTGCCTTGGAAGGGCATTCTTCTCCCAAGCAATCTCCTCTGCTGCAGCCTTCGTTCTTCCTCTTCCTTCGGATGTAGCGTTATTGTTCCCTTAGCCTCTTCTAACTTCCGCTTCTTGATGGCGGCCTCTTATTCTCTGCCTTTGTGCGCTCTTGAACTTGTTTCAGAGTCATCCACTTTTTGGTAGAGAGTTATTGGCCTTGTCTCTCGATCTTCCGTGATAGCTTTTTGCCATCTTGCTTTTTACCTTTCTTCCTTCCGAGTCTGCTCCAGTTCATCTTGTTCATCTTCTTCACTAATTTCTAATGAAGTTCAAGTGCTCTGGCCCGATCATCAATTTCCATTCTTTTTTCTGTAACGAACGAAGAAAAGTCTTCAATCTTTGTCGACTCGGGCAAAGAACCTCCGAAAAGAAGTTTTTTCGCTTCGTTGATCTCTTTGCTATGTTGTTCCATAGTTTTTTTTTACAAAGCAATGAGATCGATGAGAGACGGAGTGGGTGCAAAGTCGACATAGTGGTTTTTGGTAGAGATGAAATTGTTACCAATCGTGGTTTTCTTTTTCTTCCTTCTTTATTTTTTGTTCTTCCCCTTTTTGGTTTCATCAAAGAGGTTAGACATCTTGCGTTCGAGCATTTAATTGCCGTGAGATCTTCTCTCCGAAGTTCTCGACAACAAGAGGAGTGATCCGAAGCGTGGCGCGAAGGTGCAGGAGGAGGAAGCGTCCGAGAGCAATTTCAATTTTCTGTCTTGCTTTCGCTCAGAGAAGCTAAAAATGTTTCCAACCCATATCCATGTGGTTGTTAGTTTTGTCCAAGGATGCCTGCACATTCTCCAAAAGTACCCGTGGTTCGATTGAGCATCTCTCGCCTCGAATCGTGAGTTTGTCGATCGAGTTTGAGCTTCTCAAAGAAGAGGATTTACTAGTTGCATTACTTCAAAGAAGGATGGCATTGTGTATCCTAACCGTGGTGACTTCGCCTTGTCAACTAGTTTTGCTTTGCTCATCTTCAAATCGCTTCATCGATTCAAGTGAGCCATGAATTTGTCTTCAAATGCAGCCTTTGATCCCATCTGAATCTTCTCAAAGATAATGATCTAGGTATCGAGCTCATTTTAGTAGGCCGGGTCGATGTTGAAGCCTTGCCAAGTCCGGGTCTCATCGCAAGACCCATTCTTCATTCATCGGCAGCTCCCTCTCGATCTGATCTGAGGAGGTTGAACTGCTTTCCTCCCCGTTATCGCTAATTCCGAACCTTTCATGAATCAACCATTTGATATCATCATCGATGCCAATTCAACAAAGACTTTCAATCTCAAGTTGTTCAAGCACTTCAACTCCAAGTCTACAAAGAAATTCGATCCCGAGTTGTCATGAGAATCGTAAATTCTTCAATTCTTTTCGCCTCGATATCCCTCCGTAACACAATCTTTCTATCATTTCTGGTCGGATGCCGTGAAGTTGATCCAATTCGGGGCATATATCCAGCCAGATACTCCTTTGATATGTTGCTTCATTATCCTTATGATGGGGCTTTCGGGCGGTGAAGCAAGCACGTTCGGGTGTTGAAGGGATTATGAGAGATGGACACTCGCTTGTCGGATCTCGTGTTCTTGAGACTTGATCGGGATTGAGATGTTTGTAGTTGTGTTCGTTTTCAACAGCGTGTTCATTTCTCGAACGTTCATTGATTGGTGGTGTGGGAGATGTTGGTGATCCGATAGGGCGAGGGTGAGGGTGAGAAGGTTTTTGGGGGAGGTGATGATGATTTTTGAGGAGAGGGTGATGGTGATTTGGAAGTGGGCGTTGGCGATCTTGCTCTCCTGGAAGATCTTGGTGAGAGGCAGAGAATCGATGGTGATTCTTCCTCGACAGTTGCTCCACTTACATCCCTCCGACAAATTTCTCTCCTTTGCTGCGATCATCCGCTTCTTCCCTTTACTTCTCTGATAGTTGGCTCAGAGCGGACTGCTATCTCTTCTTCTGATCTTACTTGCATCAGATCATTCGTTCTGCTGACTTGCTGGGCAGAACTTGGAGCAGTTGTCAGAGGAGATGAGACTCTCTTCTGACGCGTTTCCGCCGAAAGCATCGGGTTTCTTAGTCAGATCCTTCCTCTTCATCCTCTTCTCGAATGGCCTCTTCCTCGCACTTCGCATCTGCATTTGCTTTATCTTTTCCCTTTTTTTTCTCCCTTGGGTTTGGGCACATAAGGAGTTGGATCTTCATCGGTTTGTCCAGCAGGACTCATCCTTGCCCAATATGGCCTTGTGCTTTTGCTTGATAATAATTCTCGCCATTGCAAACTTATCCGTGACGTAATGATAGAGATTTTGTGTATAAAGAAGCACTTGGAAGATAAGCACACTTCATTGCTCTGGGTCAGTTCGAACTTCCCGGAGTCTTTTCTTAGTCTTGCTTTGACCATACCCAACCAATCGATATCCGAAGCCTTCTTGATTATTGCGCCCACGACACTTATCTTGTAATGAAGTGACCGATCAAGACTATAGGTTGAGCACATGATCACCTTTCTCCGAACAATTTCAAGAAAAAGGCGATATTTCCTTCTTCAGATAGGAGGCTTTGACGCTCGTCAGGTTCTCCTTATTTGTCGGTCTCAAAATTTCGGCTTCAAGAAATCCCTTTTTTCCTACATCACCGTAGGTAGGTCTCTGGGATTGATGCTTCCTCGAGTTAGGCCGAATATCCTCTCGAGATCGCCATTTGACACTCGAACTTCCAAATTCGCCAACGGAAGAAATCAGTCAAGATCAATGTCTTCATCCCTCTCAAGCAGATTGTATAGAAACTCCAGAGTTTCACGGGCGTGACGATGTTCTCGATGTGTAGAGCAATAGCGCTCAAGTCCACACGCCACAAGCACTCCATAATTTCCAAATGATTCTGGGAGTCCGAGGTGATGGTGAATACTACATACTTCTCATCAATGATGTCTTTCTTCATCGATGCAAAGTTGCGAACTTTTCCCTTCGCCCGATCGTGGAACAAGATATGTCATTTCAGACGATATGCAAATTGATGTTTAGTTTGAGTAAGATAGTTCAATAAATTCACCAAACTAGTAATTTTAGCACCAATTTAGCAAATAAGCGTTTAGATCTAATAAGAATTACGTAAATATATCATCACTATTTGTAAACCCAGTACCATAGAGAAATTGAAATCATGCAATTATTAAACAAGAAATTACCGTAAACCTGATTCAATGATTTAGAAATGGAAGAGTAGAATCAATTGATTTCAAGGTAATTCTCTCAAGATTTTGAAAATTTTGATCTCTTAAGAGCTTTGGGAAGACGAAGTAGTGGAAAGAAGTTTTCGAGAAAGATTTGGATTTTATAGTATGTGAGGGAAAACTTGCAGACAACTTTCCAAAGTACTCAAGTATCCGTGGTTTTGAAATCGATAAATTTCGAGATTAATCGGCAAAAAACGCTTTTTAATCGCACGGTTGAGTAAAGAAATCTTTCGTATTTGGACTCGAAAATTCGCAATAAAAACGATTAAATACACATTTTCAAGTCCATTATTAAGTTTTGCAGAGAGTATGCGCCATGAACAAGAGTAAAATAAATTATTTATTTAAATAACGATGTAACGATTCAAAAGGGATAAATAAGAGAACGATCCCGATCGATTGATATTGTAATCAATCGCTACCACGATGATCCGATCCGTATTTGTTGACCTATCTGATGGTTGCCTTATGCATTTCCCAACAATACCTCACTCATCTGATTAGATTCTTGCTTGAAACACTTCGCCACTTATCTGATCCACTTGTTTGATACTCTTTTCTGATGCACTTATCTGATACACTTCAACCTTCGGGCCTTCTTCTAATCACCAAGATTTATCAAGTCAACTCCCCGCCAAAAACTTTTACTTGGGAGTCCAAAAGTCACCTCAATTCCCAAATCGGCGCGATTTGACATTCCGTAATAATGGCATAGATACGCTGTGATTAATCACACCGTTAACTCATCCAACCATTAGTTGCGTGTTCCATACGCGTTGTCGATGCAAATTTCTCTTAAGGTCTTCTGAGAAAATAAATTTGCATTTATACCCCTAATTTCCTTCTATAAATTAGCCTGGGTGTTTAGGCAAACAACACAACATAAACCATTCATCTTCTTTAGCATATACTTCATGCTTTTTCCGATGAGTTCCTTATTTCCGTGAAACTTTCCGGGGAACCTTTAACCCTTTTCCAATGAATTCACTTTTCTCAAATCAACCCTGTGTGTTCCTTCACACCTTTTGTCGCCATCTAAGATTTCACATACCATCAATGTTATGCTTTTTACCACCATGGAGGTGGATCTGCTAAGGCAAATGAGAAGGCACTTCTCCTAACCGTATGCACCTTTGTGCGCCTATCGAGATGACTAATTAGCATCAACAGACTTGACGCGAAATAAAAACATGGGTTTGATATACAATCTTGTGTATCAAACTCAATATTTGCATGAGACACTCATGGCCATATGGTCTTTGTGGACCAAACTCAGAAGATGTGGTCCCATTTAACAAATTGGAAAGCCCATTGATTTTAGGTCTAAGGGCTCCTAGCTTAAAGATCCTTCAAGGCCCGCTCTCGCTCCTCTCCCAAGCTCTAAGAGTGGCTTTCGTGATTCTAGAAGCCTTCTCCTCTACGGGTTGGAGAGTCCGAGAGCATCATACTCTTAAAATCTCTCTCCTCTTCCCGCCTAGGGTTGTCTTAGGGCTTATGGTTTATGACCTCCTGTCTTCTTGTACTTGTAATACCACTTGAAGATAGCTTGTAGCACTTGTAGCTTGTGATATCACTTGTAACTTGTAAATCGACCTCGGGTCCTTATCAATGAAAAATTTTGTTATTTCATTGTCAGTGTTATTTTTTCCGACTTATGCGATCTGTGAGCTTTTACTTGACTTGCTTGTTTGATCGCAGCCTTTTAATCGACTTATAAAGTAATCTTCCAACTGATCGGTTCCCCTTAATCTCGATATGTCTTGAACCGACCGCTCCTTGTCCGAACTTCGGACGGCTATTTAACCGATTTTTTCGATGCGCTCCTTATCTCAACTTCAGACGGCCTCGGTCGTCGTCGTTCGATCGCTTGAGATTCCTAACTCAACTCGATTTCACTTAACCTCGTTAGTCTTTTAACCAACTGTTCTCGAGATCAAACCATCAATCATTTATGGTGCACTTTCTCCGAGATCCGTAAGCCCTAGCTCATCAGATAACTCTCTCGAACTGGATCTCAATTTAGCGGCTTAGTTAAGATATCGCCTTTTCTTGTCAAGATGGATCTTTTTTCATCCCGATATTCTTCTTTTCAACATGATCTCTCGATAAAATGGTGTCTCGACATCCACATGCTTGCATCAGATGTAGAACAGATTTCGAAAGTGATTGCAATAAAGATTATTATCGCCACAAAGATATAGGCACGTTTAGCTAAGATGTTGTAATCCTCACCGGCCGAGCTTAGCTGCAGCAGCTTGGGAACAATGCCTCGCAAGCCCATATATTCGCTTCAAGAGTAGATGTCGCGAATCGATGTCCGCTTCGAAAACCATGAGATCGGGCTTTATTTTTAAACCGACATGATCCCCGAGGTTGACTTTCGCCGATTCTTCGCAACCTCCATAAATCAATCGCAATACCCACTAAGTTTAGATTGTCATCCGATGGGTAAAATAAACCAAGGTTTACGCCCCTTCAGATACTTGAGAATTCGCTTACCGCTTTTGTGGCTTTGTTTTCGATTTGCTTGAAACCGCACATACACCTAATCAAAAGTAATGTCCGGTCAATGGCACAACGTATAGTAGTGATCCAATCAGAGCTCTATATTCTTTTTCGATTCGTTTTCGACCATCTTCATCGGATCCATCTTGAACCCGGTCATCATGGGAATTCTAGCTTCCTTGCAATGTTGAACTCCAAACTTTGCCAGTAGATTCCTTGTGTACTTCCCCTAGCAGATGAATATCCCTTCGGTACTCTGCTTGACTTGTAAACCCATAAAGTAATTCATCTGACCCATCATGGACATCTCAAGTTCCTTGCATCAATTTCTGTCAACTTCTCACATACCTTCTTGTTGGGAGATCCAAGATGATGTCGCCCACGTAAATCGAACCATCGTAATATCTTCTCCATCTTCTATTCTGAATAAGGTTCTGTCCACTATTCCTTTAGTGAACCCGCTGTCTATCAAGATTTGAGAGAGTGTATCATACCAAGCTCGAGGAGCTTGTTTCAGTCCGTAAAGAGCTTTCCTTAAACGGTACACTTGGTTGCCTTTTTCAAAGCCTGGAGGTTGTTCGACATAAACTTCCTCCGCTAGTACCCCGCTTAAGAATGCACTTTTACATCCATCTCGATACACAAGTGAACCCTACGTGGGCAAGATATGCCGTAAAAAATGAAATGGCTTTAGCGAAGCGACCGGGTGCAAAGGACTCATCATAGTCAATTCCTTCTGATTGTTAATACCCCTTAGCAACAAGTCTTGCCTTATTCCTGGTTATGACATTTTTCTCATCTCTCTTGTTCTTGAATACCCACTTCGTGCCAATCACGTCTTGATGGGTTGGGTCATCCACCAATTTCCAAACTTGATTTCTCTCAAACTGTTTCCAGCTCCTCTTGCATGGCTAGAATCAAATTTTGCATCTTTGTAGAGCTTCCTCTCATCGTAGTTGGTTCCTTCAAAGACAGATAGCAACAAAGATATGGTACTTTCACTAACTGATGTCTAGTTTTGATTCTATCGATGGGTCTCCGATAATCGACGCTTGGATATTTGGTAATCCAGTCCTTCTTTTCTCGATAATGTCGCTTTGGAGAACATCATCCATATCCGATAGTTCATTACTAGTGATTGGGAGTGGTGCGGAATTATGATCCACTTGATAAGAACATGTCTCACCGATGTTGGACTCATCATGTGTCGATGTCCGTTTCAGAGGAACTTCAGAGTTCCCCGAACCGTGATGGTTCGGGCTTGATAATGTCTCACCAGAATGCCTTCTTCAATCGGCGGGGCCAGGCGTACCTTTGGGTCCGATTGACTGTTGAATCGTGAAAAGATCAAGTTCGGGATGTACACTTTTACGTGTTCAGACTTCTTTCTCCTTGATTCTTAGTCGATCCATTTTCTCCGCGGTCGTAGCGGTTGATCCGCACGGCTTGTTTCGAGGCGCCTTTCTCTTTGTTCGTAATATGTCTCATCAAAGACCACATGGGGTGTTTCTTCCACAACTAGGGTTCGTTTGTTGTAAACCCTGAAAGCCTTGCTGGATGAGGAATATCCTAAGAATATGCCATCATCTGACTTGGCCTCAAAAGTCTTCAACTGACTTTTCCCATTGTTGTGAATGAAACACTTACACCCAAAAACATGGAAGTGTGAAACACGAGGTTTTCTGCCCTTCCAAAGTTCATAAGGTGTTTTGAAGTGAGTCTTAGTCAGAGAACATCTGTTCTGAGTATGGCATGCAGTATTGATTGCTTCTGCCCAGAAACGGCTTGGTGTGGCATGTTCAGCTAATATAGTGCGAGCAGCTTTCTTGGGAGTTCTATTTCTCCGTTCTGCTACTCTATTTTGTTGTGGCGTTCTTGCAGCTGACGTCTCATGTTGTATACCAAACTTAGTGCAAAAAGTCAAGTTGATAAAGGAATTCAGAACTCAGACTTTATCCGATTTGATTTTTACTATGCCGATAACTTTTTCGCTTTTTGTAGCTTTCGAGCAGTTCTCGGTATCTTTTGTCGTTGTCTCGCTTCTTCTTGTATAAGAATACAACCCAAGTAAACTTGGAATATTCATCCACGACATTAGAGTATATTTGCGGCCCACCGAGATCGATCGGTGTAATCGGGTCCGAATAGATCCATATGGAGGCGATTAAAGATTTATCGGATGTTGGTCCGTATTCCTTGAATGAGGCTTTTAACTTGTTTTTCCTTTCCGACACGCCGCACATGTCCGATCTTTGGAGAATATCTCATTCGAAGTCCTCAACCAAAGACATCCTAGCTATCTTGTTAAGAGTCTTGAAGTTTAGATGACTCATTTTTTTGTGCCAGAGCCAACCGCTACTTTTGGAACTCTTAACAATTAAGCATGTATTCCTTGGGCAACCTGCTCCAATTGTTGTGTAGATCGCCCTTTCCTTGAACCCGCTTAGCAAGGTTTGTTGAGTGAATCGATTCCTAATCGTATAATTTGTCGCCGAGAACTCAACACCGAACTGCTGCAATTGTGATAATCGATCAGAGATTGTGCTTTAATCCTTCGACATACGAGACTCAAGCCATTTGTACATCATCATTCTCTAAGGTTCGATCCTTTGGTAAAACCAAAGTTATCATCACCAAGAGTACACGTGGCCTTCTTGTTTTTTCAGAAGAGCTAAGGAGATGTTTGCTTCCAAATCATGTGCCTTGAGCATCCACTATCGATGTACCGTGATAGTTGCTTGTGCACCTCCTTTGTTGGCCAAAGCCCCCACGCCTAACCTCGCTAATCGAATCAGCTTTTAGGTACCCCTTTGAATCGGGTCCTGGGGGTTAGTGGCGGATTTAGGGATCCACACAAACAGAGCACTTCTATGAAAATCGATAGATTAGAAGGTCCGATTTGTCTCCCATACATATCAACATAAGCATATATCTTTTATATGCTTTTCGATTAGTATGATTATTCGTGGTGAGCCTTGGGTGACTTAGAAGACTTGGAATTTTTCTTTATATTTTGTCTTCTTTAATCCAAAGGTGGCTCAAAAAGAATTTCTAGATCTCTCTGGGTTATAAGTAGTGAATAACGATCGCTACCATCAAAAGATTTATATCTTCTGGCATAGATGGTCTTTGGCAAATTTACCTATAGCTTGCTTATTAGGCAACCGGCCGTGATTGGGTCTCAAATTAGATTTCCTTCTTACGTTGTTGTTTTTTGATACCTAATCTGGCCGACAAGTTGAGGTTTCTTAGGAAGAGGTGGTTCTTTCAGTTGATTCCTTGGTCGATGCTTAATCGGCTTGGGGTCCATTTGAATATTTCTTTCGACAGGCTTTTGCCTTACTTAAAATATTCCAGGTGTTTTTTTTTTCCCTTATCGATACATGTTTAGTGTTGGGATATTTTAGTTTTGATGAATTATGCCAGAAAAACATTATCAACTTCAGGTTATTCAAGCCTAATTTACGATAACAAGTTGAGGGGGGAACGAAAATTTAACAAATTGAGGGGGAACTCACTTAAATCGACGTAGATGATCGAGATCGACGAGAGGCCGCATCGCAGATTGATCGAGATCCAAGAAGGTCGCATTCCAGATTGATCGAGATCAAAAGATGAGTAAGATCCCAACTTGAGTTAACCATTTGAAAGAAAAAATTAGAAGAAAGAAAAGCTAAGCCACCGATCGCATAATCGATTTTGATGACCGATCGATGATCGAAGAATATTAGCCGATCCGGTGATCGAAGAGCGCATAAGCCGATCGTAAAGAAACGGACTTAAGATCGTAAGAGAAGGTTGCGCATCGTAAGAGGAGCAGATGAGACCGACGAGATCGAGACGGATCGAGATCGATATGAAGATAAGCAGATGATCAAGATCGACGTGATTGAGATCGATGTTAAACCGATATGCTAACCTAATATGCTAACCCGATGTACTAGTCTCGACGCAGATAAACTTATATGCCGACTGACGCTATAACCGATCCGATCATCTGAGCCGAAAAGATCAATTTTGAGAAGAAATCGATATCGAAAACCGTAAACAAGATACCGCATCGAAGAGAAGTCATCAAGAGAAATCATCCGAAGTCATGTTCATCGAGAATCGTAATACTACCGATGATCGGGCTAGCTCGAAAAAAAGTATTGACCGAGGGTCGATGTCCGATAAGTCGAAGAATAGAACCCGCTTGATCCTATCGAGTGTCAAGATGCCCCGAGACTAATTAAGGTCCGCCAAAGAGAAGTCTGGCAGAGGTCCTAATCAAGAACTCAAGCTCGAGTGCACTCTCAAGGCTCAAGACAAACCTCGAGGCTCGCATTGCACGTGATGGGTTGTCTATTTCCACTAGGAGGGCTCGAATGCATCCAAGGCTCGATGTGAACTGAAGACTCAATATGTCTCTGAAGACACTGAGACTCAGAGAATCTTGAATGATTCCAAGGCAAGGAATCTGAGGAATATAAATCAAGTAGATTCAAACCGATTTGGACCAACGAGAGGAAGACAATTTATTGAAAAATAAGCAAAGTTACATAGACAAGATGGATTTGAAAAGTGACTCCTTCCAATCAAGAACATTCAAATCCACACTATAAATACAAGTTCTTCCTTCATTATTAAGTGTGGAAGTGTGTGGGAGAGTGTGAAAACACCATTGAAGCTACAGAGCCAAATCATCTAGCATTTCCACCATAGAACACAGAGAAAGAAATACATGCATATATCCAAAAGTGTTCTACCCTAGATCTAAGCACAAATGCCATATCCTAGCTTAGAGAGATTTTCCCAACCTAAAGATTGAGGCTAAACAAATGTAAGGGAAAATCTCAACCTAGTTGGAAACCAAACAATCTTATACCCAAACCCAAGAGTCGGTTAAGTTTGTAGGTGAGTGTGAACTCCCTGTAAACATCTATAAAGCAATCCCATGAGGGTGATAAGTCCCGCTTTGAGTGTGAACTCCCCAAACATCTATAGGCAATCCCGTGAGGGTGATAAGTCCCGCTTTGAGTGTGAACTCTCCAAACATCCGTTGGGTGTTGGACTAACACAAGACAATCGGTAGATATTTAAGGAGTTCTCACTCAACCGATCCTAAAAATAGAACTAGAAACCCTAGTCCGAATCTTGCTAAACAACTTAACCTAACTTGGGTTTGATAAGATTGTTTTGGTTCCAACTATGAAATCTTTTTTCTAGTGTTTAAGGTAGCCTATCGCCTAGATGAAAAGATTTCTATGCTAAGAACTTATGGGATGAACACTTAATAAAATAATCTTCTTGATCGCGGTTCTTCGTATGAAACCGATAATTACTTGAGCTGGATTGATTGTTCAAAGTTTCCGCTTTTTCACTCAAGTGTGATCCCATATTTATAGACCTTGAAATCAAAGAGCCGCTGGAGAGCAATTTGAATTTCGTGCTATATTAGGTAGGTTTGCAGATTGATGTGACGGCTTCAGAACGGCATGGTCGGAAAGCCATGAACTTGTATTTTATAGCACATCGAGAGAGCAAAGATCAAATCCCTTAATTGTCGGCCCGATCATACGCGGTCTTGTTCTTATCGTTAACGCATCGACACTTTTCGGGGGTTTGTTCTTCCAACTAAGGTCGACATTCTTCTTGTTCAGATCATAGACGTATGATTAGGTGAAACATCGCCACCGAGAGCCGACCGACGGCCTAGGTGAATCGCCACCACCGATGGAGTCTTCGTGCCTCTTTGACTTAGCTTCAACTAGCAAAGACCTACCGATGTAGGTCTTCCGTCTCGATCTTCCGAAGTCATCATCCGATCTTCAAGTATTCTCGAAGTTTGAGCTTTATGACTTCAAATTGAGATATCCGACTAGATCGATCGATCCGATCTTCGATTCTTTCAAAGATTCTCGCCTCATTGATATCGCTTGTTTTTTCGATTTTCAGATTCGACTTATACATATTGAGGTTCCCCTCAATACGCGGACCTATCTATTACATCGCTTGTTCTATACAAGAATTATCAACTCGGTATTCTATAAACGGTAATATAAAACATCACCAATGTGTCCGACCGGGTCCTATTACATGTGTTTTTCGAACTTTTTATCAAAACTATAAATTTCCCAACATTTACAATTTTTTGTGTATTTGTTGAGACTCGTTTGATTACACCCTTCTCAAGTGAATCAAACGGGGCTTTTGAGGATGTAGAAGGGTTCTCATACCCAATTCCTTCTTGTTAGTCGGCTGCTCAAAATAGGTGTTCATATCTTGAACGGTTTTTGATGACTTTGTGAAAACCTCTATTTTCTTCCGCAAACTATCCTCAATAGATTTTAGACTCTCATGTAGTTTTAATAACTCATCAAATTTAGCTTGAAGAATTTTGAAATCATCACTTTTGTTGTTTGTTGATTGCTAGTCGATCTTTTGATCCGGCTTCTCCCGATCAGAAGATTTATCTTTCGTAATGTTAAGTTCCTCGCCACCTTCTTAACGGTTTTTAACCGATTTCAGTCAAGTAGCTTTTATCGACAATAGTTTTCTTTAACAAGTCGATTATTTTCGATCCTTAGCTTGTCATTTTCAGCTTCCACTATTGTATAAGGTGTCATCGCCTCAGAGAGATCATCAAGCAATTGCTCGAATAGAGTTGCAAGTCAATCTCTCCAAAAAGTGTGCTAATAACAAAGGTGTGGAAATTGGAAAAGATGAAGGTTTGAGGTTACCTCAGATTGGTCTTCCTCCTTGGCCATCGTAGATTTCATTGTCATCCAAGAGAATATCGATCTTCATGCTCGTGGAAATCAACAAGACCGCTTTATCGCACGTAAGTCTTCTACGATGAGCAGCCGTAATCCTCTGAAGGTAGATAGGAATCATCAATTCCAAATGTGTCACGACCATGGCTTTTTCTATCTCCGAGGCTTGTTTCTTCGTTTCGCTTTCTTTCCCTTTCTCCGAGTCGTCGTAGCTTGCCAGTCAGAGTGACCGGTTTTTCGCAGCTTGAAGCATGATCCTTGATCTACTTTAACTTTCTCGCGCCAGAGTCAATTCGCATCAGGATTCGTCAGTGACTTCCCTTTCTAATGGTAATCAACTCCTTCGTCGATTCATATATCTTCTCTCATCCGACAGATCATCTTTTTTTTTCTTTCTTGATCTCTTCGATCATCGACGGTTCTTTTCTAGTGATCCGCTTGGCCTCCCCGCTTTTCGTTGTCTTGATAAAAACAGAGAACTGCGGATACTTACCAAGTTGAGTATTTGATCTTTCAAGTTTTCGGCAAGCAGAGCGATTTGTTTCGCTTTTGACTCATTATGTTTCCAACAAAGTTCAGGCCTCGATCTCGCCCGGGTAGAATGCAATTGAATGCATTTGATGTTGAAGCTTCAAAGCAGTGTTTCGCCTTTCATCCGCTTGTCCTCTTTTCGATTAAATCAAACTTTGAGCTTTTAAGGCTTAGGAACAAGCTACTTGGCTTCATCTTAGAAATGTCTTGGCAATCCTTGATTACCATGACCTTCATGTCCCATTTCTTGGTGAGAGATCTTAGGATCTTGTAGTTAATGTCAACATTCGACATCTCTTCCAAGTTCTCGTAGCTTATTTATCGACATGGTGATCCTCCCATCGAGCTCATTGATGGTCTCGTTGGGCAACATTTTTTGAGCTTTTTGAACTTCACCATTCAGCTTTTAGTCTATTGTCTTTGATCCGATTATTTCTTCAAGATATCTCAACAATAGTATCCCACATTTGTTTCGCTGTTTTTAGATACTTTATTTTCTCCTTGGTGACTTTATCCATCGTCTTCATGATTATATGTCTGGCGATTGTATCTAGAGTATAACACTTTCTTTCTTCTGCATCCATTAGGGCTGGGCTTTTTCGCACAAGACTTCGGTGCAAAACCGGATCTCCTCCAACCGGCCGGGTTGTCGCGGATATATAATGATGGGTCCTCGCTCAATGACTTCCATCATTCTGCTGCTTATCGATCCCAAATGGTTGCACATATATATAGTCCAATCTGCATACTCATCAATTAAAAACTTAGGCAGATCATGATACATACCAGAGGTATTATCCATACTGAGTGATTTTGAAAACGAATGAGTTTTGAAAACGGTTTTTCAAGATCTGTTCAAATGACCACAAAGATTCTTCCTCAAGAATAGATGATACTCAAAGCCAGCCGGGTCCAGAGAACCACCGCTTCCCGATACCACTTGTAGGTCCCGAACGGGTTTTGTGAGGGTAGAAGTCTAGAGGGGAGGGGTGAATAGACTTCTAAAATTTTTCGTGCGGATCAGGTGTGATTTGCAGATTGCCTAATCAGAGTGCTAGTGAGTCAGTAGGAACTGATGTTCAATCTTACTGAGTGCCTGAGGGCGATCGCTTTTGATATCCGCCGGCCTAACCGAGAGTGCGGAAGCTTGTTTTTACCCCCGTGAAAAACCAGTTTTATCAATTTAGATTCTTAAGTCAGTTTTCAACCAGCTGACTAAGGTGTTAACCTGATCAGATCAGTTGCTTGGTGCACACTGAGCTTAACTTAGAATATGTATGCAGTTTTAAACTCAGATGTGTGAATAGTGTAAAGTAATAAGAATGCAAGTAAATGCACACAAGACTTTTTATAGTGGTTTCATTTAAACCCCGCTTTACGCCCACTCTTCCCTTAACACAGGGAACCTTAACCTAACTTAACCTGTGGGACTTATATCCCTCACGGGATGGTCGATAGATGTTTATTGAGTTCACACTCTACAGATATTTATCGAGTTCACACTCAATAGATGTTTATCGAGTTCACACTTAACCGAACTAGAAATCAGAATACTAGAATCCCTAGTCTGAAATCTTCCGAACAAACTTAACCTAACTCGTTTGGGTAAAGAATGTTTATGGTTCCAACAGAAATATATCCCGGTTTTTTTAGGTAGCCAAAATGCTAGTGGATAAGATTTCTTGCTAAGAATGTATGGGATGAACACTCTAAGAATAATCTTCAAATATGGTGTTCTTTTTGAACGGAGATTTTGTTGTATTTTTTTTTTTTTTGCGGTGTCTCCGTGTTCGTTTTTTTGCTATCCCATTTTATAAACCTCAAATCAAAGAGCCGTTGGAGAGCAATTTGAATTTCGGCTATATTAGGTAGGTCAGAGAATATGATTGTGACGTGTTCGGATTATCGGGCGCGGGGCCGAGGGAATGATTAGCGCCTTTTTGTTGGCGGCTGGCAACGTCAGATCCCGCATTGTCGCCTTCTTTTTGTGCACATGTCGCTTTCCTCGATTTATTTGAGGCAAGATTTCAAGAATTTATCCGCTAGATTCCATTGATATTCCTTTTGTAGAGGATTCGCCTTGTCTCGCGTATAATTTTGATTGACACCAGTGTGAGCCGACTTTGATCAGTAACCGGTCATTTACCTTGTTTGAGTCTTTCGATGCATATTGTCTTAGCTCAATACGCAGACTACCGATATAGGTCTTCGTGTCTTCGGTTGTCTTCTCGATCTTCAAAGTGACTTAAGTCTCCAGTGTCTTCTTACCATAATGAAGTCTTCAGTGTTTGTTTTGAGTCTTCAGTTTATCTCGAGTCTTCGTGTTCATCCGAGTCTTCGTGTCTATCCGAGTCTTCGTGTTCATCCGATTCTTCGTGTCTTCGCCTTCACCGATCTTCTCGACTTTTTGTCTTCTCGATTTGTTCTTAGTCTTCCGATCATCCGACCTTTATCCGGGTCATCCGATATTTCGACCGACCTATACATATTGAGTTCTCCTCAATATGTGACCTATCTTTACATCACTATCTATACATTTCAGCTTGGTCATCTTAACTGATTCTAAGTCATCAATACCAATGTGTCCGACCGGGTCCTATTACAACCTGTTTTGGAACTTCCATCAAAACTAAAATACAGATTTTCCAACAGAAAAGTATAACTTGTTTAGATAGAAAAGTATAACTTGTTTAGATAGAAAAGTATAACTTGTTTAGATAGAAAAGTATAACTTGTTTAAATAGAAAAGTATAACTTTTTAAATACAAAAGTATAACTTGTTAAGACAGAAAAGTATTACTTGATTAAATAGAAAAGTATAACTTGATTAGATAGAAAAGTATTACTTGATTAAATAGAAAAGTATAACTTGTTTAGATAGAAAAATATTACTTGATTAAATAGAAAAGTATTACTTGATTAAATAGAAAAGTATAACTTTGTTTAAATAGAAAAGTATAACTTGTTTAGATAGAAAAGTATAACTTGTTTAAATAGAAAAGTATAACTTGTTTAGATAGAAAAGTATAACTTGTTTAAAAAAAGTATTACTTGATTAAATAGAAAAGTATAACTTGTTTAAATAAAAAAGTATAACTTGTTTAAAGAAAAGTATTACTTGATTAAATAGAAAAGTATAATTTGATTAGATAGAAAAGTATAACTTGTTTAAATAGAAAAGTATAACTTTTTTACAGATTAATATATTATAATTTAATTTAAAAATTAATTTACATAAAAAAAATTATATAAAAATATGATTGAATTATTAAAAAAGATAATTAAAATAAAGAATTTTAAAAAAAATTGTAAAAAAAACGAATTCTAGGACATATAGAATTAATTTCATTTAATAAACGTAAGAAAGCAAGTGCCCGAGCGGAATTGATCCCCGCTCAGGCGCCTAAGGTCCAGTGTTCGGCCCCCCATGGGAGCGAATAGTTATCTCATTTAATTGGGAGGCATGGTGCTTATATATGAATTGTTTGGTAGTTTGTTCAAGATGGTTCGTGGTTCGGTGGTTTGGTGGTCGCCAGCGCCCATCGTGCCCTGTTCTAATAGGGCCATACTTTTTTTTTTTTTTTTTGAAAATTCACGATTTATCGATGGTTTTAGCGACGAAATCTATGGTCGCTAATAGTAATTTTAAATTACCCATCGTTATTCTCGGCTACTAGTTGTTTAATTTCGCTATAGCGATTTAATTTTTGGTCGCTATCAGCAATGGTAATATACTATCGTTATACCGTCGTTGCTTGTCGATGGCTTTAGCGACCAGACTCGACCGTCCGACTCAAAAACCGCCGCCAAAATCATCGATAAGTAGAGATTCGTTATTTATCGTCGCTATTTAGCTTACTTCAGATCACAATAACCATCGCTAAAGTCTAGCGACCTTTCTCCGACGGGCCAAGAACTGTCAATAAACTTTGTTACATCCTCAGAAGCGATGGTTTTACCGCTGTTAAAACCGGCTATAAATCACCGCCTTTTCAGAGCGGAACCAAATAATTAAACATCACGAATTAAGGGGTTTATCGGGAACAGAGCAAACAGATCGACAAAGGCCGCCATCGCTACGAGGCGAAGGTGGGTCCACTCGGCCATCACCTAGCGACGAGCCGCGGGTCTCTGCCCCTAGCCGAGTGATGCACAGTAAGGGGGACGTGATTTGGAGTTTTCGAGAAACCCTAATCTGAGTAGCGATAATAATCAAGAAAACAAGCAAAATAGACGTGTAAAATACCTCAAACAACTAAATAATAAGGGTGCGTTTTTGTTCAAAACAACCAAGACCCAACAATTAAAAAAAAATTATTTTAAAAAAATTTTTTTCAATTCAATTTACGCAATTAATCAAGAGCCTGAAGCTTTGATATCACTGTTGGATTATACAAGCACATAAACACGTAATACATGCGCAGCGGAAATTAATAGTTCACCAACAACGAACAGTTAATTGCATAAACGAAAGTATTTAATAAACATAACGAGGAATCTTACAAAGAATTCATATATGCTTTCTCTACTATGGTATCCACGTAATCCCCACGTATGGACTTGCACAGATTTGCTAACGTTGAATCTGAGACGAAATTTGCTAGGAAAATTCCTATTCTAAATTTTATGGAGAAATTAGGTTTTCTTCAGAATTAATGAATCCCTAGGATGTCCTATATATAGGGGAAGCCCAGCTTAAAGATTAAACAAACTTGTTGGGAAATGAATTTAATAAAAAGGATTTTGATTAGATCCCAAAACCCCTAAGTATGACATGTTCAGGATAAATCTTGATAGATGAATCAGATTCGCTTTTTATAAGTGTTCGGATATTATCCGCACTATGATAGTCGGCAGATATAGATGTGTTAGTTTCTCAAGACTCAAGAAGAAACCGAGATATCAAGAACTCAAGAGGATATCGAGAACTCAAGGCTCAGAGAACTCGAAGCCTCAGAGAACTCAAGACTCAGAGAACTCAAGACTCAGAGAACTCGAAGACTCGAGAGAAATATCAAGGCACAAGAATTACTAAAGACTCAAGAATGCATCAATGCTCAAGATATCCCCGAATGTTCCGAGGCAATCAAGGTGAGGAATATACCGCTTGAATCCAAACCGACGTGGACCAACGAGGAAGACAACCAAACTTTAAAAAGTCATAACTTATAAAGAATAGTATGGATTTGAATGTGATTCTTCCAACCAGAATATTCAAATCCACACTATAAATACAAGTTCTTCCTTCATTATCGGGGTGGATGCATGGAGATTATGCACAAAATGCTACAAAGCCAAAGAGCGTTATAGTCAAAGCATTCCCACCCTAGAACACAAGTCTCAGAGATATACAAATATATTCAAAGAGTGTTCTAGAACCCAACCTAAGCAACCCACGATGTATCATAGTTTTAGAGAGATTTTTCCCAACCCAAGATTGAGGCTAAACCATTGAAAGGGAAAATCTCACCATAGTTGGAGACAACACCAAACCCAAACCCAAAGGGTGAAGTGAGGTAGTTTTAGCAAACCCGAGCGAGGGTGATAAGTCCCGGGCGAGTGTGAACTCGCTAAAACATCTAAGAGTTTGAGTTAGTAAACTACGGAGGTAAGTGTAAAGCTCTGTGGTCGGGTTGAGTAAGTAAACTACGTGGAGTAGTCGTAAAGCTTAGGGCCGAAGTTGAGTAAGTAAACTACACGAGGTAGTCGTAAAGCTCGAAGTTGATAAGGAATTTCCTAGAGAGGGAGAGTGGATGTAGGATGGGGTTGTCCCAACCACTATATATTGTCAGGTTGTTTATCGCTTTTATGTTTATACTTGTCATATGCATCTAGCTATAAGCAAAACACAACACATGAGCTCCAAAGTTTAAAAATTAGGAACACTCGCCCTCACCCCTCGCTTTATATGCACACTTAATTAAAACGCTTTTGCTTCCAAGACGCCAAAAAATATGTTTTCCCACCGGGACCAACAATTGGTATCAGAGCTGGTGCTCAAAAGATTACTTCTTCAATGTAATCGCCTGAGCAGATCCATTTTTAAAACCTGTCTCTGATCTGATACCAATAAGTGGTATCAGGGAAACGTAAAGTTTTACACAACAATGGAATAATAGAACTTTTCATTGATAAATACCAAGGTCGTTACATTACAAGTTACAAATGCAAGAGAACCCGAGGTCAATACATAACTCTAAACCCTAAACCCTTAAGCCATAACCCTAAACCTTCATCCAAACCCAAACCCGATCTAAGGTGGTAGTTATTAAGAGGAGGAGAAAGAGAGATTTTAAGATCTCATGTTTCTCATTTTCCCCACTTAACAGGTGGAGGGAGGCTTGAAAGGTAATCCTATGCCAAGAACCGATGGACTCTCCAATGGAGTGAGAGCTGCCTTGATAGATTTTTAAGCCGCGAGCCCTAAGAAAGAGTCGCTGGGCTCTCCAAATTGTTAAATGGTGAGTTGATATAGGAAGATCACCTATTGTCCGATCAAGATCAGATATCAAACTCACGCTCATTTTCGTGATCGAGTTCAGCTAATGCCGGTTACGCTATCCGTGAAAAGACACACAAGGTGCATACGACAAGAGAAGTGTCTTCGGGCTTATGCAGACAGATCCACCACCTCGATGGTAGAGAAGCTTAGCAACCATCAGATGAGAAATCTTTGATGACGACGAGAACCGCAAAAAGGACACACGTGGTTGATTTGAGAAGATGAAATCATGGAAAAGGGGTAAAAGTGTTTTGCTTAAGTCTCACCGAAACAAGTGGTTCACCAGATACATGATTCTACAAAGAAGATAAGTATGGTGAATGAGTTATGTCGCGGTAAAATATTGGTCCAATTTATAGAGGCTAAGAAGGGTGCAGATGCAAATTTGAGCTCTCAAAGCCTTTTTAGAAAAATTTGCATCACAAAGGACAAGCTGGTAGAAATCACGCCAATCGATAATTGATAAATTTATACGGATCGACATATCGAGAGTGTCGACGACATTACACGATGTCAAATCGCGACCAACTTAGGGAATAGAGGCTACTATTCTAGACTAAGTTTTGGCAAAGAACACTTTCCAAGAATTGGCTTATCCGAGGAGAATCGACAGTCAACAAAAACTGATTACATACAAAGTCGATCAAATGAAGAAAATCACCGAGCTTGAAAACTTCACCAAATCGATATATCGGTCTATATCACTTGAAAGGGGAACTTTAACTTGAGGGGGGAACTCACAGAATCAAAAGTAGATGATCAAGATCAAGACATGGTCGCAGATTTAGACCGACGAGATCAAATAAATTAGATGAGTTCAAATGATGAGTCAGGCAAAAACCGAATGAAGAAAAGCTAAAACTAGCAAATCGTAAGAGAAGGTTGCAAATCGTAATATGAAGAAAAGAGATCGATCAAGATCGACGGATCGAGATCGATATAATAATGAGCAGATGAAGATCGACGAGATCGACGACGGATCAAGATCGATATGATAAACCCGATATGCTAACCCCGATATAATGACCGATGCTATGTTGATCTAAAGATGTGTTGATCCGATTAATCGAGCTAATCGATCGTGCAAAGAAGAAATCGATAGCTTGGGTAAAGTGATCCGAGACTCAAGATAGGTCAAAAGACCGAGGGTCAAGATGTTCAAGTCGTAAGAAACCGAACTCGGGCCAAGATGAGTGTCAAGATACCCGACGACAAAGTCCATTGAAGAAGAATGAGGAGTCGAAATCGAAGATGTAAGATCAAGACCAAAACTCAAGACTTGTAATTTTTTATGTTTTTTTGTTTTTATTTCTTTGATAAGTTCATTGTAATCAGAATCGATAACATACTTATCAATGAAACCTTTATCTTTATGCTCAAAGATAATACCTCATTATCTTTTTTTACATGTCTTTTTATGTTGATATGCCCTCGATTAAATGTCTCGATCCGATTGTATGCTCATATAAAGAGGAAACTATATGATGCTATGGGAGAAATTGCTTAAGTATTTAGTAATGATCTATTTAGGAAAGATTCATTACTGAAGAAATCTGTTGAATGATTTAAATTGATTAGAGATTTACCATTCTTGTAATAGGAAAATCTAAAACCCGAGTATAGGTTATATGTTTGTAACAAGATAGGTTTTTGCATCATCAAAAAAAGGGGAAATTGTTGGGAAATGAATTTAATAAAAAGGATTTTGATTAGATCCCAAAACCCCTAAGTATGACATGTTCAGATAAATCTTGATAGATGAATCAGATTCATTTTAGAGTGTTCAGATATTATCCGCACTATGTATAGTCGGCAGATATAGAACAAAGTTAGTTTTCAAGACTCAAGAAGAAACCGAGATATCAAGAACTCAAGAGATACCGAGAACCAAGGCTCAGAGAACCCAAGCCTCAGAGAACCTCAAGACTCGAGAACTCAAGACTCAGAGAACTCAAGACTCGTGAGAAATAATCAAGGCATAAGAATTACTAAAGACTCAAAGAATGTAATCAATGCTCAAGATATCCTTTAATGTTCCGAGGCAATCAAGGCGAGGAATATAGCCGCTGGAATCCAAAATGACGCGGGACCAACGAGAGGAAGACAACCAAATTCGAAAAAAGTCTTGTAGAATCCATAAAGAATAGTATGGATTTGAATGTGATTCTCTCCAACGGAACATTCAAATCCACACTATAAATACAAGTTCTTCCTTCATTATCGGGGGTGGATGCATGGAGATTATGCACAAAATGCTACAAAGCCAAAGAGCGTTATATAGTCAAAGCATTCCCACCCTAGAACACAAGTCTGTAGATATACAAATATATTCAAAGAGTGTTCTAGAACCCAACCTAAGCAACCCACGATGTATCATAGCTTAGAGAGATTTTCCCAACCCAAGATTGAGGCTAAACCATTATAAGGAAAATCTCACCATAGTTGGAGACAACACCAAACCCAAACCCAAAGGGTGAAGTGAGGCAGTTGTTAGGCAAACCCGAGTGAGGGTGATAAGTCCCGGCGAGTGTGAACTCGCTAAACATCTAAGAGTTTGAGTTAGTAAACTACGGAGGTAGTCGTAAAGCTCGTGGTCGGGTTGAGTAAGTAAACTACGTGGAGTAATGTAAAGCTCAGGCCGAAGTTGAGTAAGTAAACTACACGAGGTAGTCGTAAAGCTCGGGTTGATAAGGAATTTCTGAGAGGGAGAGTGGATGTAGGACCGGTTGTCCGAACCACTATATATTGTCGTGGTTGTTTATCGCTTTATGTTTATACTTGTCATATGCATCTAGCTATAAGCAAAACACAACACATGAGCTTCCAAAGTTTAAAAATTGGGAACACTCGCCTCACCCCCGCTTTTATATGCACCTAATTAAAACGTTTTTTGCTTCCAAGACGCTTAAAATAGGTTTTCCCACCGGGACCAACAAAACTTTATTAGGAAGATATTTCCTAATCTTGCAAATCACATCTCTTAGATATGATTTTCCTAAATATATATTTTCCTACAATAATATTCCATATATTATTTTGAGATTCCTATTTAATTAAATCTAATTTAATTAAACAAAGAATAATAATTAATTCCAAATTAATATATTATTAATTATTCTCCATAAATTAAATATTAGATCAAATTTTATACTTAATCAACCAACTATAATCCGCATAAGGGAATTACTTGTTGTGTGACCCATAAGCCCTCATACATCGAGCTTATTAATAAACTAATCTGGCCTTAATTGAACCCTAGACAATAAATCGACATTCTCAATATATGAGGTACGCTATGCAGAAACGCGGTAACTACCAGAACTATAACGGGTTATTGCGATAACTTCCTTTCATTCACTTAATACCGACAGTTTTCAACATGATGAAGTGTCTATTCAAATAACCTAATCATATTATCTCTAATCACTAATTGATCACTTATATCACACTTGACCATAAAGTCCAAGTTGATGAATCGCCAAATGACTTTGATCCAATTATGATGAGAAGATGAGTATTCTCTAAATCCACTTTGAGGAATGAATCATATTCTCGACTCAATTACCACGCACACGACTTTCGTGGATGAACCCAACCCAAAGCCATATCTACCCATGGAAGGGTGCAAGCGCTGGCTATGGTCAAAGTTCATCACTCCACACATGTCGTATGATTGACCTCAAGTCAAAGGAGTATCACATCGCTCACTAACCGAGACACCGGTGAGACACATATAGTGGAACTACATCAAACGGTTTCTGGACGGGTATACCAATACTCTAAGGTATTCACAAGATCCATCATGAGATACCTAGTATCTCATAGTAAGTGAGATCTTACTACACTCTGTAAGAGTATGATGCAGATCGCACACCAATCTCAATTGCATCATCAATATCTCATTCTTGATGATCCTTGATCGAGGCTATTTGAGAATCATGCTTAAGTCATCTGAGTTCTCAAGATCTCAATGACAATAGTGATTCATGGGAACACTTGCATGAATAAATGCAAACAATCAAACATAATATTCAAACAAGTGTATTGTCATACATTAATATTAAATGAACTATAACATTAAATCAAACTGAATATCATCGAGTATTATGTCCTTACAATAAATTGTCTCTAGGACACTAACAATAACAATAATATTAGGAAAAAAAACTACGTCTATAATTGAATTAATCAAACTAATTAAATATTTGAAGTATTTAATTTTAAATTAATGATATAAATTATTTTCAATCTCCTATAGACGTAGTATGTCGAGTTACATACTAGTGATATTTAAAAAGAATAAGAGAGAGTATAAATTTATAAATATGGAGTATGTATTTAATATAAATTAACGTATATGTTTTGAAGATGAAGTATTTTAAATATAGCAACCACATAAATAGAGGGTGATTCATAATTAATAGATAAGAGATAAATGAAAAGTAAATATCAAAATTAAATAATGAATGACTTAAATTTAAAAAATTTAAAAACTAATAAGAACACTCTCACCAACACTCTACAACACATTTATACTCTATATCTGAGGCTTTATTTCTCTTAATTACTCATAAAAATTCATTTATTAAATAAAAAACATGTTACCATTAGGATTAGAACCTGGGTCACTAGGGGCAATAAAGGTAAACACTCACAACTATACTAAAATAACTTAATTTTTTAAATTGAGGATTTATACATAATTAATGTTTTTATTCATTTTAATTAGATGTGTATATTTAATTATCTATAGATTACAATCACAATTGATTGATAAATGAAAAACAAAGCTATTTTTTAATTATCTAATTGATTCAAATATTGTTGCAAGTCGTTTTTTTATGAGAATACTATGTGGCTTTTCCTAGAACAACTCACAAACAAAACAAATACGTGTACAATATTACAGTAAATAACAAGATATTGTTGACCCAGTTCATCAATAATGACTACTCTGGGGCATTCCAAGCCGTGAATGTTATATCATGAGGTTCAAGTATACCGCATACAATACTACTTGTGGCTTAAACTTGGTTACATGAAAGGTGGTGATCCGGAGAATATATGTGTGTGTACTTGGAAATTTTTCTGAACCCTCTTATTGCTCTTTTTTAACCTACTTATAGTACTTTGACAAGCATGTGCTGGTTTGGCAAGCATGAGCTGGAGATTTCGTGTCTTGCAAGAAATCATGTGATGCTGCCACGTTTTCAACCTCGCCTCCCCGATTGACATTCGATTTACCGCTTGTCGCCCGTGATGGTTTAGTTGGTGATATGGCTTTTATGTTATATGCCCTTATTATCAACTTTTGCTCGACTAATTCCTCTGCTCGTCCCTTTGATCATATCGAATTTGTACAGGGGTATTGACCCTAACGAAAGCATAATCGATGATTATCATTGTTTCGCCAGATTGGCGAAAGCACACTTCAGTATTGCTGACAAGGCGAGTACACTTGTATGATCGGCAAGTCGAGCACACTTGTCTGGTTGGCAATCAACATCCAGGCGAACACCTCTCCATCGGACATAATTATTTTAATAATTTATTGATACATGTGTCCTCCGACATGTACAAATAAATCGAGGTAAAAATATCGATCACAACAATACCCCACGCCTCTTTCAGATTCATCATGGGGGCCCTGCTTTTAGATATATTGAGCGGGTACTCGTAAGTGTCGCCTTGTCTTCTGTGATGGGTGTCTCGAGATTGGTCTTTTCTATTGGATCTGAAAAGACTCCAACGCACTAGTCCCAAAACGCATTAATCAAAACCTTTTTTTGAATTTTCAAAATTTTGAAAATTAAAAAATCCTAATCTAAATAAAATTCATTTCCGACTCATCCCTTTTTTCTTTCTCTTCATTTCTCTTCACATTCCGCCTAAAATTTCCCGCAAGAGTGCGCTTTATTTCATGTAAAGATTTTTTCCGTGTAATTACTTTTGTACCCCCTTAATTCCAATTATGACTTTCGCTTCGAAGTTATACCGATTCAATATAGTCAAACCATTATAGTTCCCTCTTTCATCTTACCGTCCGATCACCCGTAGCTGTGCTACGCGCCAGAGATGAACGCCTCGGGTTCAAGATCCCGCTCGAAAATTCGATAACCATTTGATATTCTTTCATCGGATTCCGACGATGCCCTCAATGAGCTAGATCAGGATTTAGCCCGTACCGATTTTTTAGATGATTCGGATGAAGATTCTTTATTTCAACCCCGAATAGGTTCTAGGGTTGTAGGTAATCGTGATGTAAATAGGGCTAACGATCATATGAGAGAGGAAAACCCAGTAACTGAAGATGCTAAAGAGCCGAACAGAGGAATTGATGGCGAACAGAATATGGTGCTCGATTATGACCATCAATCTGACCTTGTTGCTGAATCCACTCAAGACATTCCTATTGGTCTTCCTCACAGCCCAATATATGCCGAGTATAGCGCTCGCTATGATCTTGAATGGCCAGAACAACCTCACAGGATAAGGGTCAAAAATGAATATCCAGCGAGCAAAATTGCAAGTGTGATCGATGTAGATATGCTCGGTCAATTGTATCGGAATTACGAGACTCCAAAAGATGTGTTTTTTCTCGGGCGTCCGTCCCGATGAGCGAAAGCAGACGCCCTCCCGAAGGTCAGGTTGTCGTGAATTTAGATACAAAGGAAGTTTCGTCTTCGATTCCCACTTCATCCAAAGAATTACCGCTGCTTGTGGAATGGAATATCACTATTACATAACTGATGCCGAATGGGTGGCACATGATTATGAGTTTCTTGACTTTGTTTGGCAAAACAAAACCCGTATATTATCCTATTGCTGTGGAACTCACTCGGTTAGTTCATTTGTCTTGGCCCAAAGGCGAGCATGGGTGGTTGTTTATGCAAGTTTAACACAAAGTGCAAAGTTATCGAGGACGCTTCCAACAAGATTAAGGATTGGAAAGAGAAGTTTTGGTTTGTCGGGGGTGATTGGAAAAGTCCTGCCTCAGGATGTGAACCAAATGCTCGTTTAGACATCCCCACTGATTTTAGAATCTATCGAAGTAAGTAATTTTGTCATTTTGCTTTCCTCTCTGAACCGATTTTAACTTATTTCCTCAATCTCGTGACTTCAAACAAAGAATGCATAAAGAAACAAAAGATGGTTATTTCAAGAAGATCCGCAAATCGACCTTTGAGCCATACTCGTAACGCTTCTGTGAAAACATTGAACATCGCCGACCAGAGGAAAAAGGAGGATCAGACGCGTTCCCTCACCATTTAGTAGCCCTCAATCTAACCTGGTAAAGATTGGCTTTTATACTTGTGAATATGTTGTGCCTTTTGTACTCGGTTTTTCTTTTTTTATAAACTCTTCTGTTTACAGTTTTCCCTGCCATCACTATTGCCGTAAGTACAAATTTTAACATACTGAAATGGCCCAAACTAGGAGACCCAACTAGCTAGCTAGGATTCAAGCCGAAAGAGATGCTCAAAGAGTCAATCGAGGCGAAGCGAAGCAGGCAGAGAAAAACCAGTCGACCTGCCAAGCTCCGGATCAGGCGAGTCGAGCAGAAAAAAGATCAAACTGTCCTGCCAAGCATGAATCGAGCGACTGGGTTCCCTCACCAAAGAAATATAAAGGGTTACTTGTCGAACACACTCATGCGACTCCACCGAGCATTCACGTTGCTATGGATGTGCCCCCCCCCCTGATGAGACGACCACAATCACTCCTTTGGTGATTGCCCCGATCACGAATATCACAGAAATGGAGGCTGGCGGATCTACTCCACCTCCTGCAGGACCCAGAATTTGGGTTCCTCCAAGCTCTCAAATGCGTTCTCCTGAAGATAAGTCATTTCTGGGATGGGACCCTGCTCGAGTGAACAGGTATGTATGCTCGCTTGTCACAATAGCTCTTTGCTCTATCCACCTTGATCACTTGAAATACCTAATCATTTCTACAACTTGCAGGTTGAGCAAGTTGTCGCCTCTAATGCCCGAATTGAAAGATTATTTTTGTTCCCCTAAAGTTCGCCACATTCCTGGCCTTCCCGAGCATGTTCAGAAGGTGTGTGAAACTCCCATTCGAGCATGGACTACAGAGCTTGAAGAAGCAACCAAGGACCCAACACCTTTAGAAACCATGAGACTAGGCCTAGTGCATCATGGCCAATCTTTGGTCCTTTTGGAGAAAGCTTATGCTGGGAATGCCCAACTTCATACTCAATACCTGAAACTCATCACGAGTTTCCAAGAGAAAGTAGTCGAGCTGACCAAGGCCCAAGGTGAAACGGAGTCAGCCCAAACAGATGCTCGCCTAGCTCGGGAAGATGCTCGCCTGGCCAGAGAGGAATTACGTCTTGCTCAAGAAGAGTTGCATCGTGCTCGAGAGGAGCTGCATTGTAATCGAGAAGAGGTGGCTGGCATTAGGAAAGTTCAGGACGAGTTGAATATCGAGCTCCAAAAGCTTAGATCAAGTATTGAGACAAAGAGAGCAAGAAAAGTTCTCCTTCCAACAGCTTCCTCACGGGGCCAAGAAACTAACACTCAACTAGGTGTTGAAAATTCAAAACTGCACACTGAAGAGTATGTTGATTCCATGTCCAATTTCTCCTATATATGTGCCTTTGCAAATGCCATCCGTTCTGCTAGACAAACTTATACCGAACACAAATCTTTCCGCCTTCAAATTTTTTTTTTTTTTTTTTTCAAATTTCACCTTCCCGGAGTTCAGACTGCCTCCTCAGAGAGCTAGAATGTGCCTCTCAAGGAATGAAAATATACGGCTCGAGGGTGTGGGGGCGGATGGTAATTTGGCTTTTCCAACAAGTTTTTTGAGAACATGTGAAGATTTTTTGGGTAATCCTCGGCTATCGCTAATACCGGGTACCGAGTACCTCAAGAAAACGCCCTCCTCACCTCCTTCTTCTTTAAGGGAAAAACTTTCCCTAACAGATTCTCGCCATAGCTTGCTCGAGAGACAGCCTTTTCGCAAAGGTATCAAGAGGGATTTTACTCCTGACTCTTGTTCCCTAATGGTTCCCGAAGTTTCTTTTTCTTTTTCCTTTTTCGCTTCTTCCCGAGCCTTTTTGCCCTCCAATCTCCCCTCTTCACTCAAAGTAGATCAAGTGATTTTTCTTCTTTTTTTCTCTCGCTCCTCGACGCCGGTAGTTTTTATCGATGTCATCCCCGCCGTGTTTTTGGACAACATTAGTGATGGTCCCGTGGGAAAACCTATTTTATGATGGAAGCAAAACGTTTGATTTCGTGCATATAAAACAGGAGAGAACAGAGTGTTTCCAATTTTTTCGAAACTTCGTGTTTCATGGTTGTGGTTTGCTTATAACTAGATGCATATGACAAGTGTAAACATAAAGCAAGAAACAACACAAAGAATATATAGTGGTTGGACAACCAAATCCTACATCCACTCTCCTCTCTAGGGAAATTCCTTATCAACTTCTCGAGCTTTTCGACTACCTCAGAAGTTTACTTTTACTCAACTCGCCCTCGTTTTTCGACTACTCCACGAAGTTTATTTACTCAACCCGACTCGAGCTTTCCGACTACCTCTCATAGTTTACTAACTCAAACTCTTAGATGTTTAACGAGTTCACACTCCTTCGGACTTATCACCCTCACTGGATCGCCTTACGATGTTTAACTAGTTCACACTCCAATGGGACTTATCACCCTCACGGATTGCCTAACAACTACCTCACTTCACCACTGGTTTGGGTTTGGTGTTATTCTCCAACTATGGTGAGATTTTCCTTACAATGGTTTAGCCTCAATGCTAAGGTAGGGGAAAATCTCTAAGCTTATGATACATCGTGGGTTGCTTAGGTTGGGTTCTAGAACACTCTTTGAATATATTTGTATATCTACGCATTCTTGTGTTCTAAAGGGAATGCTTTGATTATAACGCTTTGGCTTTGTAGCATTTTGTGCATGGTCTTCATGTATCCACACTCACTCCACCACCGATAATGAAGGAAGAAGTTAGATGATAGTGTGGATTTGAATGTTACCATTGGAGAGAATCACATTCAAATCCATACTATTCTTCAGAAGTTCTCGCAGCCTTTTTTCAGCGGGTTGTCTTCCTCTTGTTGGTCCCGCCACCGGATTCCAACGGTTTATATTCCTCACCTTCAAAGGTTCGAACATTCAGATATATTCGAGCATTCAAGACATTAATCGAAGTCTTTCAAGATTTCTCCTCGAGTCTTCGTGTTCTCTCGAAGTTTTCGTGTTCTCTCGAAGTTTTCGTGTTCTCGAAGTCTTCGTGTTCTCTCGAGTCTTCGATTTCTAAGTCTTCAGTGTTCTCGAGTCTTCGTGTTCTTCCGAGTTCAGTTCTTCGAAGTCTTCGCTTAACTTTGTATATCCGCCGACTATACATGGTGCGTATAATATCCCGAACACTCTAAACCGGAACTCGACTCATCTATCAAGATTTTCCTAACATGTCATACTGTCAGGGGTTTTGGGATCTAATCAAAATCCTTTTTATTAAATTCATTTCCCAACAATTAGCAATAACCACATCGTCCTGATCAGAGCTCGAATCATCCTGTTCTTCAGGTTCCTCCTGAACCATCGAGCCTTGACTTCCTGAAGGAACCGTCCTTTTCCTTTGTGGTTTTCCTTTCTTGAACATGACTCGATTCCAGGAAAATTCAACTCTAGTCATTAAGAACAAGTTGTCTCTGGGCAAAGTTTCTATCAAGAAACCGATCTTTGTCCCAAACAAAACTTTTCCCATTTCGTGAATGACCTTAAAGATATTTCCTTTCTCGATTTTGGTGAAGAATGCAGTCCACCAAGAACTTTAACCAGTTGAAGTCCATAGAGGGTGAATCCTCTATCGCAGCCATAAGCCTTAACTTATTCTGGCTCACCTGCTCCAGACTTCCAGACGTGATCATCAAGCATTTTGCCACAATATCAATTAGCACTCTGTATTTCGGCTTCAAACATCGTTTGTGCAGAGCTCCCTTCAATTCCACTTTTGATTCTGCAAAACGGTCTAGATTTTCGCCGCCTTCCGCATATGTACGAAATCGGATCTTCTCCGCGACTATTGAGTTCAAAACAAGATTAATGTCGCCAAGAGTTAATTTCACTTCTTTGGTGCAAACTACCGCTTTGGATTTCGCAAACGCTCAAAAACTCAATTCATAAACAAGTGAACCTCTTTCACCTTCTTGGAGATATACAACAAATTGTAACACCTCAAGTGAAAGTTCATTTTCTGGCATATTACTTACCAGATGAGTTAGCTTAGCTATTCGCAGCATGTTGAGTGCCTCTTCCTCAACCTGGGTAGCTTTGTTCTCGATCATGGCCACCACATGCTCGAAGTAGGGCTTCTCCGTCTCAGGGAGATTTTTGATCATGGCGTAGCTTGGGAATTCCATTGTTAAGACGATTTCTGGGTAAAATATTTGAGGGTTTTGGAATTTTGAAGATTTAAAGATTTGAAGGTTTAAGGGTTTTGGGAATTTTGATCGTTTAAATGTGAGAAATAAACGATTGAGGTCTAAAATTTTGGCTTATATATGATCTGTGAAATAAAGATCAATGGTTGTGATTAAATCTCAAAAATATGATGAACGATTGAGATTTAACCGGATTTTGAGGAGAAACTTGAGAGTATGGCTATTTTTGGCTATTTTTCTCGACAATAGGCAAGTAGCGCTTTATAAGTTGACAAACGGATGTTTTCTAAATCGAGGCGATCGCTCATCTTTGTCACCAAAGACATTCCCGCTTTCCTTTTGTCATTTATTTCAAATGATTACTGAGTAATCCTTTGTATAATAAATGCTACTGAATTTAATGCATATATCAATATAACTTCATGATTATTTGAATATATAAACCTTACTGAATATTGATCCTGACAAAATTCTGTCCTGAGTCTCAGTTTCCATCCTGAGAGAATTTTGTCCTAAGTTATTTCTCCTGAATAACTACATGCCCTCAAGGACTTCTCCTTCAAAGAAATTCATTCACCGATCCAACATCCCTAATTCTACCGATAGTTCCCCGAAATCTTAATACAGCCAAAGGTTTAGTCAAGATATCAGCCCTTTGTTTATCAGTATGAATTTTCTCCATTCTGATGTCCTTCTTTTCAACATGATCTCTGATGAAGTGATGTCTGATATCAACATGTTTACATCTGGTGTGCACATCGATTTTGTGTAATAGTAATCGCACTATTATTATTACAAAAATATAGGTACTTCATGGCTATAATCTTATAATCTCTCAATTGTTGTCTCGAGCTAAAGAATCAGGCACAACAGCCTTCCTCGCAGCCATGTATTCTTCAAGAAGAGACTAGGCTACTTAGGTATGTTTTTTGAAAACCATAATATCTTTATTTCCAAGAAATCGACAAGTTCCGTGGTAGACTTCCCGTCAATTCTACATCCTCCATAATCGCCATTCAATAACCATTAATCAAGGTTATCATCATCCGGATACCACAATCCTCTATTCACAAAGGTTTTCAGATATTTCAGATCTTTTCGGCAAAATTTCATGTGACTAAATTTTCAGATTAGCTTGGTATTCTTGCACATATCCCAACAAAGAAATGTTATATCGTGCCTACTTGTCGTGAGATAGAGCAATGATCTAATGATCCTCTATAATCAAGCAGTGATTTATCGATTTGCCTTCGTGATCGAGATCCATCTTGTAGTTAGTATTCATAGGACTTCTAACAAAGATTGCAATTTTGTACACCATACTTAGCAATCGATCTCTCCGTGTATTTTGTTCGATTGATGAATATTCCTTCCTTAGTTTGTTTCACTTGAAGTCCAAGGAAGAAATTCATCTCCCCATCATGTATATCTCAAACTTTCCTTTCATCGTGGTAGAAAACTTCTCACACAAATATGATGTCATCCACATAAATCAACTAGTAAGATATCCTTCCCATCTTCTATCATGAACAAAGTTCTATCAACAGCCTTTTGATAAAACCATGGTCAAGAAGAAACCGAGAAAGGGTATCATACCATGCTCGGGTGAGTGTTTGAGACCATACAAGGCTTTTTGATCCTATAAACTTGGTCATTTCGACAAAATTCGGGGTTGTTCCACATATACTTCTTCCTTACACACCATTCTTAAATGCACTTTTCACATCCATTTGATAGGTCAGATATTTCATGTGGGCAAAGATATGCAAGAAACATCCCCGATGGCTTCTAGTCTTGCAACAAAGCAAAGGTTTCATCATAATCCAAGCCTTCTTTGGGAATAACTTTGTGCAACTAAATTTGCCTTTGTTTCTCACAATGTTGTTGTTTTCATCTCTCTTATTATTGAACACCCACTTAGTTCCAATCACATCAGGCTCTTAGTCCGGCCCACTAGCTCCCAAACTTCATTTCTTGTGAACTCGATTCACTTTTCTTGCATGCATAGCAAGAAAATTTAAAGAATCTTGAAGAGCTTCTTCAATCTCAAAAGAGGTTCTTTTTTTCGATAGGAAGCAAAGCAGTAACAATGCACTTTCTCCATGGAACCTTCTTGTTTTAACTCCTTCCGATAGATCACCCACAATCTGACTTTGTAGGATGACTATCCAACCATTTTTCTCTCGATGTTCCCCTTCAAGAGTATCCTCAACATCGAATTGTTAGGTTCGTAATTCATCAAATTCAGTGAACAACCGAAAAGGAGAGAGTGAATCATCTTCCTCGTGGGAAATTCCATCTTAACATCGTTGAGACATTTTGTTCCCCTTGGTTGATACATTCGTAGTTTGCCTCACCAGACTACATCTTCATTGGCATTACATACCGCCTTAACGGGTGTATGTTCAGATTGGTCCGCTTCAAGTGGTCAAGCTTTTCCTTCGAGGAGAATTTCCATCCCGAGTCTCACCATCCCGAGTATTTCCATCCCGAACTTCTTTTGTCCGAGTCCGATTCACTCCATAATATAAAAAGTGATTGACTATTTCTTTTTCAGTTCGTGAGGATGTTTTATCATTCTTTTTCGTGCTAAGTCCGGTGATTTCTTTGTCAGCTTCTCCCGAAGTCATGTTCATGTTTCTTCCAACACAAATAGATTCATCAAAAACAACATGAGATGTTTCTTCCACAATAAGAGTCCTACAGCTTGTAAACTCGAAGATTTTATCGACTTCGTAATATCCCAAGAATATTCCTTCATCGCCTTTGCTATCAAAAAGTTTTCAACCCGATCTTTACCATTATTGTGTATGAAACACTTGCAACCAAAACACACGAAAAGAAAGAACAAGAGGCTTCCTTTCATTCCACAAAATTTATAAGGAGTTTTTTCCTTGATTCTTGGTCAAGATGGATCCGTTTCGAGAGTAGCATGCAAAGGTTGATAGCTTCAAATTTCAAAATCTCTTAGGAATATCGCCTTCAAAGAATCATTGTTCTTGCAGTTCTTTCGTAGTCCTATTTCTTCTTTTCAAAGAACACCATTCTCGCTAGGGGGTCCTTGCAAACCGATGTTTTATGAGCTATTCCATTTGTCGCACAATAATCGATATAATATGGTTGATAAATTGGGCCTTTATCCGATCCGATTTTGACCACATTCAGATTCTTTTTCAAGATCGAAGTCTTTTCAAGATTTCGTAGTTTTGTTCGAGTCTCTTTTCATCGAAAAGAATATGACCCATGTGTATTCAGAGTAGTCATCAACTACCAAAAGTGTATATTTCCGCCATTAGTTCACAGTGTGTCATCGACCAAAGAGATCCATATGTAACAGCTTGTAATATTCAGAAGTAGAAATATCTACTTTGCTTTTTGAATGATGCTTTGATTTATTTTCCTTTCTCGACAAGCATCACATACATGATCTTTACGAACACGCCATTGGGTAACCCCTCACAAGTGCTAATCTTGCAAGTTTGTTCAGTGGTTTTGAAGTTTAATGATTCATCCTTTTGTGCCACAAACCAACGGGTATCAAGAGAACTTTTTGCAACCAAACATGTATCTTTAGAGATAGTTTCCAATCAAAGAAGATACACATTTCCATTTCTAGTACCCGCTTAGTAATATTTGTTGTGAATTATTATCTTCCACATAACATAAGTTCTTTGAGAATTCAACATCAATCCTTTATCACGTAATTGGGACGAGATAGAAAGCAAGTTATGCTTTAAACTAGACCGATTAGAGGTGAAATTGAGTGAGTTATGAGCGAAGTTTTAGCCATGTTTTTGAGTGTTTTTAGTGATATTCTTGAATTGATTGAGCATAATCCGTATAAAATCACTAATTTGCTTCTTTGGTTTGTATATTAGGAAAGAGGGCTGAAAATGGAGCTCGTGAGACTTCGCGGTGCATGAATCGGACTCCCGGTTGAAAAGATATGAACGAAATACTGAAAAGTATTAGTTAAAGTGAAGAAAAGGTGATAGAATGACGAGGTCGAAGCACTGAGCTCAACCAATGCGGTCGAGCGGGCAAAAGTCCAGCGACGATAGGCGCCGACAGGTGTGTGGTCGAGCAAAACCGCCGCTCGACAAAGTGGCCGAGCTTAAACCGAGTAGCGATAAAAAATGCTCGATCAAACCAAGTGGTCGAGCAATACTGCTCGACCAAGTGCCGTGCTCGAGCGGTCCGAGAAGTAAAGTATATAAGGCCAGACGGGAAAAATAAGAAGGGGAGACGATTAGAGAAGGGAGAGAGGAGAGAATCAGATAGAAAATAAGAAGAAAAAGTACTCTAGGGTTCAGGGAAGAAGGAGAGAAATTCAACCACGAGAAACACGATCCGGTTATCAAACTTACATCCAGTTATTTAGTGCAGGATTAGGGAAGTTGATTGCCTAGTTTCAGTACACTTAGAATTACTCTTTTGTACACCACGATAGTCCTCGTCGCCAAACCAATTCCGATAAGATATAGGAGGATGAGGGCCCAAAGCAACATTCTCCAATATTTGCACTTCATCTGAGGTTAGTGTAATCGTTGTCATTTGCTTATTTTCTATTGATTCAATAGTAGTAATATAGAACTATCAAATCGCATCCATATTAGTTACGGCTAAAGATTTCAGGATTTACAAGCATATTTAAACTTCCTTTTGGGTTCGACACTACTTGGTCCAAATACTTACCCTCGCTATAGTGATCCCATACTTGTGGGGTAACCGCTAGTTAAGAATATAGCATTATACCACAAAGTCAATGGGCGCCGCCACGGGGATGTGATGTATGCGCTTTGTGTAAAACTTGGAAATAGATTAGTAGCTAGTAGTGGGTGTTTTCTTTTTCTCGTTTACTATATTCTTGTGTTAGTTGCATTTGATTTCTTTTGTTTGAGTTTTTCGTGTTTATGAGAACACACTCAAAGGGAGAAACGAAGCGTTGATCGAATCGAACTAGACCTCAAACTATAGCAAGAAGGAATCGAAGCTTTCAGAGAAGAATGGTCGTGGTAGGTAATGACGGGTTGAATGTTGATGGAAATGGAGGAACGGAGAGAATCGCTTGCACCTGCATGGATTAATAACCCCAACCCACGTACCCAAAACCAACCATACCCCCAAAACTAATCAAAAGATCCCAACCAACCAAACCAAAGAAACCAATTCCCCAACCAAAATCCAAACTTCCAAAATCTTAACCAACCCAGATAAACAACCAACCTTACCAAAATCAACCTTACCAAAACTAATTTAACCAAAACTACCAACCAAACCCGAACTATAACCCACACAAAAACCCTCTTTACCAAAACCAACAAAACCACCCTAGAGGAGGGAATCCTGAGATGGCTATCCGAGGGATGTTTGAGGCTCAACCTCAAAGACACTATGATGGAGTGGTTTGCCAAGGGTGGAAACTAACAACTTCTCAATTTCACCGGATCCTTAAGATGCTCCTTGATTCTCAATTCCGAGGAGAGGTAGGGAGAGACAATCCAACACTCATCTATGGAATTTCTTGATGATTGCTTCGACATTTGACTACAATGGGATGTCGGAGGATGCAAAGAAGCTCAGATTGTTTTCGCTTCACCGACCGATAGTTAAGGATTGGTTTGATAATACAATTCCCCGAGGAAGTATCACCACTTGGGCTCAAATGGAGCGAGCATTTTTGGAGCATTTTTATCCTCCTTCCAGAACAATGAAGACAAGAACCGAGATATTTACATTCCGACAAAAACCGAATGAGGGTCTCGGCACCAAGCATGGAGCAATAACATCAAATTTGTTGATTGAGTGTCCGCAAAGATGGGTTCAAGGAGCAAGATATGCTGGCCTACTTTTACCGGTGGAATCCATTACACGAGCAAAAGCACTCGATGCTTGCGCAAGTGGTGGTTTTTGAATAAGAGTGCCCGGAGTGTAGAGAAATTGTGGAAGGAGTTAAAAACACCGGGAATGGAATGTTGATCAATCACGCCGAAGTGTGAATCGATGGAAGACAACATTGGAACTCGGTTGTTGATGGCTATGATGGAGAAAATCAAGAATATTCGTGTTAGCCAACAAATAGGGTGAGGAAGCAACGAGGCGAATGAGTTTACGGACTACCGGTATTTCAAATAGAAGAGGTCACTATATGGGGAGGTCAATTACAACCAAAGAGGGTACCAACAGGAAATTATCAAGAAGGGCTTACCTACCGGGTCAACCTTTTTATGCCTCGTGGTCCACCACCTTCACGTAACCAACGGCTAAACAATTCAAACTATCAAGGGGGTTCTACATCTTATCCGAATCAAGGAGGAGAAAGAACGAGAATTTTTCCTATGGAAATCAAGGTCGGAATCACTGCTCCACCAGTGTTGATCCCGTCCCCACCAAAGCCTCCCTCAAAGTCCCCGGAGAAGGCGAACATCACTGTCGAGATGTTGCAAACTCTTGTGCAACAATAAGGAGGAGGTGAAGAAGAGATTATCTTCTTGAATTTGATCGTAAAGAGGCGATTAAGAAGAACGAGAGAAGAGAGCAAGATTTCCAGAGGTTGCAAAGAAGAAAAACAACAAAGCGATTTAATGCGCTTTTGAATATCAAATGGAACAGAGCAATAAGTCACAAGGTAGAGAGAGACGGGCAAATTCCCATCTATGCCCGAGGTGAATCCGAAGGAAAATTACAAAGCTATTGAGCTTAGAAGTGGGAAGAAGTATGATGGACCTTCATTACCGACTGAGGTAGAGGAAAATCATAGGCAAGTTGAGGAAGATAGTGAGGGTAAAGAGGTGGAAAATGATGAGCTAGTTGAGGAGGTAGACAGTGGAAAGCTAGAAAAAGGGAAATACAAATTGGAAAAAGGGTTTGTTGATGAAGAACGGGTACCAAAGTGGAAGACTTCGAGAGAGAAAAAAAGCTCAAGGTGAAAGAAACTGAACGAGATGAATGGGGGTGCCTAAATATGTGGTTCCTGTTCCTTATCCTCAAAATTTTATGAAGAAGAAGTTAGACGAGAAGTTTGCTAAGTTTTTGGAGGTATTCAAGAAAATGCACATAAATATATTTTTATGATGCATTGGAGCAGATGCCGAATTATGCAAAGTTCTTGAAAGACCTAATTGCCAAAAGGAGGAGAGTTGATGAACCTAAGCTCGTTCAGTTGAACCACGAAGTGAATGCAATGGTGCACAAAGCCCTTCCTCCAATGTTGAAGGATCCGCAAAATTTTACGATTCTTTTGTGATATTGGGAATGGAATCAAGAAGGAGCTTTTGTGTGATCCGGGACAAGCATCAACCTTATGCCCTTATCATTATTCAAGAAGCTGAACTGTGGAGAACTCGAATCGACTATGATGACTCTTCAACTAGCCGATAGGTCTATCACTCGACCTCAAGGCTTAGTGGAAGATGTTCTCGTGAAAGTGGATGGTCATGTCTTTCTAGTCGATTTTTGTAGTCCTTGAAATGGAGGAGGATGAGCATGTGCCCTTAATCTTGGGAAGATCTTTTGGGCTACCACATCGATGGTCTTAGATGTGGTAAATGGAAAAATCACGGTGAAGGTGGATGATCAAGAGATAAAAATCGCTTTTTATGAGAGGCAATGAAATATCCGATGGGGGATGAGAGTTGTCATTCTGTTGATATGATCGGTCTTTGCGCTGATGACACGCTCAATAGTGAAGAATTGAATTGTGATGGAGGTGACGCAAGAGGAGAAGAAGAAGAATTGCACTTGGAGGAAAAGCCTTTCGAGGCGATGTTCGACAAAAACCCCACCATTGAAGCTAAAAAGGAATTGAAGTCATTACCGACCACCTTATCTACGCCTTACTGGAAGATAATGAAAGGTACCCTATTATTGTTTCTTCTTCTTTATCTCATGATCAATTGAATATACTCCTCAAAGTGCTACGTAAGCACAAATCGGGCATCGGTTGGTCGATTGAGGACAAAGGAGGTAACATGGTTTTCATTTCGTGAAAGTAAATAAGTTCGGTCCGGCAGTAGGACCTTAAAAATAGCGCTGAATGGGAGGCAACACATTTGTTTTTGGTGTGATTTTAGTTTGTTTTGTGTTATATCGTGGTGTTTTGATCTCGGGTATTTAAGGATATTGAGTGCAGGTACATTTTGAAACTCCAAGTGGTAAGAGGAGAGGATCACCCGATGTATCACCCTCCACCACTTCCAGAGCAATGACAGTAGATGGGGAACTCCCCATTTTCTAACTCTTACCTTTTTCTTTTCTCTTTCATTTATTCTATTTGGGCATGCACTTAAACTGGCTATTTCGTGGTACTCATGAAAGTGGGTGTGAATTTGCTTAATTTCAGTGATGATTGATGTTCTACTTGCTTATATGTTGCTCTACATTGAGTGTGAATGCTGAGTTGAGTAATTGTGGAATGGTTGAGTGCTTGAGAATGTGTGTAGTTGTGAGTAAGGTGGATTTGAAAGGAAAGTCGGGCACTTGCGATTTTTCTTTTTGAATATTTGTGTGGCATGAGGCATAAGTTGATAGGTCTAGGCATGGATGTGAATAACCGTGAGATTTGAGTCTTAAACGAGATTGAAATTCATTACATTCATCTCATTCATTGTGTGTGAATCATCACCTTTGAGGTGCTAGAACTTGTGGATATTCTCTCTTCTTTATTGTGTCTAGTATTGCATGCCGTAAGTGATCATAGGCCATGTTTCGATTCAGAAGTCACTTTTTAGCCCAAATTTCCCAACCGATGACATTTTTCCCTCAGCCTGCTTGAGCCCTCGAGGCCTAATCGCTTGTTAGCGATTTAAGCCCGACTGCTTTTTAAAACTCTTTTGTCCAAAAATTGAGTGGAGAATAGGAAAAGTCTTAAATGAGGGGGTGAAGTTGGTTGATGTAAATAATTGATGGGTTGAGTGTATTCATGAACAACTTAATGAGAAGCTTGTGGAAGGATGGGAAAGAAATAAGATTGAGTTGAGCAACAGAAAAGATACATTCTTGCTCGAAAAAAAGAAAAAAAAAAAAAAAGAGAAAAAATAAAGGAAAGGTTGAAGTGTTTTAGTTTGGGGGAGGAGAATTGAAAAGAAAAAAAAATGCAAATAATATCAGATTTGGTAATGTAACTTTCATCCCTTAGATTGAAATAATTTGACTACGATTTTCTTATTCTCCGCTTCACTTGAGTCGGGCTTCCCATATACTTATCCCACCGTCCAAAGAGCCTTCCGCTACAAACCCAGTGAAAGTCCTTGTTGATCCGGGTATGAATACATTGAATGTGATCGATGTTGAGAGTATTTACAAGCATATGGTCACCGATTTGTGTGATTGATTATTTGAGTGTCCCTACTTATTACTTAAAACACTTGTGAGGGAGTGAAACACACCTTCAGAGCACATCCATGTTTGATTTGGTAAGTTAGGTGTTGATTGTCCATGAGTAGGAGAAAAGATGATGAGTTTGTGTTTGGGGTGACCGATCATTGAAAGTTGAAAGCAATTGCATGCGTGATTTGGTATCTCAATTGTTTTGTCAATTTCACTCAATTTATAATTTCATTTCTTGGGGACAAGCAGGATTGTAAGTTTGGGGAGTTGATTTAGAGGTGAAATTGAAAGTGAGTTATGAGCTTAGTTTTAGCTATGTTTTGAGTGTTTTAAGGATATTATTGCATTGATTGAGCATAATCCGTATAAAATCACTAATTTGCTTTTTGGTTTATATTGCAGAAAGAGGGCTTAAAATGGAGCTCGTGGAGACTTCACGGGCATGAATCGGACTCCCTTGCTGAAAAGTTATGAATCTAAATAATGAAAAGTATTAGTTGGAGGAAGAAGGTGATAGAAGGACGAAGTCGAAGACTCGAGCTCGACTAATGCGGTCGAGCGGCAAAAAGTCCGGGGCCGATTTATAGGCGCCGATCAAGTGCAAGGTTTCGAGCAAAACCGAGTAGCGATAAAAAAACGCCGATCAAAAACCAAGTGGTCGAAAGTGATACCGCTGACCAAGTGTCGGTTTCGAAATGGGTCCGAGAAGTTTATGTATATAAGGCCGACGGAAAAAAAATAAGAAGGGAGACGATTAGAGAAGGAGAGAGGGAGAATTAGATAGAAAAAAAGGAGAAAAAGTACTCTAGGGTTCAGGAAGAAGGAGAGAAATTCAACCACGAGAAACACGATCCGTTATCAAACTTATCGCTTTTACATTCTAGCTTTTCCATATTTTGTTTTATTTAATTTCTCGCTTATTTTTGAAGAACAGCTTTTAGGGTTGTTTAATTATTCCATCCAATACTATTTTTTATACTTGAATTCAATTAATTATCCATTGTTGATTATTTTTTACGATTCGCATAATGATTTCTATTGATAACTTGGTTATTTGTGATTTGACGATCAAGATGGTAGGCTAGACCTTTGATTGCTTTTTGATAGGATGATCACAGAGAAATATTGAATTGGTGAGGCGATTAGATGATTCGAGGAGTAAATTAGATAATCTTCTTAAATTGCTAATTTGAATAACCAATCCAATAAAAACCAATGAATTGGGTACCTAAAGTTGTTAGGAGAGAGGACGATCGAATCACTCTTTTCCAAATCTAATAGGCTTGAGGAGAGGGATTGTGACTCGGTTGGTAATATACCGGTTCATTTAGGGGAGGACTAATCGCATTACCCAACTTGAATAAGGGCTATAGTAATTACACAATCTAAATAACTGGTTATTTGGTAAGTGAGGTAAAGAGGGTATTAGTTGAGTAATCTGGGATAAAAACCCATCTTTTGTTGTACCTTATTTAGTGCGGATTAGGAAGTTGATTGCCTAGTTTCAAGACACTTAGGATTACTTTTTGTACACCATGATAGTCCTCGCCGCCAAACCAATTCCGATAGTATACGAGGGATTCCCCGCCCAAAGCAACATTCTCCAATATTTGCAGACTTCATCCGGGTTAGTGTAATTTGTCATTTGCTTATTTTATGTTGATTCAATAAGAGTAATATAGAACTATCAAATCGCATCCATATTAGTTACGGCTACAAAGATTTCCGTGATTTACAAGCATATGAAACTTTTTTTGTTCGACATTACTTGGTCCAAATATTTACCTTACATACAAAGGATCCCATATTTGTGGGGTAAATCGCTAGTTAAGAATATAGTATTTTACGCCAAGTCACGCATATACATATGAAACACTATGGATATGAAATGTAATCAACTTCAAGAGTTTCATGGTCCCGTGGAAAACCTATTTTGCGCTGCAGGCGAAGCAAGACGTTTTCATTTTTGCATAAAAAACAAGGATGAGGGCAGAAGTGCTCCAATTTTTCAAACTTTTGAGCTCATGTGTGTTCTTTGCTTATAAACTAACGCGTATATGACAAGTATATAAACATAAAGCAAAGAACAACACAAAGAATATATAGTGGTTCGACAACCAGCCCTACATCCACTCTCCCTCTAGGGAAATTCCTTTAAACGGACTTATCACCTCCATGGATCGCTAATAGATATTTACCGAGCTCACACTGAATCGGACTTATAACCCTCTCGGTTCGCCGACGGACTTATCACCTCCCCGGATCGCTTACATGATGTTTAACGAAGTTCACACTCCATCGGGACTTATCACCCTCACTCTGTTTGCCTAACAACTACCTCACTTCACCACCTGATTCGGGGTTTGGTGTTGTTCTGAACTATGGTGAGATTTTCCCTTACAATGGTTTAGCCTCAATGCTAAGGTTGGAAAAATCTCTGCTTATGATATATGGGTTGCTTAGATTGGGTTCTGTAACACTCTTTTGAATATATTTCAGATATCTATAGGTTTGTGTTCTAAAGGGAAATGCTTTTGCTATAACACTTTTTGGCTCAGAAAGCATTGTTGTTATCTTTTTCACACTTCCACACTTTGATAATGAAGGAAGAACTTCAGATGATAAAGGTGGATTTGAATGTTACCGCTGGAGAGAATCACATTCAAATCCATACTATTCTTTGTAAGTTCTCGCAGCCTTTTCCCGCTTGGTTGTCTTCCTCCTCGTTGGTCCACGCCACCTTGATTCCAATACTATATTCCTCCCTTCAACGCTTCTAACATTCAGATATAATCGAAAGCATTCAAGATGTTATCGAAGTCTTCAGAAATATGCGGCCTTCAAAAGATTTCTCCGAAGTCGAGTCTCGAAGTTTTCTCGAGTCTTCTTTTCTCTCGAGTCTTCGAAGTTCTTCTCAGATCTTATCGAAGTCTTCAAAGATCTCGGCTTACCGAAGTCTCGTAAAAACTAACATGCTCTATATCCGCCGACTATACACTGCGTATAATATCCTAAACACTCTAAAACCTAATCCTCGATTCATCTATCAAGATTATCCCTAATATGTCATACTTAGGGTTTTGGGATCTAATCAAAATCATATAATCTTTTATTAAATTCATCTCCCAACAATTTCCCTTTTGATGATGCCAAAACCTATCTTGTTTACAAACATATAACCTATACTGTGTTTCAGCTTTTTCCTATTACAAGAAAAGGTAAATCTCCAATCAATTTAAAAACATTCAACAAATTTCTTTAGTAATGAATCTTTTCTAAATAGATCATTACTAAATACTTAAAGCTTTTTTATAAGATCATATAGTTTCCTTATATATGAGCATATAATCGCATCGTAGACATTCAATCGCATATCTAATGGGGTAAAAAAAGATAATGAGATATTATCTTTGAGATAAAGATAAAAGTTTCATTGATCAGATGTTTATCGGGCCATAAATTACAATGAACTTTATTGAAGAAAATAAAGACACAAACATAAAGAATTACAAGCCCTTCGCCTTGGTCTTCAGCCTTCCGCCTTTTCCGCTTCGCCTCTCATTCCTCTTTTTCACGGACTTTTATTCGATCAAAGCATAGTGATATCTATGCCGACCGAAGTTCGCTTTCTTTCCGATTTTTGCACATCCCCGACCTCGTGTGTCTTTTGCCATCGACCCTCGTGTTACTTGACCTATACCGAAGTCTCACCACTTTTATCGATCCTTCAAAAAGATTCCTTTTCACTCATGCTATCCGATTTCTTCTTGATCCGATCACTCGATCGATTAGATCAATCACTTTTTAGATCAATATATCATAATAGCATCAGTCATCATATTAGGTTAGAAGATATCAGTTTATCATATCCGATTCGATCACGCCCGATCTTGACGGCCTTTCGCTTATCTTCGACGGTAACCTTTCTTTCCCGATTTGTCGGGTTTTAGCTTTTTTTTCTTCATTTCGATTCTCGGATGACTTCATCACCACTCGAACTCATCTAACTCATTCGATCTTGATCATTTTGTCAAAATTTCGCCCCGATCTCAATCATTTACTTTGATTCCGTGAGTTCCCCTCGCTGAAGTTCCCTTCAACCGATATAGACCGATATATCCGATTTTGGTGAAGTTTTCAAGTTCAAATTGATTTTCTTCATTTGATCACCAGTATGTAATCGATTTTTGCTGAATTTAACTGATTTTTCTCGTATTAAGACAATTTGGAAAAAATGTTATCGCCAGTAACTTAGTCAGTAAGAGACTCTCTTCCCTAAGTTAAAGCGATTTGACATAGCGAGATATCGCCCCGATACACTCGATATGTCAATCCGCCAGAACTTTATCCAATTATCGGTCGCAAGTGATTTCTACATCGCCGCCCTTGTGATGCAAATTTTTCTAAATAGGTTTTGAGAACTCAAATTTGCATCCGCACTTTGTTTGGCCTCTATAAATTGGACCAATGTTTTACACAACATAACTCATTCACCATACATATCTTCTTCAGATGTATCCCGGTGAACCCTTGTTTCCTTGCGGAGACTTCCTAAGAAAACACTTTTACCTTTTTTTCCATGATTTTATCTTCTCAAATCAACTCGCTTATCCCTTATTGCCGCTTTCTATCATCGCCAACGATTTCACATACGATCGCCAGTAAAGTTTCTTTCACCATGGCGTGGTTCTGGCTGCAGTAACCGAGAAGACACTTCTCCTAACCGTGATGACCTTTGTGTGTCTATCGTTATGACGTGATTACCATCAACAGACATTTAGTCCTGAAAATGAATGTGAGTTTGATATACGATCTTAATCGATAACTATCGATCTTCCTATATCAAACTCACCTTTAACGTACCGAGCGCCTTTTGCTCCTCCTAGGGGCTTCCTCGGCTAAAAAAATCCTATCAAGGCCGCCTCCGCCCATTTTTTGATCTTTCGCCTTTCGCGAAATTTTGGGATTTTCTTCTTTTTAAAGCCTCTCTCACTTTGTTAAGTTGGGGGAAAATGAGAGCATCATATTTAAAAAATCTTCTTTCCCCGCCTCCACTAAGTTGGGGACGAGGGTTTAGGATATGGCTTAAGGGTTTAGGGTTTAGAGTTATGTATTGACCTTCTCGTTTTCAGATTTGTAACTCAGAATGTAACCCCGACCTTCGGTCTTTATCAATGAAAAGTTCTATTATTCCATTGTTTGTAAAACTTTCGCTTCTTGGTACCGCTTTTGTTGATATCGACGTAGATAGGTTTAAAAGAAAGATCTCGCCAGTAAAACATTGAAAAAGTAATCTTTGAGCACCGGCCGATACCACTTGTTGGTCCCGTGGAAAAACCTATTTTGCGCTGCGGTATGAATAAAGACGCTTTCATTTCGTGCATAAAAAACAGGATGAGGGCAGAGTGCTCCAATTTTTTCAAACTTTTGAGCTCATGTGTGTACTTTTGCTTATAAACGAACGCCAGATGACAAGTATAAACATAAAAAAAAGAAACAACACAAAGAATATATAGTGGTTCTGGACAACCGCCCCACATCCACTCTCCTCTCTAGGAAATTCCTTTAAACGGGACTTATCACCTCCATGGATTGCTAATAGATATTTAACAGCTCACACTTAACCGACTTATAACCCTCTCGTTCGGGCCGGGGACTTATCACCTCCACGGGATCGCTTACGACATGTTTAACGAAGTCTACACTCCATCGGACTTATCACCCTCACTGGTTTGCTTAACAACTACCTTTCACTTCACCATCGGTTTGGGTTTTGGTGTTGTTCCAACTATGGTGAGATTTTTCCTTACAATGGTTTAATTTCAATGCTAAGGTTAGGAAAATCTCTGCTTATGATACATCGCGGGTTGCTTAGATTGGGGTTCTAGAACACTCTTTGAATATATTTGTATATCTATAGGCTTGTGTTCTAGGTGGGAATGCTTTGCTATATAACACTTTTTGCTCAGAGCATTGTTGCTATCTTTTTCACACTTCCACACTTGATAATGAAGGAAGAACTTTATTTATATAGTGTGGATTTGAATGTTACCGCTGGAGAATCACATTCAAATCCATACTATTCTTTCAGAAGTTCTCGCAATTTTTCCGGTCAAGTTGTCTTCCTCTGCTGTCCACGCCACCGGATTCAACGGCCATATTCCTCACCTTCAAAGGCTTTAACATTCAGATATAATCGAGCATTCAAGATGTTATCGAAGTCTTCAAGAAATACCGCGGCCTTCAAAGATTTCTCCGAAGTCTTCGGCCTCCGAGCCTTCAATTTTCTCCGAGTCTTCGTGTTCTCTCAGATTCATCGAAGTCTTCAAAGATCTCGCCATCGAAGTCTTCGTAAAAAACTAAACCCGTTTCTATATATCGCCGACTATACACCTGCAAGTGATAATATCCTCAACACTCTAAAACCAATCCTCGATTCATCTATCAAGATTATCCTTAACATGTCATACTTAGGGTTTTGGGGATCTAATCAAAATCATATAATCTTTTATTAAATTCATCTCCCAACAAGTTCCATATCCTTCAAATGGTCTTTGGAGTTGTTCCCAAATGTAACTTGAGGGCTTTTTTTTGTCAACATAGTCAAGAAGTAATTGCTTATATCCCGCCATGTGCCTTGAACATCCATCGTCTGATAATTACGCAAAAAAGAGCCAATTCATTTGTTCATCGCATATTATGTTTATTCATTCAGCTTCCTTTCCTTCAATTAAAAATGTATCGGCCTCGTGTAGGGTCCTACCAGTTAGTCAGTATTTTTGGAACCCAAATCCGGCCGATAACTCTAATTACTTTAGAGTGGCCGATTTGTCTCCCTATAAACATCTACATACACATTCACCACCCTAGGTGCCTTGGTAGCACTTACGATGAAAGGCCAAATTTCTTTGAAGATGGAACATGAGCCTTAGAGTTCTTTCTCGGGTTCAGCCTTTTGTTCAAATGCCTTGGCTTTGGTGCAAACTGGATGCCTCGACTTGGTTTCGTGAAACCTTTACCCTTAGGCAAGTGGGGTTTGGGTTCCGATCGAAATTGTGGTCGCTCAAGAACTGAGGACTCGTCTTTTTCACTGAGAATATCTCCCGACGAGTTCTTCTTCCAAAATTCCTCCGACGGTTTCAAGGTGATTTCTTCAGTTGATATTCTACTCGTGAGGCTTCAAGCACGGGTTCGAAAATTTCTATCGAAAGTGTTCGTGCTTTCTACCCTTTTCCCGAGGCTCGGGGCTTTCCCCGAACTTTTAGTTTTTCAAACCATAGCCCTTTTACCCCTTGTCTAAAACTCGGGTTGTTCTTCAAGAAGAAGATTAGTATATGCCACGGGTTTAACAAAGATATCTTAGTGTTACTGTAGAAGATTCGTAAGACCTTCAGGAGGTTCCTCTCGGATTATATCCCAATTCAAATTTTATAGTTGCAGTCTTTGATAACTCAATTTCATCTATTACTTTAGATGCGTAATTCAATAGAGCTAACTTTCTCAAAGGCAAGACTATCCTCACTTTTTTTTCGAGTCTCATACTTCTCAAAGAGGTCATTGAACCGGGGCTCGAGTAGTCAATTTCTCCGTGATTTCTCTAATTTTCCATTCATGATTTCTATCACTTTTTTTCTCGAGTTGTACTTTCTAACATCTAGTTCATCAAGAGTTCCCATCAATCGAGAAGTTGATCTCAAAGATTTTAGAGTCTTTCCACTTCGCATTCTCAAAATTTTCATTTTCCTTATTCTCGCTTCTTGAGTTTTATGACAGCTCTTGTAACACGTAATGGGTCCTTCATAAGATTCTCAAAAGAATCCATCAGTCAAAGTTACCGTTACAAGCTTGAACTTGAGAACTCAGTGTGTCAGGTAGGAGCAACAACAGAGATAGAAGAATTTACCTCCTCCATAGAACAAGGCAGACATCATCACTGCTACTATCTCGAGATATCTCATCCAAGAACCGGATCCTTCTTCAGATTGTTCTTCTTCTTCAAAGAATCATAGCCTTCTTCATCGAGATCTTTTTCGCCTCTCTCGCTTGTTCTCCTTTCTTTTAAGATCACCGTGAGATAAATATACCGAAAGGACCTTTCTTTCCGGCAGCTTTGTAGCCTCTCAAGGTATCATCATCCCGATCACTTTCCTCCTTGGTCTTGGGAGTCCTTTTTCCTCGATGAAGAACCTTCAAATTTTATGGTCCTTCCTTTTTCTCAAAGGATCCGGGCCCTCAACCTCTCGAAGTTATTACATCGTTTTTGCAATTCGTGGATTCCCAGAATATTTTTTTATTTTCCATATCCGCTATCGAGTCTTTCAAACCTCCTCGCCATTTACTATCCTTCGCTTCATCCCCGATTTTTGGCAAGTGAGTTCTTTACTCTCTAGATTTTGACAGATTTTCTTCGCTTTGAAAGCCACATTCTGCGTTAGATGAAGAATCATCTTTGCTATCGATTTTTTAGTTTTCTTGTCAATCACAAACTCATAAGCTTTCACCCTCAGAGAAAACTTGTTGGTATGGCATGGAATCAATATTTTTGGTGTTTTCAATCACCACAAAGATGTATATCTCATTTCTTAGATAATCCTCAAGAATTTTTTAGCGCTTCTCTCTCAGGTATCTTTTCTCAAGAGCATTCAGATTATTCATAATGCTAGTGAATCGACTTCCTTTTGTCAATGGATTCACCATCTTCCATTTCAAAGCTATCAAACTTTCCAATAGCAACATAAAAGTTTTTGTTTTTTTAATATGATATGTGCCTTGACACATGATAGCAAGTGTGTCCTATATTTCTTTTTTTGCGCTTCATGTGTTGAGAGATCATCCCCATAACACCATCATCAATAGTGCTATATAGAGTATCTTTAGCAATGTAGTCCAAATTGACTAACTTTTTCTCATCAGAGTAAGTTGATCATCGTGTTTTGGAAATTCATCTCTCGGATCATTCCTCTCAAGATCAAGAATTCGGGATTCACAACAAGTAGTATTTGAATGGTCCTTCGTAAACCACTTCCACATTCTTTCACGCTTGAATACAGATGAGCTCAAGATTTTCGCCCATAGGTCATAGCTCTCAACAGAGAACATAGGAAGTTTCTTAGAAGTCATGATGAATGAGCCTTGTAAGATACAAAGAATAAGATATATTCAAGAGACCACCAAAGTCTTTCAAAGAATAGATTATGGTATACCAAAGCAAGTGGTCAAAAAGAACCATCGCCTGATACTCACTTGTTGTCCCCAGTAAACGAAGTCTTACACGTATGGGGGAATACACGTTGTTCGATTTTTAAAAAAACTTTTTTTTCATCGAGATCGGGCGGGTCGTAGATATCCTCGAGAATTTTGCCTCGAGAAGCACAAATCGCCTGAAGCCAAAGCTTCATCGAGACACGATCCCGGAGCTTTTTGAAGTTTTCAGATTAGCCTAATCGATCCTCGAAGTTTTATCGAGATCCCGAGAGCTTTCGATCAGATAATTATCTTACATCAATACTCAAAAGAGAAAGTTAGTTCTTTTTGGTAATTATCTGTTTCTAGCTAATCAAGAGTGCGGAATGATCGCCCTAAGTTTATACTGCTTTTAGCTTGTCAAAATCTCTTCCTTAGTAAAATAGTGGTTAAGGCCGTGGAATCGCTTAATGCAAGTTCAGCCGATTGTTTCAATCGAAAGTATCGCGGAAATATGCTTTCAAAGGAAAAACATGCAATGTATATATAATACAAAGATGTAAAGCAAATAACACAACAATTATAAGGGTTCAGAGACTAAGCTTTACGCCCACTCTCTCTCGATCTTCAGAGAAATTCTTTAACACACTTCCTAAAGCTTTCAGTTGACTCCATCAAGTAACTACTAACTTTTCTACTCGAGTTTTTCGGGTCGACCATCGCAGCCTTTTACTAACTCAACACACACAAGTTTTCGTGACTACCACAAGTAGCTTACTAACTTCTCCTCAGAGTTTTTTTCGCCGACCGACCGGCAGCCTTTACTCACTTTTTACAACTCTAACTCACCAACAATACACACACACAAACTACCTTATCAAAGTGGTTTGGGGTCATTGGTTTCCAACTAAAGTAGATAACATTTACAATAAGAACAAATGCAAAGGCTAGATATCTCTACTAAGCTTTGGATATTTCTATCAAAACTAGGCTTAGTGAATGAGCTCTCTAATGTGAAACACTTGGGAATTTTCGAGTGCTTCAATTTGCAAGAATACGAATGAGCTCTTGAGTTGCTGTAATTTCCCATAACCTCTCAATGTTGAAGGTCGCTGGTATTTATAGGCAACTTCTCCAAGGTTACTCTTTAAAAAACTATCTGTTGGAAGAGATAAGATCAAGAGTTTTCTTCCGGGTTATTGATGAACGACTAGTTTTATGTTTTGAACATACCTCAGATATTTTAGGAAATATGCAGCATGTAGCCAATCATCAACTTCTATGAACCGGAAGATATCAGTCCTGACATTTATTCAGTGAGATGTCATTTTCTGTGTCAGTAAAGTACATTGATATTGCCTCCTCATTGGTTGAAATCCTTCTTTGAAAAGAGACAAACAAAACGACTCTTTTTAGGTTGACTTTTGAACCGACATGTTCTTTAAAGTCCACAAATGTCTAACATTCTCGCTTTGTTTGTACTTGGAATGAAACATAACATTATTTCATTAAGATAGTGGTTCAGTGGTCCTTTTGTTTAGTACACAAACAGCCTTTTCAGATCTTCGTGTCTTCGTGATATTCTCGAAAGCTACTCTGGGGCAGATTCCGAGTCTTGTCTTCGCCTTTGAGAGTCTTCGATTCTTCAAGACACTTTAGAATCCCCGATCTATATCTCTGGCCGACTATTATACATGGTGCAAAATAATCCTCAATCCTAGTATCTATTGAAACCCGATCCCCGATCCTATACTATCAAGATGTCCCGATACATGTCATACCTCGTGGATTTTGGGATCTAATCAAAATCTTTTATTAAATTCATCTCCCAACAATCTTGTTCATAGTGATAGCTAATAGTAAAGTTTTAGTCCTTATTCGGGTGACTTCAACGGGTCTTCTTATGTAGAATTGAAGTCCTTTTACATTTATTAATTGTTAGATAGGATATTTTTGATCACTAATTTAATAATAATAACTAATACCAAAACTTATTAGTCCATTAGTAAGACTTGAAGCTTCGTTTTTTTAATATTTTAGGTGACTAGGATTTACCGCTTAACCCGACCTATGTACTTGCAAGGACAATCAATGTTCCCGAGGTGGAGTATTCTTCTTATTCACTTTTTAAATGTTCATGTGAGTGAATTTGTTGTCTTGTCAGATTCATCGCTTATGTTTTTTTTCAGTTAACACATGTTTATTCGGGAAACCGTCAACCGGTTTAGCCAAAGGTATCGCTGGTATAACAAAACACATCCATGGTATAAAGCCATGGAATAAGTATTTAGTATGCATGTTTATGAGTTGATGATTTTATTTACATGTGATATTTAATTGTGACAAAGGGAACCCCATCGAAGCTAGTTGTTTGCTCACCCCAATCTATTTAAAATTTTGCAGATTAAGAATGGAGTGTGTGGAGGGCGGTGGATCACCTCAAACGCTTAATTAGTTTTTTATTACTCATCAATTGGTTTCATTCCATGATACTTGGTACACTTTGAATAATCGGACTTGAGATTTTTAAGTTGTCAAAGTGAAAGAGGGTTATTCTTTTGGGTTAAAGCGGAGTCAAAGTTTTTATTTAAGACAAATTATGTGAATTTCTAATGGATGAATTTTATTAAAAAAATCTTGAGTTTTGGGCTCTCTTCGCGAAATTCTTTTTCTAAATTTATGCATATTTGGCTCTTAAAAAAATCGGATGTGACAAGTGGTGTCTCCCCCAATCGAATTTCTCGCGACATCGCCCTATATGACCACAAATATTGTGGGAGGTCGCCGCCCATTTTTCCCTCCCTAATGTTAAGTCTTTGTATGTTTTGTATATAGTGCATTTTAGAACCATTCATATACAAAAAAGATGCAACTTGTTTACAAAGGACCGTAACTATTAATATTAAAAGATAGTCGTATGGTTCAAGATAAACAAAATCAGATCTTTCAAGATAATAAGTGAATGGTTCTAAAATGCATTATGAATGCACTGCACCTTGATGCTCGTGGAGACCAACTTATACACACACACACACACATATATATATATATATATATATATAGTTTGACTTCCTTTCTTTCTCTCTCTCTATATCCCTCTGTTTGCAAGTAAACCTTGTAATATTTCTTTTTGATTATCTTGTTTATGCTAGTATTTATTAAAGGTATATTGTTATTTAAATTCCGTAATTTTAATTTTATTTTCGATGTTCACTATTCTTCTGGGACGGCCAGAATACTTGTATCAATCATGACCCCAATTTTAATTATACTCTACTATCATGTGCATTTGGAATTATATTCCTATAATGATCTCAGAATTTGATATATCAAAGGTAGAGTTGGTTTAACCAAGAGGTTTGAGCTTTCCAAAGGATATTCATGAAGTTAACTATGGCTAAATTTCTTGTTGTCGTAATGAATATGAATAGGCATGCATTTTTCCGGCGTAAAAGCTTTTTTCAAAGTTAATCCATGGACTATGGAATTTTCAAGAATCTCCTATTTGTGTTTGTAAAAGATCCACGGATACTATTGATATAGATTTATGCACGATCCTTATGAAAATATGGTATCGAGCCACGGAGAAATGTGGTATATATAAGTTATATGGTTTCATGATTCAATCACATCTTGATTCTTATGAATCTGTTCGATTGAAGGATACCGCTAAGAATAAGATGGTTTCGTGAATATGATATTCCCAAAAATCTTGATCTATTGAATAAATGGACTATTCCTAAAATCGAGCCTAAAAATGGTTTATAAATTAGGAGCTTTTGAAAAAATAGGTTTTAAACAAATTGTTAAAACCATCGGGAATCTTCTATAATTCTTCATGAAGAAGAGATGGTTATTAAATTGCTTAGTAAAATGATATATTACCTACAAAAGAACTCATAAGTTCTACATATCGGGTTGTGTCAAAGTCGCCAGGAATTAATTTACCTTAAAA